>OX459066.1:9507519-9996895 GCA_949775005.1 Orthosia gothica
TATTGATCTTAACCCCTTTTCACGAGTGTGATGACAGGGATACGTAATTACTCTAATCATCGGATAGTTGATCGAATGGAGGAGCTCGTGGCTAAATAATAACAGCTGCACTGTTCGATCATCAAGGTTAAGCAACGCTTGACGAGGTCGGTCCGTGGATGGGTGACCATTTCAACATACCTAGTTTCCTCCGTGCCTCGGCACGTTAAGCCGTTGGTCCCGGCTGTCACTTGAAGATCTTTGACTGTCGTTACGAGTAGTCAGATGCTTGAGATCTGACACCAGTCTTGCCAAGGAGTACCGTGTTACCCAGTTACTGGGTTGTGGAGGTCAGATAGGCAGTCGCTCCATGTAAAACACTGCTACTCAGCTGAATCCGGTTAGACTGGAAGCCGACCCCAATATATGTAGTTGGGAAAAGGCTAGGCAGATCGGATAGTTGATCGGATTGTGTTGATATATGATTTAAAGAACTATGAAATTCGGTAATTTATATCGGTCTATAGAATGTTTATGCTCTTCTGTGTACGTCAACACAAACAAGAGCTTATTCGTAGCATTTGAGGAGGTCTAAGGGCCGGTTTATGAATTGATAACTACAAATACTGGCTCCAAATTGGCATTAAATAGGGTTAGATCTATTTTTAACCGACTTGCCAAAAAGGAGGCGGTTCTATGTTCGACTTCATGTGTGTTTTGATCAATAAATAACGGGCAATCTCTCGGGATTGCTGCAATCGCATGTCTGTTTATTGTTTATACAATTTCATAACATACCATCACGCCAGGGGTACGTGGTTATGTTCAGGTTTCATGATATTCGGGTAATCTAATCTGGCATTATAGGAACGTAGAACTTGCCTATTAGGAAGGTACAACTAAAAAGTGAAAAATAAAAAGACTTTTTTACAAAAAAATACTACCGACTTCCAAATAAAAAAACTACAAAGTGAAAAATAACTTGGTTTTTGAAGTCGGTGTCCATAACGCAAAAAATTGGTACCTACCAAAGACACCGACTTCCAAAAACCAAGTAATTTTTCACTTTGTTATTTTTTTTTTTGGAAGTCGGTAGTATTTTTTGTATTTTTTTTTTGTAATGCCATCGTTTTACAGCCTAGATTTTCTGGCTAATGTAGAACTTGATAAAAACACTATTACATTTAACATACATTATATAGACTATAATAGCTGCCGCCCGCGGCTCCGCCCGCGTGTTTTTAGTACTTCTCCACTCAACATCTTTATAAATAAAATAATATGTGTTATTCTGATGAACAAGCTATATTTCTGAAAAGTTTAATCAAAATCCGTCCAGTAGTTTTTGCGTGGAAGAGTAACGAACATCCATCCATCCTCACAAACTTTCAAGTTTATAACAGTAGTAAGATTTACGTCGATAACAGACTTTCCTTATAACAATAACAAAAAATAAGCCTCTAAAACAAAACAAACCGACCATCATCCGAACAGATAACAAATGACTAAATAAAAAAATTGTATATAATTTTAAAAAAACATACCACTGTATTTAAAAGAGGGAGTCGGTGGCTTGTAAGTTGTAATATCTTGAGAGGGAGAGGCGATTACGGCTATTAAATATGCATTAACGAATTTTTCTTCTTAAAAGCTGAAAAAATGGCGTAAAGAGAAAATTGGCAATTAGACCCCTCTCCGCGGGCCGCCTCCCACCTTCGCACAGGAATTAAATTTGCTCCTTAAAGATATACACAAATTGAGTGTTAGGAGGCTTTAATATTTTCCCTTTGCGAGTAACGCTGTAAATTAGCTAATTTAAATGTATACGAGTTGTGTGGTTACTCTGTTTTGTAACTGTGTGCATGAAGGGCTTATTTTCTCTTTGATTCTGATTATTTATTTCGCTTATTTTAAAATTTAGTCATCATCTGCCTAGCGTTTTCCCAATTGTTGTTGGGGTCGGCTTCCAGTCTTACCGGATTCAGCTGAGTACCAGTGTTTTACACGGAGCGACTGCCTATCTGACCTCCACAACCCAGTAACTGGGTAACCCGATCGACCCCTTGGCAAGACTGGTGTCAGATCTCAAGGTTCTGACTACTCGTAACGATTGTAAAAGATCTTTAAATGACAGCCTGGACCAACGGCTTAGCGTGCTTTCCGAGGCACGGAGGAAACTCGGTATGTTGAAAATGGTCACCCATCCACGGACCGACCTCGTCAAGCGTTGCTTAACCATGAAGATCCAGTGCGGCTGTTATTATTTAGCCACGAGCTCCTCTTTATTTATTTTAAGATTTAGTAGTTACGCAAAATATACAAGACGGTGGTTAGGCCGGCAATGATGTACGGTGCCGAATGCTGGGCCGTGAAAAACAGCCACGTCCAAAAACTACACACCACAGAAATGAAAATGCTGAGGTGGTCTGGAGGAGTAACGAGAATAGATAGGGTCCGCAACGAATACATCCGAGGTAGTTTAAGGGTGGCTCCAATACAGGACAAGTTGACGGAGAGTAGACTGAGATGATATGGACATGTCATGAGAAGGAAAGAAGACCACGTCGTGAGAACGGCTCTGAGCCTACCTGAGGGCAAAATAGGCCGAGGACGACCTCCTTTGACATGGTGGACCAGTATGACGAAGCTCCTCAAGAAGGAGAAATTGCCTGACACGACAACCCTCGACAGAATGTCTTGGCGCCGTGAAATAAGGAGAGCCGACCCCACCTAAAGTGGGAAAAGGCTAGGCAGAAGAAGATTAGTTGCGCGTAGCAACTGTCGTAGCAGCTGCGTGCTACGCGCTACGGAGGCCTACCATTCGTAGCGCGTAGCGTCAAATCTCTTTCTACACTTTGGTCCGGTTTTATACAATGGGTAGGGATCTATAGTGTGTATTAGTATCAGATATACTGTGTACACATCTTTGAAAGTATTTTTATAAAGTTGTTGAAGGTGAATAAGACTGAAATGGCTCAGTTTAAATTAAAGAAGTCGTTAGGGCCAATTTCTGAATTCAGTATTTGGTGTTAAAAAATAGTCAAACCGTACCAAAATTTGGTGGCTTTCAAGCTACATTAGAGTTTGAAATTTGCTAATAAAGAAGATTCATAGTTAGGTACATGAAATTAAATAGATTTTATAAATGTAAATATTATTTAGATTGTTTGATATATTTTATACATTTATTTTTTTAAGTACAGTCAATTTCAATCACATGCAAAAAATGTGGGTACCAAATTATATATAGGATATATGTATTTTTTTGAATAAAATTGTAAACAAAATTGATTGATCATAGTAAATACTCATTGATTTTATTTTTAAACTAGCTGTTCCACGCGGCTTCGCGCCCGTCAACTGGCTACCTACTTACCCTACATACATGAATGTTGCGTAACCGTAACCGCTTATGCAGCGCACGCAACGCAAGCTCTCAAAAAGGAATAATTCTGCCCGTTTTTGCAACATTTTTCATTTCTGCTCCGCTCCTATTGGTTGTAGCGTGATGTTATATAGCTTATAACCTTCCTCGGTAAATGGACTCTCCAACACGAAAATCATTTTTCAATTCCAACCAGTAGTTTCTGAGATTAGCGCGTTCAAACAAACAAAAAAACTCTTCAGCTTTATAATATTAATAATAATATAGATTAAATTGATAAATCTTCTTCTTATCCGGTTTTTTTTAATAAACTGGTTTCGTAGTTACCTGTGTGGCCGCCAACAACGTATTTGCATTGAAGGTTCTACTTCGTCATGGTGCAATACCTCTGCAGGCGTACCACAGGGGGGCGTTCTATCTCCTCTTCTTTTCGCTATTTTTATTAATTCTATTTCTAATGACCTTCTCTCATCCTACCACCTTTACGCTGACGATTTGCAAATATATTCTCAAGCTCCGGTAGATGAATTGACGGAGGCAGTTAATATGATCAACAAAGATTTAGGTTGTATTTCTAAGTGGAGTTTGGCCCATGGTCTCAGGGTTAATCCTGCGAAGACTCAAGTCATTGTTGTCGGCAGTCCTAGGTTGCGCTCAAGAGTTAACTGGTCGCAGCTCCCCCGGATTGTTTTTGATGGCTCAGCTATTCCATACAGCGACTCAGTGAAAGACCTGGGTATTTTAGTTGACAAGGACTTTTCGTGGGGTCCTCAGCTGCAGGAGGTTAGCCGCAAGGTGTTTGCGTCTGCAGGGTCTTTGCGCAGACTGCGCAATTTTCTTCCAACTGCCACCAAAACTGCGCTTGTCCAATCCCTCCTTCTCCCAATCCTCGATTATGCAGATGTCAGTTATTTAGATCTAACTGAAGTGCAGCTAGATAAGCTTGAGCGACTCCAAAACTTTTGCATTAGATTCATTTTTGGTTTACGCAAATATGACCATGTTTCTGAATTTCGTACTAAGCTCAAGTGGCTGCCAATCCGCCTTCGCCGGAATGCCCACATTTTATCGTTACTCTACGGTGTTCTGTTTATTCCTACAACCCCCTTTTATCTCAAAGAACGCTTTAAGTTCCTTCATGACACACATTCTAGACACTTGAGATCATCGGAGAATTTGAGACTTTTGATGCCTGCTCATTCTACTAAGTTCTACAGTAAATCGTTCACGGTCCAGGCTGTTCGATTGTGGAATGAGTTGCCGATGTCAGTAAGAAAAGCCCAGTCACTAGCATCTTTTAAAAATCTTGTCAAGAATCATTTCCTTTGTCTTTAATGCTTTTCTGTTTCTTCCATTTTTTTTATTTTTTATTTCCAATCTTTGTTCAACCATTCTTTAATTATTATTTTTTAAATGTAATATTATGTATGTATATATATTTGTAAGTTTGTGTATAGTATTTTATATAGCTATATAATTTGTATGTATTAATATATATATATATATTTTTTTAATATAACAGTACACCCTACCCCCTATTTTTATCTTAAGTTCTTTAGTCCATCCAAAGGTTGTCTGGTAGATATCGCTGTCAGCGATAAGACCGCCTTTGTACCCATAGTATTAAGTTGCTGTATAATATGTGTTATTTCTTTTTTTGGTGTACAATAAAGTATATTCTATTCTATTCTATTCTATTCTATCCGGTACACTCTTGACAGAGCGGTCGTGATCGCTATGTAGTAATAATATTAGAAGGCAGATCTGATGCGCTTCACGACGTTTCGCCACCGCTGCCTATTAGAGGTCATCCTGCTGCACTCATTGAGTGAACCTCCTACGGCAGACTTGATCTGGTCAGTCC
Source organism: Orthosia gothica (assembly GCA_949775005.1). NCBI lineage: Eukaryota > Metazoa > Arthropoda > Insecta > Lepidoptera > Noctuidae > Orthosia > Orthosia gothica. Next base: position 9,512,748 of record OX459066.1, read on the forward strand.
AACGCGTAGGTGGCCTTCCGCGCGGTCTAGTGCCCTCCACTTTCCCTTGAACGACAAGGCGTTCTATGGACTGATCACCACGCCGAGATACATACTCAATAAAATTGATAAATACTCAACTTGAAATACCTAATTCACAAATCGGGGTTTATTCTTAACAAACGTCTTTAAACGATTTTTCTCTACTACTCAATTAAAAACAAAAACACTACAAACACCCACACAAGCACACACACCTCTATTCTCTATTATTTGATTGCCTCAGCCTTTGATATCCAGCCTCATGAAATGCCTGACGCCTCGCCATGAATAAGTAATACAAACATAGTTGCCTACTAACTGAATACACACTTACCTCGCTTACTGTTGCACAAATGAAAATTAATAATGCAGAGTGATAAATTGACAGTAATTTCGTAATACGGTGCCGACGGCCTGGCGATGTTGCCAGCTTCATGTGTGCATTTTCTAGTAGATTTTCTGGACTTACTTATTAGGGGTAGGTGTTGATTGGTTTGTCGTGTTTGGGTATTGGCGGTATTCTTGTACAATCAGATGTTTGCTCGACTTGTTAGGGGCACTACCGTGCCCGCAGATAAGATGTATGTAACAAGAACATTTTATGGAAGAGTTGTATGGACGCCTATTAAAGTTAACATGGCGAAATTAGCGGCTAGGTATGGAAAAGAAATAAATATTTTATTAGATTATTCAGATTTTTTACCAAAATTTAAAATCTGAAATATTATATACAAAATATATATAATATACAAAATTTAAAATATTTCTGTGCTGTTGCAAGAACCTTGTTCTTGCAACAGCACAGAAATATTCTCGCAACAAACAGTAAACACGGTAAATATCCCGTTTCGAAAGTTAATGTTAGTGTTAGTGACCATGACAGTTTAAAAGCCTATTAAAGTTGTTAAAAAATAAAAGGCCCGTTTTTTTTTTTTTTTTGCTATAAAAATTAAAATATTATTAAGACGAGGTCGGTCCGTGGATGGGTGACCATTTTCAACATACCGAGTTTCCTCCGTGCCTCGAAAAGCACGCTAAGCCGTTGGTCCCGGCTGTCATTTAAAGATCTTTGACAGTTATTACGAGTAGTCAGAACCTTGAGATCTGGCACCAGTCTAGCCAACGGGTATCGTGTTACCCAGTTACTGGGTTGTGGAGGTCAGATAGGCAGTCGCTTCATGTAAAACATTAGTACTCAGCTGAATCCGGTTAGACTGGAAGCCGACCCCAACATAATTGGGAAAAGACTAGGCAGATTGATTGATAAAGCAAAAAAATCGGGTCCAATGTTATTTGATAATCTCACTGACGGATTAAATAGAATAACTATAATTTTCTATCCAGGAAACATCCCTATTAGTTATAATTTCAAGAAGTATTACATAGTTATTATCACTGATCTAACCTGGTAAAACCATCTCCACAACGAAGACTATCACAAACCCTACAGATACACCTACATACCACTACATCTACAGCTAGTTGCCTACTTACACGACCACACGAAGGGTGGGTGAGGTGAGGGACAGGGGGGGAGGGGGAGTGTTGCTATAATCAGTTAATTGCATGAATAATTGAGCGGCGTCATTAACGCGGCGACCGCGTGCCTTCACACACTACTAAATATAGGCTACAGGACCTAGGACTGGTGTTAGCTAGGATACTAGAAGTTTTAGTGTGGATGGTATGAGAAATTGAAATATGTATGTATGTTGTTCGTCAATTAATTATTTTAATATTATATATTTAGAGTTCAACGACAAACTAGGATGGTCCTTAGCTTGCTTTCACACATAGACGTAGTAACTATTAAGTAATCTGTGACATAGATTTGAGCTTGATATATTCTTACTGTACATACTTTTAATTTAAAATAAGCAAATGCTGAAAAATTGACAATCACGTAAGTTAAAAGTTTTGGTAAAGCAAATCTTGTAAATAGCTAAGGTTAACTTTTAATTTAGTCAAATAGTCAAATATGTATATTTATTTCAACTAGGCCACTAAGCGGCATTTTTGAAAGTCAACAATTAAAATTTATAAGTAAAAAAAATTGATTGTACCGTGCATTCGAAAAAATAGCTTGTTATGAAGAAGAACGCACAAGAAACTCCATACTCTTTTAAAAAAATAAGTGTTTTGCAATATTTACATAAGTACATACATTAATAAATTAATATACGTGAGGACGATGCACCCAGCACTACTATACTACATATAGGTATAAAGTATTACAAGCACGTTAGTGCTGGTAATTCCTTCACTTAATAAATAGGAACATGGTTCTCACATACTTAGAAATATTTCAAACATAGGTAAATTATCTAATTCAACAACAACGGAAAAGTGTGTGATTCAATTTTTTGTTTAAACAAATAGAGAAGAACTGAACTTTGACTATTTGACTATAATTTAGAGGAAACGCTTTCAACTTGTAGCTGCATCATATCAGCCGAAAGACGTCCACTGCTGGACATAGGCCTCCCAAACTTTCGCCTCCTTCTGGCTTCACCTACGAGTTTAGGAGGCTCTTTTAATGCCTCATAGACACAAACTATAATCACACGCAGACGCTCAACACAAACAGTGTCGGAGCCATCTACAAATAACTACTTAACAACGTTTATGAATATTACATGCCACTCAATTTCAGGAGGCGCTTCTTAATCAAAACATTAACACTGTTAGCTGTAATATTAATTCTCTTTGTTACAACCAGGCCGCTTCTACTCTAGTTGAATATTCAAATTAGTGGGGACTCAAGGAGGACATTTTCCAAATGTCCCCTGCCTCCCCTGGCCCTCTAAAATCAATTAATAGCATCCCGCTTCGTTAGACAATCCTAACTTGACCCCTGTTGTATATAATAGGATTGGGCTGCAAGGAGAATCATTGATACTGGATACTTTGCGGACGAAAAAGATTTTCTTGGGGTGCTTTCGAGTGTAAGGATTGTTTGAATAAAATTGTGGATTGATTTTGTCTCCTGAGTGAAGTTGACTTGATTTCTAGATTACATTTATTGAGAGTAAATGAAGTATCTTTATATCAGTGATTAGAAAAGGTTTATCTGAAGTTTTTTTTGATATTTTTCAGTGGAACTAGGTCGAAACGTGGAGGGTAACGTAGTTTCTTGGATAAGATAGGCTAATTATACTCTTAGCGCTGTAGCTAAGTGCGGGTGACAGTTTCAATAACATTTTTTACGCATATATGCATACGCATTTTTAGTAGTTTAACGTCATACAGGCAACTATGGTATATGCTATAACCACGGTATGACGTTAAACTACAAAAAATGCGTATACGTACCTACATGCGTATTTTTTTTTTTTACTGTCAACCGCACCATGCTACAACGCAAAGAGTGTAGTAACTTTTTTAACAGACCATTTGCACTGGTAGTCAGATGATGTTGGAAAAGCTGACCTAAGATCTGCCTTCTCAATTGAAAACCTGTCAATGTGAATCTTCGCATTTGACACCAATTCTATCTTACTGCTGTAAGATCTGTAGTTTTTTTATCAGTGTGAATTAATGCTGCATTTAATCTCTTTAACAACGAAAACTATGACTTTAAAGTCACAAAAATAGACACCGAAACATGGAAATCCACTGTGAGTGTAAATCCAAAAATCTGCAACAAAAAACCCAGCTTTGGCCTCTGATCCTTTTGCCACTGCCGATCAAATTAAATGTCAATACCGATGCAGATGCATGGCACTAACAAGTACGCGTCGAAAAAAAATATTTATTAAAAATTAAAAGAACACCAAAACATCGGGATTTGTAAGGTCAAATGATTTATCAAATGAAAGTTAAGTGAAAAAAAGTTTCTCGTAAAAATCTGCAACAAAAACCCAGCTGTGATCCACTAGCCTCACCTTTCAAATGAAGTGTCAATACCGATGCATGGCACAAACAAGTAGGCAACACTAAAAGCGTTAGTGTCGCGTCGCACATCAATTATTAGGGCGGGTAATGAACACAAATCCTTTGATTCCATTGAACGAGTGCCAGAGGGAATTTGTGGACGGTTGCGCGAGTGATGAGCGGAGGCGGGAGCGATTTTGATAGGCCGCTCCCAGACTTTATGTAGGCAGCATTCAATTTTGCGCCGATAGAAAATAAATATGCCGCAGATATAGATTCTAGATAAATGTGATAGATACCGACGCCTTTTTACCCTACTGCCGAAGGAAGGTAATGTGTTTATCAGTCTATGTTTGTAAGTTTGTTCCTAAATGGCGTTCTAGAGACCAAACCAGTTGGCCAATTTTGATGATTCTTACGTTAATCGATTCGTCTTAACCCTGCGAGTGTCACTGGCTAAATTAAAATTGCAAAATAGAAAAATGGCGGATTTTGGGTGCCATATTGTAGGGGCCCAAATTTTTTTCTCCTTCCAAACCCATTGTGTTGGGTATCAAAATGAAGTGTTTTAGGGAGCTCGTGGCTAAATAATAACAGCCGCACCGGTCGATCTTCAAGGTTAAGCAACGCTTGACGAGGTCATTACGTGGATGAGTGACCATTTTCAATATACCGGGTTTCCTCCGTGCCTCTGAAAGCACGCTAAGCCGTTGGTCCCGGCTGTCATTTGAAGATCTTTGAAAGTCGTTACGGGTAGTCAGAAGCTTGAGATCTGACACCAGTCTTACCAAGGGGTCCCGTGTTACCCAGTCACTGGGTTGTGGAGGTCAGATAGGCAGTCGCTCCATGTAATACACTGGTACTCAGCTAAATCCGGTTAGACTGGAAGCCGACCCCAATAAAGTTGGGAAAAGGCTAGGTAGATTGATTTGGAGTTTTATTTGTCTTGTTCTCATTACTCTACTCCTGATCCTGGCTTTTTCATGATCTAATTAATCACCTGTCATGGTGGCTAGAAGTGGATCACTGTGTTGCCTAATTTCTCACAGGACATGGTAACTTTAAAAGTAAATTATTTTATTTCAAGTTCGTTGCCTCGCCTTTATGTCAGTGTTCTACATCTGACTGCGAATATGTACAATCTGCACATTATATCTTTGGCAGAATGAACGTAATATTATGTTGAATAATGTACAGGCTGCATCAGGAGTTGTTTACTATACGGACCTTGTGGAAACTAGAACAAATTTCCGTGCGTTAAAGCGTTTTTGCCATACCTATTATTGGAATCAAATATAACAAGCTCACAATGTTAGGACCCATTAATATGTATTAATGCTAATTTTTATCCGTGGTGCTAGGCAACTGGGCTTATCCCAGTTGTAAACGACTCTTTGTGTCTATTGGCCTTGTTTGTTCTGTCTCCTGCTTGATATGGAGGGAAGTGGAAATTTATATATTTTCCTACTTACGTTATTCTTTTCTGATTAATTTCGTTGCGGGATCCAAGACAGTTAAATTCATTCTGCGGGACTTCGTCGAGCTTCATTGCCTCGGCGCTTTTCTGGTGGTCGCCACTGTTCATTCTGGCTTTCAGGAGTTGCAGTGGTTTGGGAATAGTGCGGTGTGATTGTCCCAAATAACAAAAAAAAACACCTATCATAACTTAAACCAAGTGATTTAATTGGCAGCTATTGATACGGTCAGCCAATGACAAAAATCAAAGCCTTTGTCAGCCAGGCTCGTACTATACCGCTCTCGCTACAGCTCGTGACTCGTCCCCTCCTCCGTCGCGGTACATCAAGTATGCACTGAGGGAATGCGGGAGCGATGCGACACCTCGGCCCAGCGTTCATTTCATTGTCTCTGTCTGTACCCTCCCCCGACGCCAGCGCCGCCTAGCGTTGAATATTGCAATAGTTTCTGTAAACAACGTCATGCGATGTGTTTTAGTTTTGTGCTCTAAACTAATATTTTAGAGTTACATAATTGCTTGCTTGTCAATACATTTGTAAACGGGTTTTGTTCCCAAACTGTGATAAAAATGTGTGACTCAAGCCTGTCTCAGTAGGCCGTGCTCGCCCGGCTGGAAGTACTCCGAAAATTCTTTCAGTAACAGAAATAATTAGTTTTATAGCATCCTAGTTTACTATATAAATGTGAAATTTGGATGGATGGATGTTGTTATTTGGTTCAGAGTTAGATTATAGTCTGGAATAGCGCATAAGCTACTTTTCATTCTGGTATAAGAAAAAACTTTCCACGCAAGCGAAGCTGCTGGTGAAGCTAGTTATCTACGAATTTTGTAAATGTAAGGCTTACTTTTTCCAATGTTGTTAAATAGGCCTTCTAGATTCCTAGATGGTTGTTAAGTTTTACTTTATTTATTTTTCATTTGTGTAAGTAATCCATACTTAATATTATAAATGTGAAAGTAACTCTGTCTGTCTGTCTGTTACCTTTCCACGCTTAAACCGCTGCACCGATTTAGATGAAAGTTGTTATGAAGATAGTTTGAGACCTGGGCAAGGACATAGGCTATATAGGTAGGGTAGGGTAGGGTAGTGTAGGGTAGTGTAGGGTCGGGTAGGGTAGTGTAGGGTAGAGTAGTATAGGGTAGTGTAGGGTAGGGTAGTGTAGGGTAGTGTAGGGTCGGGTAGGGTAGGGTAGGGTAGAGTAGGGTAGGGTAGTGTAGGGTAGGGTAGGGTAGGGTAGGGTAGATTAATGATTGGTCTTTTTATGGCAAAACAAAGTTTGCCGGGTCAGCTAGTAAGTATATATAATCTTTTTTTTTAAGTTTCTTACGACTTATTGTCAGGCCTGCGTTGTCCCCCCATATCTAAGTACTAATGCTGTAAAATGGAAATATCGTCAAACCAAAACATTTTTTAAAAGAGTAACCGTGGAGTTTCTTGCCGGTTCTTCTCCATAGGAAACGACCAACCCGAACCGTGCAACTTTTGTCGACGTTTTATAAGTGCCCATGTAGGTCTATGTGAAAAAAAAAAAAAAAAAAAAGATTTTGAATATTCTAACAAATGGTTTAAAATTTCGGTAAAATGCGTTTTTCATCAATTGTTAGCTTCACTCATCAAATAAGTCGAAGAGTTAATTATTTCACCGTTTGTTAAGACTACGGATAAAAAATTGGGCCTAAGTTTGTAATTCTTACACATTTGTCAGTTTGCCAGTCAGTAACACAAAAAAGAGCGAATAGATTTGTATAAATAGACTTCACTCACAGACCATCATGGATTGACACACGTAACATCCATCACAGGCATCAGATATTCTCTGTAACTGCCATAAAGGTACAGAGCCTCGACACTGTTTGCTGGGTTGTCTATAGCGTGTCAGTTAAAGTAGGCTTTCGAGTTTCAACAACTACTAGTAGCTAACAATATTTTGTAGGTTAGCCAGATAGCTATACAGAGTGAACTGGAAATTTGCAATCATATTTTAAAAATTTCCTTCCACCCATGTATATGAACAACTTTCTCCAAGTATGTTTAGAGGAACGTCCTCACTGAGAGCATTCACGTGTAATGAGCATTCGACGTCGAATATTCGAATGGTGTGGACGTCGCAACGATTTTCGCGGAAACGGCTCGCATTCAAATGCTTCCGCAAATAAACCGATCGAAAGCGAGTACTCTGATAATTAAATCATTGAGTATGTATCTTAAATGTTTGTTACCTTCTTGTTCAATCGTATTATCGAATGAATGACATTTAAAGAGATCGTATTCGAATGCTCCAAGCTCGCAAGCGAATGTTCGACTCGAACGTTCTTAGTTTTGCTCGAAAGTGAATGCTGGGCTCGCTGCGAAGCATTTGTTGCTCGTCTACGATTGCTTGTTTACATATGCTCACGAAAGAATGCTCCCAGTGAGGACACTCCTATAGACAATTACCAAAAAAATATTGGGGTTTTCAATATAAAGAGCAGAAGCAGTTGTTAAAATTTCCACCTATTTGTTACACCTCGTATAAATTCTTTTTCGCTGAAAAAGACATTGCATTGAAAAAGATAATTAAGAAATTGTATCATCATAAGAAGAAACATAATTAGAATACCATTCAATCAGACAAATTTATCGTGTTACTCGTTTCTTGCTTGTATTGGAAGGCGTCGAGTCACCCGCTCTCGTCTCAAATAGGCGCCGCTCCACTGCCCACAAATGTCGTTTGCGAGATCAAAGCAACTCTCTCATCGATAGCGCAAACACTTTCAACGTAAAACTTATTTAAATAAAATATTTTACTTATCTAGACATATATGTAAATTCAAAAAGGTTGATTTTTAACGAAATTGAATTTGTTTTTGATCGAGTTGCACATGATGTGAATCGTATATTTTTTAGAGTGGCTGATGTAGTTTATTTTTACTTTCAATTTAAATTTTATATGTTAATTTAGATAGTATTAAATTAAATGTTCTGTGGCTAATTAATAACAGCCGGCCGGGTCGATCTTCAAGATTAAGAGGGGACTCTAGTGAGACTTTCTCCATACAAACACATTCTGCTGTTTTCTTCGTGGATAATGCCTCTAGAGCAATGTTTTTTTTCCATAAAATCTAGGTCTAATTAATGCGTGCCTGTATCATTTCCTTTTTTCCAAAACATAATCACAAAAAGAAATATGACAATCCAAAAATTCGAAAAAAATGCCCGTTTTTACCGCCATGTTCAGAAGACTTTCAGACAAAATTTATAAGTTTTTAACAAAAAAGGAAATGATAGGAGCATAGATATATTTACTTTTCCGCTAAATTTTGATATAAGATTTTTTTTAGATCAGACCAGTTTTCATGAAGAAAACAGCAGAATACGAAACGCCTTTTAGTCAAAGTTTTTGTAGGTAAAACCAGCCTAAGCTGCAGTTGTCCCTTTCGCACTTTACGGGGTGAGGTTGGAGGTGACGCGACGGCAATAGTTTCTTCAAATACCTATTTTTCAAATTCCTGTTGACTAGAGTCCGCTCTTAAGCAACGCTTGACGAGATCGGTCCGTGCATTGGTGACCATTTCAACATACCGAGTTTCCTCCGTGCCTCGAAAAGCACGTTATGCCGTTGGTCCCGGCTGTCATTTGAAGATCTTTGTCAGTCGTTACGAGTAATCAGAAGCTTGAGATCTGACACCAGTCTTGCCAAGGGGTATGGTGTTACTTAGTTAATGGGTTGTGGAGGTCAGATAGGCAGTCGCTCCATGTAAAACACTGGTACTCAGCTGAATCCGGTAAGACTGGAAGCCGACCCCAACAAACGATTGGGAAAAGGCTAGGCAGATGATGATTAAATTAAATGTTGTATGGTATTATCTGGTGCTAATTTATTCGATCATCAACTACAACACTAAATATAATAAATTATACCTATGTAAACAAGATCATTGATAAAACACGGAAGAATCATATTCAGCTGTTTCTGTCATTACAAACAAAATTAAAAAAATAAATGCGTTTCCATGGTATTGTAAAAAGAAGTGTTCACTTTCTTTGTTATCAAGCTTTAATTTTTTTTTCGTGTTTGGCTCCTGCAACTGGCCAAGTATTGCCTAGATTACCTGTAATATAATGGTCCTCTATTTATGATATTTTGTTCATCAGCACATGTAACTAACAGCTTCTCTCCTTCTCGCAGTACGGGCGCGTTCCGCACATCCCCCGGCGGCGCAGGAGAGCCGCCCCCCGCACCTCCACCGCCTCTGTTCCTGCCGCCGCATTTGTCGCATCTGTCGCAGCACCTTAACCACTTGTCGCAGCCCTTCTTCCCGCTAAAAGGTAAGATTAGAAAGATATTCTTGTCAGACAAGACATTACCAATACTACTACTACTGACTATCAATCCACAAGGAAAATCTTAATACCAAACATTTGTCAATTAAGCTATCTGTAGAATTTATCAAACTCTGGTTGTCACAAAACCATCCTCATCTACGGGCCCTTACATCTGATGACTATCATCTTAGCAATATCTAAAGATCTAGAGACAGTACACAGAACAGAAGAGATCCTAACCTACCTTAGGTTAGAGAAACTGGTGGATGGAAATAGAAATCTAATAAAACCCTAAAGGCGATTTACAATAAATAAAAACTTTTTTGCAAAAAAATACTACCGACTTCCAAATGTAAAACTACAAAGTGAAAAATAACTTAACTTTTGGAAGTCGGTGTCTTTCGTAGGAACCATTTTTTTGCGATATGTATACTTTGTAGTTTTTCATTTGGAAGTCGGTAGTATTTTTTTGCAAAAAAGTTTTTTATTTTTCCCTTTTTAGTTTTACCTACCTAATAGCAAGTTGTTTATTAAGGTCCCTATAACTCCAGAATAGATTAACCGAATAACATGAAACTTGAACATAACCGTTGAAATGAGAGATCTGCGTACCCCTTAAGAGCGTACTGGCGTGATGTTATGTTATGAAATGGTATAAACAACAAACAGACATGCGATTGCAGCAATCCCGAGAGTTTTGCCGTTATTTATTGAAGAGTTCTGTTGTGTATCTCCGAAGTTCTTCATCAGACGTTCACCAAATTAAAATGGGACCAATTTCGAAACATACAAAATCGGTCCACAATTGACGGAGATATCGGTGAACATAAATAAAAAAAAATAAAAAAAAAAAACATACAAGAAGTCGAACATAGAACCTCCTCCTTTTTTGTAAGTCGGTTAAAAAGACATGTCTCATCTATCCTAAGTACCCCAATTCTTGGATTACATAAGAACTAATAAAATTACATAACTACATATACAGAACTATTGTTTTGAAAGCAGACTACGGATAAGTTAACAGGAGGATTATTATTTTTGTATCACGTCAAAAAGAGGGTTATGATTTTCAAGTATGGAAAATAAGTCAGGATATTAGGTACCGACTTGTTTGACATCCTAGCTTCAAACATTAGCCTAATGTGTAAATCGGGTATTACCACAGACATAAATCTAACTAGATAACGCAAGTCAATCTTCCTTCGAAACCATCTGTATGAAAACCAAGCGTGCCACTTTTTCACAAACAATTTAAAAAGAAATTTACTTACCAATGAAAGAAAACATTTCCAATGCCTCGGCCAACTTTTTCTATACATTCTTTACGGCTCAATATGGCATAAAAAGGCATTTTCCTAGATTTCGGTGGATTTCTGGTGCCGATAATGCTAAATGAAAAGCTCAGAATTACGATCAGTAATCATAACTTTACTCCGTTTTTTGGAACGCGAAGTGCATAGAATCGCATCATCTAGTTAGATTTATATCTGTGGGTATTACATTACATAATTTTATAACAAGGGAGTAATTTTCAAATGTCCACCCAAAACGTTACTCTAAATAACTTTTTTCCCTCAGGTTGGGGCGCTCCTTGTCCCTGCTGCCCCAAGGAAGAAGCACGCTCCACCAGCGTAGCCGAGCTCCGTCGCAAGGCACACGAACACTCCGCAGCCCTCCTGCATCAGCTGGCCAGCTTCCAGTCCAGGGCACTGCTTCCTCTGCCACTGCCATTGCCTCTACCACCGCTGCCGCTCCTGCCCCATGATAATCCACCGACGTCGCAGGCTCATGAGCCCCCTAAACATCTTGAGTAGGAGGTTCCTGCTGTATCTTGAGTAGATACCAGCGCGGTTTGGTACCAGTATAATGGTGTTGCAGATATATCTCCAATTCCTGCATTATCATCTGCCTACCTTAAAGATGTACAGACCTGCTTTTGCGTTGTTACAAGCGTGGTTTGGACTTAGCTGGTGAAGTAGGTATGGTGTTTAATTCAACTCTGCTTAGCCCTTCAATACTGGGGTGTTATGTTTCAAACGTGATGGATGATAAAAAAGAAAGGATTTGTAGTCACATGATCCTACCCCTCCATTATTATTTTCTGATTAATTTCGTTGCGGGATCCAAGACAGTTAAATTCATTCGCCGGGACTTCGTTGAGCTTCCTTGCCTCGGCGCTTTTCTGGTGGTCACCACTGTTGATTCTGGCTTTCAGGAGTTTCAGTAGTGGAATATAGTTCGGTGGGATTGTCTCAAATAAAAGTCTCATGATCATCTCCTATTTTATTTGACACTCAATAATTTAAAATTAAAAACAAAAAAAAACTCAGGAATAAAGAAGTGGGATCTAAATATGACAGGCAGATAATATAATTTACACCAGCAGCCCTATTGCATAACATGATTTCCGAAGGATTTTGAAGAAATTCCTGAGATCCGTTGCTTTAAAATAGAATACGTAAGTTTGAAACATTCATCTGCTCGACAACGTAGGATCACAATTAATGTTAAGTTCTTGAATAGTCCTTTATGCAAATACATCACTGCTATGTATTATTGTGCAGCATTATTGCTATGTGTTTGCACTCCCATTGTAATTATTTATATATTCAACACAACACTTTTATAAGTACCTATCATTATTTTAATGATTCAAATTTGTTATAAGATCATCTGTTGGATATATCCGAAAAATATCGGCTGAATTAAAATGATAGTCGGTAATAGCTACCTTGTGAATTCATGTGCCATATTACCTAGTAAATAAAATACTCGAAAAACTGTGTGCCAATGATTTGTGCCATACCTTCTGAAGAATGTGTAACATACTTACACTTTATTTCTATTTATTAAGATATCTTATATTGATTTATTTATGACATAAAATGTAATTGTGAGAAAACTTACAAAATAATATTTGTCTCAATTTATTTTATTTTATTTATAACAGTGTTTTAACTAGACGAAAATCTATTAAAGGATAATTAACTATATTTTTTTATTTGTAAATAATTTACATCACCGCTACAGTATTGTATTGTGAATATTTCTTTTACATTATTTTAATCTTAAGAAAAATTGTAAATAAATATAATTATTTAGATATAAGAGTTCGATGTTCGTACGTATGTAGATCACAAAATTGTATATAGCTAACACAGTTTACATAGTATATAGTTAAGTAATATTAAGAAACACAAAAATATGGAAACCATTTGTTATTTAATTAAGCTATAGGTAATTAAGAAAAATAAAAATTTCCTCGTATCAATAATTTTGTGCATTATTTTAAGAGGACCGGTTGTTATAATCCCCGGCACGTAAGTTGGCAAGAGTGGTTAGATGCGCAGAAGTCGTTTTTTAGGTCTCTTTGGTAGTGAATCGGGGTTGGAGGTACGTTTAGGACCGTTCCGAGCGCGCGATTGGTTGGTTAGTTGACACAAGGATCGACTGATCAATCGTGTCTCGTCCACGTTCCGTTTGCTCTATATGGTGGTTGGTCAGTTTGTGGAATATGTGCCAAATTACGTGCCGGGCACTATAATAAACTCGAAAAGCTGTTTTTTCTTTCAAAATTCATAAAACTTTAATCTGAAAAATAATCATGGTTGTTTAACAAATTTTCTATACCTACCCACAACAACTTTCCAACCGTATTCTTTATTTCTCAGAAAAAATATATCTGACGATTAAAAATCAGCTCTTTATTAATAAAAATTATGAAAAATTTATTTGTAAAACAAAGGTGTAAAATTTGTACATACTTAAACACTAAACAAAAGTAAAATATACAAACTTATACTAAACCTAACTACTTACACTATATACAAAAGACTCCTCCAGTATATTAATTGTATCATACTCTTTCATTTCGTTATTAATAAAACCCTTATTTTTCATGAAATTCTTGATATTTATTAAGTTTGCTGTAATCGATAATTCTTCCATACAAACGTAGTCTGGCGATTACTCCACTGTTTGAAGATGTACGTTCAAAATAAAAATGATATCAATTTGTCCCATCATTATCTAGCCTTGTATGGAAACAAAAAAGTAAAAAAATATATATTTGAAAGTTATGAGCGTCGAGAGTTCCATATTTCAACACAAATTTTAACGCACTTTTGGGCGCAAATAAATACCATAAGAAGAAGGAAAATTGCAAAACGGTCACCATACAGGGATAGATTAGAAGTTCAATAATGCAAATAATTTTATTTTGGACAGATACATTTAGTCGTTTTTTCATGATATCCATACTCCCAAAGGTCTGTTTACAAAATTTTACGCGCTCGTTTTCGTCCTAAATCATCATCCATTTCGCTACAAATTTGCAAAAGTGTGTATTCGTACGCGAACTAGCTTCTTACTGCTCTTCACAGCATCTATCTCATTCGCACGTGTTGTCATGGATACAATGCATTTTAACCCCGCGCACAAACATAGTTCATGCCGTCGACTAGTGCAACCTTAAGCAGCAAATGTTTTTTAAATAATTTAGTTTCAACGATTCCATATAATGCATTCCTCAAAATATCTTGCCACATTCCATTGTCTTATCCTTTCTATATACATAATAGTGATATGCCTATATACATAAGTAAGCCCGCGCCAAAGTTGTACATAAAATGAAGACGGATATCACTGCAGCATGCACAACCCGTGGAATTGTCGGCGCGGGCATGTACATGCGTTATACATATATACCACTAGAAATGTAACATTAGTTGTTTTAATTATTGCGAAATATAATATTACGTAATGGAAGTTTGTTGGTTTTATTTTTGTCTCCTTTTTACCTGACTGCCGAAGGAGGGTAATGTGTTTATCAGTCTATGTATGTATGTATGCATGTTTGTTCCTATGTGGCGTTCCAGAAACAAAACGCGTTGGCCGATTTTGATGATTCTTTCGTCAATCGATTCGTCTTAACCCTGCGAGTGTCACTAGCTACATTAAAATTGGCAAATAAAAAAATGGCGGCTTTTGGGTGCCATGTTGTGGGGCACCAAATTTTTTGTTTTCTTCCAAGCCCATCGTGTGGGGTATCAAAATAAAGGGTTTTAAGAATTGATTTCAAAAGTATAAAACACTTATATGTTTTAATGCACCTAATAAAAAAATAAAAAAAAAGTTATAAAATAAAAAAAGTTTATTAAAAAAAATAAAAAACCCGACTGCTTCAAAAGCGAACTAAAAAGTCGTAAACAAGGAAAAAATCATGCTGTGCAGGCGGAGGATACACCAGATTTTGGTCAGCCAGCTCGCGAACATGTATCCTCCGACTGCACATCATGATTTTCTTCTGGTTTACGTCTTTTTAGTTAGCTTTTTAAGCAGCCGGGTTTTTGATTTTTAATTAACTTTTTTTACTCTAAATGTTATGAAATGGGCCTTATTTAAAGCATGGCATTAGGGCGTGGAAAACGGTGAAGAAAAACATTGTGAGGAAACCGGCATGTCCTAGAACCAAAAAATCGAATACATGTGACATCCACCCACTCGCATTGGGCCCGCGTGGTGGATTGCGGCCCATTCCCCCTCACAGAGAGGAGGCCTGTGTCCCAGCAGTGGCAACATTAAAAAGGCTGATGTTAAGGCGTGGTGCCATTGAGAGCTACCAAAAAAAAAAGAAACAAATATACCTAAGTATATACAAAAATAAATAGTGATCACAGTTCATAATAATCACAATGGAACCGCTCTCTTATGAAGCCGCTCCCCAGGTCTTCAGCTAAGCTACGCACGTCTGAAAATATATGTATCCTTCACTGCGACTCAATACCACACTATTCCTGACTGAATGGCATGACACGTGAGCCCTGCAGCCTCAGTACCCTGACTTGTCAAAACTATTATAATTCGACTGTAAATAAAAGAAAAAAAATATTTTTTACTTGCCTACATGGGCACTTATAAAACGTCGACAAAAGGTGCAAGGAGAAGAACCGGCAAGAAACTCCACGGTAACTCTTTTAAAAAATGGTTTGTTTTTACAATATTTCCATGTTACAGCATTAGAACTTAGATATGGGGGGACAACGTAGGCCCGACATTAAGACGTAAGAAAGTAAAAAAAAAGTTTTATATTTTAAATAAGAAAGAAAGTAAAACGAGATAAAAAGTTAACAAATGTTAAGGCGGTACCCCGAGCAAAACGCCGCGCAAGCCGTTTTTTGTGCTGTTTTTAGGAGCTATCTACTCGTTATTTAAAAAGAAATATCAATTAATAAAATACATTAAAATTCTACATAATATTGATTCTAAAATGGTAGATTTAGTTTTTTTTTAATTGTTGTATATATTTCACTAATCTCCTTCCAAAAAAACATAAAAATGAGAAATAATTATTGATATTATGCATCTCCTCGTAAAGTATCCATAAATTATTTTTTGTACTAAGACTATTGGATAGACAATTTAATAACGAACATTTTTGTAGTTTTTTTTTCAAAAGACCAAAATTCGATTTTATAAAGATTTTATTCTAAAATCTGGGCGTATTCACTACTGTAATTCATGCGCCACCAGTGCCGCTAGACCAATAGGAATGCTCATATCTCATGCCGATTTTTTGGTCAGGGTACCGTCTTAACAAGCATTTAGAAATCTAGATGACCTACAATATTCACACATTCACAAAACAATCGATAAAAGAATCTATACAAAGGTAAAAAAAAAGTTTAACAAGACTAAATTTTACAAAAGACTGAATTTGATTTTTAACAGAAGATTTGACAAAAGGACAGATGCATACAATTCGTATTCATATGTCCCTTGAGCTTATGGTCGGGATGATCAGGTGCCTTAATCTGACATGTTAAAACTACCATTTTCCATTTTAATAGAAAGAAGGAGCTATTCAGGACGAAAAACACTAACTCTTATTCACAACGGAATCATGGTGGCATTAACACGCTATAGCGTGTTCAAAAGTTAGTAGGTACCACACTTTTAAAACTGCAATTTCGCCTAAACTATAGAAGTAAAGAGTATTAAAAAAATATTAAAGAAAATTCATCAACTTTTTTGAAATTATAGGCTATTAGACATCAGTGACGTTTTAAACTTAAAATATAACCATTTAAACTTACGAACAAAAACTCAAACAACATTTATAAGTGTTTAACGCCATTAAATTTTGATATCTGGTGGCTCCTCGGGCTCTGATTACAGTTTGGAGCCGGTTTGGCATACTGAAGACGAGGTTTCGGCGATAATGTTGGGGAATATCTTTTTTTTAAGATAAAAACGATACTAATGTATAATAAACTATAATTTCAAAGGAAGTTGATGAACCGATTTTGAAAATTCTTTCACCAGTAGTAAGCTACACTATTCCTGAGTGTCATAGGCTATACTATATTTTCAAAAAAATTAGAGATCCTTATGAAAATTGCAATAATGTAACCCTTGGTAGCAAAATGTAGCCTATAAAATTCATTCTTTGGCGTGCGCTGTGAAAACTATTGATGATAGATAAAAATTAGTTGGTAGTTAGGGTAGGCAGGGTATGTACCTCCCCGGTGGATTCCCGCATTGTCGATGCGGGGAGGCTCAGTAACTGTGGCTTGGTCACCCACGGTGAAGCGAAGAGGAACCCGAGGATGGGCCGCTCGTCAGGGCTTTTGCCGATAAGCCGACGACGTAGCGGCCAACATGTAGGTTGCGGTGCTGCCTAGGCGACATCGCAACTGAGGCGGGCCGCGATGTCGTATGGGGTCTACCATACCCATACGATATCGTGGCTGAGGGTTGGAGCCCGCGGCGGGAGAGGAGTGCCGGTATTGCGGTGCGCCGCTCTCCCTACCTTCCGCGGCCTAGACGGGGTCGCCACCGTCTGATGGCTGGGGCTGCAGGGGAGGAGGAGTGACGGTATTGCGTTAGCCGCTCTCCCTATCCCCTGCGGCCAACAAATGGTAGGTGGCGGGGCCATTGACCTTGACCCGTCACGGGGGACCAAGGGTGCCATACACGGGGTAGTCTGGCACCCATGTGCTGGTTTGGTCCCTGGGGTGGTCACGGCGTACAGTGTGTTCTGGTGCGCCAGTGATGGGGGGTACTCCCCCGAGGAGGGTCCGGTAACGGACAGCCGCGGCGGGTTCGCGGTGAGTGCTAACGCGTACCCGTGTTCCCGCCATAAGCGGCACAGGAGGACACCGTGGAGTTTTAGTGGGTTAGATTCCCACATAACTGCACTATCTCCCCGTGGTAGTGCAGTATGCATGAGCATTTCCACACGCAAAACAAAAAAAAAAAAAAAAAAAAGGGTAGGCAGGTAGGAAGCCAGTTGACAGGAGCGAAGCCCCGGGGGTCAGCTAGTGTATTATAAACTATAATTTCAAAGGTAGTTGATGAGGTTTTCTGTAATTAGTTTTAAAGACCAGTGTAGTATGGCCCCAAAGCCATATAGGTAGGGATGTTCCTAAAGACTTCTAGGAAAGCTGCGTCGGTGTCATTGACGCATCGAGATCTATGCGATAGTATTATCCACTATGCAAATGTAAGGGTTCGGAGTAGTACCCTACACAGCAAAGATCTTTGCGCGAAATTGTACAGCCGGCAATACATTTCTTCTTCGACGAGAAGATGAAGTTTAAGTAACGCTGTATTTCGACCCGCCGCGGCTTAAATTATGCACAAAAACCTTCCTCGTTTGTCACTCTTTCTATTGGTGAACAACGCATGATAATCCGTTCAGCAGTTTTTGTATATCGAAATATTTCCAAAAAAAATAGCCAGGGTGTTAAAGGATAACCAACAGAACCCATTTCCAGCATTTTTGGAAATTTAGACTGTTAGTCTGTTTATTTGTGCAATGCAGATAAATTGTTATGGTAGTTTTACTTAATTATTGTTTCATCGCAATCGCTATTGTTCACTACATCAAAAGTTAGATGAATTTAAAATTTTCAAGAACCAAAATGATCACAACACACGCAATTCAGATACTCGGACAGTTGTACTCCATATTCGATAGATGGCGTTGTGCATTTGAAGTCATTTTCTGAATGGCGGTGTTAAGATTCTACGGGAAAGAATGACCATAGAAAAAAAAAGCTATGTAGGTAGAGTAGACAGGAAGGCAAGTAGGGAAGATAGGAGGGTAAGCAGTGTAGGGTAAGCAGTTGACGGGAGCGAATCCGCGGGCACAGCTAGTTTTATAAAATATGTCATCATCATCATCATATCAGCCGAAAGACGTCCACTGCTGGACATAGGCCTCCCCCAAGCGTCGCCACATTGACCGGTCCCGTGCGTCTCGCAACCAGCGGATCCCCGCAACCTTCAGGTCATCGGTCCACCTGGTGGCAGGTCTTCCAACGCAACGTCTTCCGGTTCGCGGTCGCCACTCCAGAACCTTTCTGCCCCATCGGCCATCCGTTCTGCGAGCAATGTGTCCTGCCCACTGCCACATGACTGCCACTTAAGTTTGGCAATTCTTCGAGCTATGTCGGTAACCCTGGTTCTCTTATCTCTCTCTCTGGATCTCTACATTCCTGATTCGATCACCCAAGGAAACGCCGAGCGTAGCCCTCTCCATTGCCCTTTGAGTGACTGTAAGCTTTCTGATGAGGCCTATCACGTCTCAGAGTCATCACTGGCAATACACACTGGTCATAGAATTTTGTCTTGAGAGACTGTGATAAGTTGGCCAAGAAGACACCGCGCAACTTTCCGAACGCTGCCCAGCCGAGTCGGATTCGACGGTTGACCTCTTTCTCGAGGCCGTACCCAACTGGATCGTTTGTCCCAGGTAGACATAGTCTTCCACAACTTCGAGTGTAGAGTCTCCAGAGTATATGTAGTGATAGTATATTAGGGATAGTTATTTATAATAAAATAAATGTGAACAACAATACCACCATGTTTTATTTATATTTTACAACAAAAATTTGACAGGCAATATGAGATAAAAAGTCAAACATACATTCTTTGATTTACCTATCTCCTCAAGTAAGTAATTTCTGACCCCGGCTAAAGACTTATGCCTAAACCTGTATGAACGCGCATTTAGAACGTAAGGCATACAAGCGAAATTCTATTAATAAACCGGCCTAGTGCGAGTCGGACTTGCGCATCGAAAGTTAAAAATAATTAGGTAGCATTATTCATAAACAATGAAAGCACCGAACCTGGATTGAGGGACAAAATTAATTTACCGTTGGAAAACTGTTGTCCCCATACAACAGGATTTGTTACAGTCAGTTTACTAACTGCAAATAAGTTTGTGAATAATAAAGACCGGTACATACCAACAGCTATTAAGTTATTACTGATTTTATGTAGCTAAAATTTTACAAAACTTAAATGCCTGCATGTCCTCAACCTGGATATATATAGTTTCAAACAAAATTTCCTAAAAACCACTGTTGGTTCGGGATGCACCAAACGTTATAACTGCAACTTATAAGACAAACTCAGTAAAACAAAGTATATTAACCATAAGAAACAAAAGCAGCTTTACAATATTATTAATATAAGATTATGCTTCAATAACTACGGTAATTTTAGAGACAGGTTTTCGCCAATTTGTGAATAAATCGGCTAGGGTTAGATTTCCTCCTGCTGAGTACCCATTACTAGAGATTGGCTTATTTTCATTAGTTTTACGAATAGAATCATCGCGACTGCAATTACATTGGCAGGCTGGCTCATCCCCTTTGTTTGTGGAACCGTCACCGTTGCTTAGACCAGTTGGAATACCGCATCTTTCACCTTCGTACTTTCCTACGCATTCACAGACTGGTTCATCTTCCTCGTTCAAGGAACAGGTACCGTTGTTCAAGCAATAACCATTACATACGTTCACTTCACATCGGTGCCCGGTATAGCCAGCTTCACATCTGAAATAATATAATTTATCTTTATTTTACATTTGGTTGCTACATGTAGTAAGTAAGAATTGCCTGAGTTAGGATACTTCACTCTTCCAAATTTTAATTGTTAGATCAAGTAGATACCGACAGATAGTTAAAATTGTGCATAAAAAGGTTTAAAAAAATATGATAGATTATGTTTTGTGTATGTGTGCGAGTGAAGTGTACGAGTGTATATGTGTGAGTATGTGTCGTAATATAATTGTAAAGGGTACTAAATTAATATGAACCAAAATAAATTAAACAATATTTTCAAAAGAAGTTGAATATGTTTTACCTGCATTTAGGAAGCCCCTCTTCAGTGACACTACAGTTGCCTTCCAAGCAATAGTTCTCACAGACGGATACCTCACATCGTACACCGATGTACCCAGGCGTGCATTTGCAAAGAGATTGTTGAATAATTTTAAAACCATGAACACAAAACAGATATTCATATTCTCTAGCAATTATTATTGAATCTTCGGTCTTATTATCGTTAATAGATATGTGATTGCAAGCCGAAATTCCCTTAAATTGATCTTTCATTATGTAGTTCGCGGCTATACCGATAAAGCCGCCACGGTCAAGCCAAATGACGTTATTGTAATCAAGAGCTATCAGTCTAGGCTTTGCCAAATTCGCAACGGATCTTGAATCACTGTATGTGCCCCAGCTCACCGTGTAGAAGTAATTTTTTGTAACAGTCAATGAGTTTGGTTGAATAAACGTAACATCATCAAATGCAGATGTCCAATCAATTAACGATTGACTATTTTTTCCATTCAAATCTGCACTAAAAGTATGCCTTGTAAGAGAAGATTCAAGCGCAACCCAGTATATTGCTTGCGTTTGTTGGTCTATAGCCAAGTCGTGTAGATCATATTTGTACGCAGCATTTATAACAACTTCTCTTTCTGAGCCATTAAATCTAGCTCTCTCGATTGTAGACGTTGTGAGGTTAGTGTTAATCCAGTAAATGAACCTGCAAATTGAAAACCATTAGTGCTTATGACGAAACAAAACAGATTTTGTGAAATTAATAATCAGGCTACAGCCATTATTGTTAACATACCCTCTGCAGCTGTCCAGTGCAATATCAGTAGGGATCCCTGCATCTACCTTGAATAAAAGATTACCATGGACATTGTTCTTAGATCCAGATTTAAATGAAAACCAATTAATGCTTCTTTCCTTAGTATCTGTGAAGAACATTAATTCCGTGACAGGGTCAAAGGCCAGGCCCTGGATGTTTCTACCATTTCTCTCTATGTAGCATTTATATTCCACCGTAGATATGTCGTAACCGCATATTGTGTCATTATCGCTTTGTTTGTCAATGTACAGGAGCATATTGTGAACTTCATTGTAAGCTAATGCGTAGAGGTTTTGGTTGTTAAGACGTACGGTTTCTGTTTTGATTCCGCCCTCAACGTAAAATTCTATACGATCTCCTGCTGTAATGGCGATGTCTGAAACAAAGAATAAATTTATCAAATAAAAGACTCACTATCACGCCTTAGAACGACAACATTCATATTTACATATATACATATTACATGATCTCAATTTGTTTTGCTATTGGTCGATGTTATTTGTGGTGGTACGAAAACAACGAAATTTGGTGAACTACTACAACTTCATAAGAATGATCCATTGATTGATGAATCCATTTTTTTATGTTTATGAGCCAGCCTTTTTCTCTATCCATAAAATCACTGGCTTATCAAACCACCGCAGTAATAATACATAAAGCATTTTTCATTATCATTATAATTTAGTCCACTGCTGGACATAACCTCAAGTGAAGCCACATGATCCAACCTAAGCGTCACGCATCCAGCGGATTCTCGCAGCCTTAACCAGGTAACCGGTCGATCTAGGCTAGGCAGACGTTCCGACGCTGCGTCGTGCGGCGACCACGTACCGGAACTGCGGCCCCACCGACCATTTGGTCTGCGAGCAATGTGCTTGCCCACAGCCACTTAAGTTTGGCGATTCTTTGGATAAGCACGTTTGTGACGATAAAATAAAAGTATGCTCACCCCAATCAATAGAATCTGCCAGCCCGACAAACAGAGTTACCAATAGCGCAATATTCTGCATTCTACACATTTTTGTAAACAAATTAATACTTGATTCAACAATGGAAGACGCTTCCAGAACAGATGATGTAATAGTAATGGTCCACGCTTGATGAACGATCTTTAAATAGCTGTGACAGTAAGTAAAACACTAAGTTGTTTTTTTTTCTCAATTTATGTATTTAAGGTGATAAGAGACTTTTTGATAAGAGGTCAAAATAACAGGTTATTACATAATTTAGATTACTTTTGAATCTTTTGTAGATATTGTGCACTCTGTGACTCAGATAATATACCAGATATAGCCAAGATTTTTATTTTACTTTACCAAGTTACTCTTTCAAAGTACCTATCTTCTAGCTCTAACTTAATCAATTTAAAAAAAGGGGCGATATTTCGCAAATAAATGAAATCGCGTTAAATCCGGGGACAGTAAAGACAAATAATTGGTTGGCATTGGTTGGCGCAGTGGTTGAGCAATTGACTGCTGCGCTGCGTGTCGCGGGTTCGATTCCCGCACGGAACAAATATTTGTATAACCTACAGATAGTTGTTCCGGCTCTGGGTGTTGTGTATGTGAGTTTATATGTTTGTAAACGCACCCACGATACAGGAAGAAGATTCCTAGTGTGGGGTAAAGTTTAAAAAAAAAAATAAAAAAAATTATAGACCAGTATCGGTGCTGCCGGGTTTCAGCAAGATATTTGAAAAAATAATGCTAAATCAAATGCTCATTCATTTTAATATGAATAACATCCTACACGATAAACAGTATGGTTTTACAAAGGACGTTGTACGACCGACGCTGGTGTCACTTTTTTAAAGCACATCTTTGATGCGTGGGAAGAGGCACATAAAGCCATAGGTGTATTCTGTGACCTGTCGAAAGCGTTTGATTGCGTTAATCATGAAACATTACTTTTGAAACTTGAGCATTATGGGCTAGGCCAATTAGCGTTGAGTTTAGTAAAATCTTATTTAAATGATAGACAGCAATTCGTTCAAATAAACGGTGTCAATTAACCGTAAATATGGGGGTACCCCAGGGTCCAATTTTGGGTCCTTTCTTGTTTCTAGTCTATATTAACGATTTACCCCATCTATTGAAAAACAATCTAAACATGGTGTTATTTGCTGATGACACTTATTTATTTATTTAAAACTTCATGCAACATACAAGTACATAATGCCTGGCGGACTTAATGCCTGAGGCATTCTCTACCAGTCAACCAAGGGTGGTAGAGAGATAACAAGGCAGGTGCATAAAAATTTAAATAATTACACTTACACTTCTTTGATGTTTAAGATAAATAGACGTACGAGTAACAGTGACGAGGTAAATACCGTCTTGCGACGGGTTCAAAATTGGTTCACAGCTAATAATTTAGTTTTAAACGCTAAAAAGACTAAGTTCGTAAAATTTGGCGTAAAATACGTCAGTATACTGATGTAGATACCGCGAGGCTAGTCTATTTTAGTTACTTTCATAGTATAATGTCTTACGGTATCTTAGTATGGGGAAGGGCTGCAGACGTTGAGTCAATTTTATTCTGCAAAAACGAGCCATCAGAGTGATATGCAATCTTCGCCGGCGCGATTCTCTAAGGCAAGTGTTCCCAACCTTTTCTTGATCAGGGACTACTTTTATATTATTCTTGTTAGCTGGGACCACTATGTAGGTAAAATAAAAATAAACTGTAATAATCAAACTGAAACTTTAATTAAAACTCAATAGGAAATTACATAAAAAAAGAAAAAAAATAAGGATAAACTTCTGTAATTTTATATGTTTCTGAGCTTGCGTCTTCTACACGAGTTGGGCTATCCTATGACTAATATTGTTACTCAAAACTACACGCAAATCATCACTTACAACCCGGTCACATTATCTCGAGACCTCGCTGGAATGCATCCTCCCGCCCCGTTCTCCTTTCACTTCCCCGCGCTCACCACGGCGCGTCAGTACGGTTAGCTATCTAATATATAAAAATAAGTTTTCTTCCTGACGATATAACTCCAGAACGCATGAACCGATTTCAATGGTTTTGCATTCGTTGGAAAGGTCTCGGGCTACGTAAGGTTTATAGGTAGGGTAGGGTATGGTAGTGTAGGGTAGGGTAGTGTAGGGTAGTGTAGGGTAGTGTAGGGTAGGGTAGTGTAGGGTAGGGTAGTGTAGGGTAGGGTAGTGTAGGGTAGGGTAGTGTAGGGTAGGGTAGTGTAGGGTAGGGTAGTGTAGGGTAGGGTAGTGTAGGGTAGGGTAGTGTAGGGTAGGGTAGTGTAGGGTAGGGTAGTGTAGGGTAGGGTAGTGTAGGGTAGTGTAGGGTCGGGTAGGGTAGGGTAGGGTAGTGTAGGGTAGTGTAGGGTCGGGTAGGGTAGGGTAGGGTAGGGTAGTGTAGGGTAGGGTAGGGTAGATAAATGTTTGGTCTTTTTATGGCAAAACAAAGTTTGCCGGGTCAGCTAGTTTCGTATAATAATATCCTACTAGAGGATACTTGTTTTGCGCACCATAACAGAGCGCCGACGCGACGTGACGTCATCGACGCCAGGTCTCGAGATAATGTGACCGGGTTGTACTTTCAAACGATTCTTCGCCTCATTTTTATATACCAACAAAGTAGAAAATCCTTGGTCACATAAATAAGTTGTTAAGTAAACCATAAAATAGCGCAAGGCGATTTCTCGGTGTTCGTAGTCGCAGCAGAAAAAGGTAAAATTTCTTAATTTCAGTTTAGCAGATAATTCGTGTATGACGTCGTGTAATTGTGTATGATAAGCACAAATTTGTGTATCCAACCGATGGGGAGCTATTCAATAAAAACTGTTTCCGCTGGAACTACGTCATCCCAGCGGCACTTTTTTTCCTATGGACGTCCATCAGAACGAATATTTTGGTGTTACACGGTTCAATTTGATTAAATAGAAATACTAATAGTAATTAGAAAAAAAATCTAACACCAGTAGTCATTTCAAATGTCGAATTTAAAAACTTAACGGTATCATAACTATGTTTACTCCGACCGGCCAATAAAGGCAAGCTGGAGATGAGGGACAAGACTTCTCCCAGGAGATTATATCTGTGCCCACCAGCTCGGCCCAATGCGGATTGTATCCCTGTTATTATTACTTTGTTAATAATATATTTTTTTTCATTTTAATTATTCATTAACTAATAAATACTTTTAAGAATACAAAGTTAATGCAGTTGTTTTATTATCTGCTAAACTATTGTGTACGCACCTGTACGAAACTATTAAACACAATAACGATGCTATACTGGCAATTTTAGAACATTAGCTCTATATACTGCAAGCCCGCTTTTTTGTAGCCATTCAAACTTGGTCGGTTTATCCATGAATTGCGGTTGTTCTGGTATTTTTATTATATCTCTTTAATTATTTATTGTTCATAGCTGAAATTTTACATGTGAATAGTTGCATTAATACACTTATTATCAGAATATGTTTTATTTAGCTTTTCCATAAAAAAAAGTCCTACAATCGGATGTCATACGATAAAGTGGTCCAGTCGTAGTAAATTATACCATTGCTCATTAATTACTAAGACCACATGAATGAAACTTGGCAAGACGTTGCAGACCCCTACAAGATACAAATAAACGTAATAAGTTAGGCTCTAGAGTTCCTATTTTAAGAAATTGGACCTAATAACCTTATTTTACTTTTGCGTGTATATCTTCTGAACGGTATGTATTTTTTAAATTCTGCTTTTACAAACATTACACACAAATTCAAAGCAACGTGCACTAAACAGTTTTATATGATTTTCATCAAATAGCCAAACGTCAGCGCAAGGGAAACTTGATTATTTCCGCAGTTTTATAACACACAAATTTCATTTAAACATACACATTTACCTCTCGTTATTATGCGTCCATAGGACAAAAAAAGTGCCGCTGGGATGACGTAGTTCCAGCGGAAACAGTTTTTATTGAATAGCTCCCCAACGGTTGGGTACATAAATTTGTACTTACCATACACAATTACACGACGTCATATACTAATTATCTGCTACGCTGAAATGAAGAAATTCGACATTTTTCCGCTGCGACTACGAACACGATTTCTCGAAGTTTAGTTTAAGAAATTGCTTTCTTACACCAAAACAAGTGAATTCGATTCAAAAGCATCTTTGCAATTTCTGTCATTTCGGAATTCAATCAGTTCTTCCTGGATACCCTCAGTCACTTCACCAGCGTCCGTGCTAAAAGGGTCACGAATCAGTTTTTGATCAACTTTAGCTTCTTCGATATATACTGGGCAGTAACGATTGAATTCATCTATCAACGAGTCTTGATGTTTTCTAGTACATTTGCTTTACTAGCGACATACTTGTTGTCTTCCACAAGTGCTTTTAATGTGCGCACAGTTAAGTAATACCACGGGGTCTCATTGCTAAGAAAAAATATTGGGTTCAAATAAATCTCACTAGATGACGCGACACGTACACACAATTCAATAGAATTGTGTTTAAAATTAACTTTATCTGGAATTGAACATAAACATTGTATGTTCTTGTTTAATTAACTCTCCTAAGAAAATTCTAGAATATTGGGCTCTTAATTCACATTTCAAAGATTATTTGAACGGATCATTTAAAATTGATGCCATAGATGGCGCATTTTTAAATTTTTGAGGCATTCAACTCGATTGTTAAAATTTGCATTTTAACACATATTGGTGTAGAAAAACTGTAACAACGTGCAAAAAAATACTATAAAACGATCCTTCACTGTATTTAAAGAAAAAAATATTCACAAACCTCGTAAACCCTTTTACTTGCAAGGCACTGCTAACACCGTCTATTGCCGTGAAACGGGATCGAACGCGATTGATGCACTCACAAAAATAACAAGATTAAGCAGATGAAAAACGCTAGTTACGTCGGCACGGTTTTATTGTATGGGATGAGGCATCTATGCTAGTATTATATTATCTGTGGTAATACTAATAGTACATTACAGCAGAATCCAGTAAGTAAGCCTTCCTGGCCGAGTATGAGTTAACCGGACCGAACCGCAGGTGAGGTCCGGTTATATACGAGGCCAGGATGGCTTTCTTACTGGTTGAGGTTTGTATAATGCTTTTCTCAAAAATGAAAGAAAGTTTAACAACAAATTCGTTTAATTAATATTGAAGGTTACATTCATATTAGGGCAATTACTGATAGATATTGTGATCGATTTACCGGGGGCATTTATATTTGTTTGTTGTACATCTTGATTAACGGACTCTTTAATCCAACATGATTTATAAACTGAAATGACTAAATACAAACATAAAATCCCACACTATACTTCTACAACATTACTAAGTACAAAACGCAACGTGCATACTTTTTCTGCGTCGCGTTATGTGTCACAGACCCATAAAAAAAAAAAAAAAAAAAGTGTCACAGACAATAAAATGGATGTTTAAGGCTCCAAAATATATTATGTATCTCATAAAATGTCATACCAAAAAGAGATAGATATATATTTGGAGCCTCCCTCTAACCATGTTATAATGGCTAAACTCTAATCTGTGTCTGGTACTATGTTTTTTTTTTCTAAGCAGATCTAAAGAGGATGACCTAAACCGTGCGAAGCCATAAAAAAAAAAAGGGATGAAGGATGACCAAGTGTCCAGTAAGTAAATTACATACTTACTTACTGGACAGTAGGAGATTCCAAATTTAAAATCTCGCTTCTTACCGGACAGTTGTGAATAGTCTCCGGTAGAGTTCACTTTCTGGATACTTTTTAGAGATGTTATGTCAACATTACATACCATTTTTGAGAAAATACTATTACTGACGCTCAAATATAACAAATGACAGCGCAAAGCGTAGGTACTTAATTCCTTGCACACGATACACGTACAATTGTGGGCAGATCGCAGACGTTGTATCGTCTTCGCCATAGATATAATAAACAAGGAGATATGCCCGGTAGACGAAATATATCGGCAACCTGTGTCTCCAGTTTGCCCCTACCACACGGCAACTACTACACATGCAGTTCAGAAAAAGCAATAGACACGCAGTCGCGCACACACCCGCAACTCTTAAATCAGAACGTACTACAGAATCAAATATAAACCTTATCTCATCAAACACAGCGTGTATTTACCATGCTCCGTACAACTTACCCACACAAAAACATCTACACAATCACATGACTAACTCGTCGCAAGAAGCAGCAGCCGTACTACGCGATGCATCCGCTTAATAAAGTATCGTTTTTTGATTTTTATATTGCTTGTCCAGTCACTTAGCGACGAACTTGGAGCAATGTATTTATTGCAAAAATAGTACAGTCGCTGTGATATTTTGAAACATGATTTTGGACATGGGCACTGTGACCACGTCGCGCAAACACCGACACGCCCCCTTGCCACTTCTCCTGTATTTAATATTTCTATGGTCTTCGCCGAGACGGCGCACGGCGGGCTCGCGTACCGCCACCACTACCCGCGCTCTTCTCACTCACTGTACGGCGGCCAACGACTCACCGCTAAATTTAAAATCATTCGCGGACCATATTTTATTTTGGCTTCTCCGGACCACTGGTTGGGATCTCTAAGGGAACTGTTTAAGGACATTAACATCATGAAGGTACCTTGTCAATATATTTATGAAAACATCATGTACGTTAGAAATAATTATTATTCCGGTGCCGGAATTCTTAAAAAAATCGAATAATATTGCTAATAAAAAACTTTTTTGCAAAAAAGTACTACCGACTTCCAAATGAAAAACTACAAAGTGAAAAATAACTTAACTCTTGGAAGTCGGTGTCTTACGTAGGTACCATTTTTTTCGATATGGACACCGACTTCCAAGAGTTAAGTTATTTCTCACTTTGTAGTTTTTCATTTGGAAGTCGGTAGTATTTTTTTGCAAAAAAGTTTTTTATTTTTCCCTTTTTAGTTTTGCCTACCTAATAGATACGCAAGTTGTTTCCTAAGGTCCCTATAACGCCGAATAGATTACCCGAATATCATGAAACTTGAACATAACCGGTGAAATGAGAGATCTGCGTACCCCTTTAGAGCGTACTGGCGTGATGTTATGTTATGAAATGGTATAAACAATAAACAGACATGCGATTGCAGCAATCCCGAGAGTGTTGCCGTTATTTATTGAAGAGTTCTGTTGTATATCTCCGAAGTTCTTGATCAGACCTTCACCAAATTAAAATGGGACCAATTTCAAAACATACTCTTCCAAACAAAAAAAGAATTTTCAAAATCGGTCCTCAATTGACGGAGATATCGGTGAACATACACAAAAAAAAAAAAAAAAAAAATACAAACATAAAGTCGAACATAGAACCTCCTCCTTTTTGGAAAGTCGGTTAAAAATCAAAACGACGGTGTCGTAACTTTGACGGCAAAATACAAGAATCCGGCCCAACCAAAGATAGGTGTAAAGCACAAATAAGAACGTTTAGTCAAAAATATATAGTGAAAATATTGAGCTTGGAATGTTTCGCAATAAGTAGATTTAAACGTAAAACTAAGCATGTAAACAACGGCTGGTTATCCGACCAAATTCGAATGACTACAAAAAAGCGACGGATTCAACGCACTGCGAATTTTTTTCGCGTTTTCAAAAAAGCGCGATTATTTGCAAATTATAAATATTTTCTTTAATCTAATTCCGGCACAAATACGCACATATCAAGAGCAACTCGCGTATGTTTATTCTACAGGCCCATATACAATGGTTTTAGAGATACACGTTTCTGTAAAACGTTACTCCAGCAGGCAATGCAATATCACGAAAACCTGATGACGCACCAATTATGTTTTCGGCGCACATTCTTGCACAACTATAAGCTCTCTGCCCAGGCACAATATTTCTCACTGCGATCATTCGTTTAGACTTTTCTTGCTGTAACAGCGTTACTCCAGCAGGAATCGTTTTTTCCATTTTTTTCAAAAACGTCGACACGCACAAATATTTTATGTGGCGCACATTCACAGCAGATTACGCACTAATTATACGTTTCACTCATATCACATGTACTCCACGGCAACACTGTTCTGAGGTGAATTCTGACTCGGAAGGAAGAATATAGCACTACATTATAGTTAGTTTGCAATGTGTCCCACAACTGGGCAAAGGCATCTCCTTTCTTCTTGCAATAATAGAGATCCTAGAGATCGCGGGCAATTAGGCGATCCCGAAGCTTTCCCCGCAAACATGCTAAGATCGTCACGCCACCTATGCCGCGGTCAACATCGACAGTGATACAAGTATTCAGAAGGCGATTGATATGAACCAAGCTGTTTAAGCCAAAGCCTTAGTATCTAGTGTTAATCAAACTGTAATTCCATAAATGAAATGGTAAAATGTAAGGTATTGATTTTCATCACTTCTGTAGAGCCACTTGAGCACCATGGTAAGGATAGGTAGGATCACTTATTGATATAAAAACAAAAACAACCGATTTACAATCATTTATTTTAATTTCACACTGGTTGTTATACCGACTACAAACATACATTATCAAATAACTTATACTATTTACATTAAAACTCTCAAAATCATTGTGTAAAGCTGTATCATTGATCTTAATACAAAATTATTCAGTTGACTTATTTTTTTTTTTAACTAGACCGGCCTCACAGACCTAGAAAAGGCTTTTGGTTTATAAAAAATACCAAGCTTGATTTTTCAACGCCTTTAAATCCCACGATTAACACTTGCATGCTAATATGACTACTTATACCGAATTCGAGCAAATCTATGCTTGACTGCAAAAAGCATTGATTCATAGCGTTGAAATTAAGAACAAATTGGTTTAATCTAAGTTTTGTACAACATTTTTAAACTTTAGCTGTGCAAATGTGGCACATAAAATGAAAGAATTTATATTTTGACAATTAAAAAAAATTATACAATAAAATGGTCATTACATATTGAAGAAATGATTTAGAAAATTTCTGAGAGAGAGGAGAGCAGATAAGATACGCCCAGATTTTGGAATAAAATCTTTATAAAATCGAATATTGGTGTTTTGAAGAAAAAAAAAAATAACAAAATGTTCGTTATCAAATTGTCTTTTCATTAGTGTTTAGTACAAAAAATAATTAATTAACACTTTAAGAGGAGATGCATGCTATCAATAATTATTAAAAAAGTATACTACCATTTTAGAATCAATATTATATAGAAATTTAATGTATTTTTATTTATTGATAATTCTTTTTAGATGAAGAGTAGATAGCTCTTAAAAACTGCACAAGAACGACTAGCGATAGCGTGGCGTTTTGCTTGGGGAGGCGCCTTAAGTCCCATATTGATTGACCAGTCTAACACAAACTAATCTCTTATGTAAGTTGACATGAGAAACAAATTTAATTGAAAAGCTTGCCAGAACACGAAGAATCCTCGCACATTCATACTAAGCCATATTTAATATTATAAAT
Source organism: Orthosia gothica (assembly GCA_949775005.1). Taxonomy (NCBI): domain Eukaryota; kingdom Metazoa; phylum Arthropoda; class Insecta; order Lepidoptera; family Noctuidae; genus Orthosia; species Orthosia gothica. Next base: position 9,544,802 of record OX459066.1, read on the forward strand.
GCGAAAGTAACTCTGTTCGTATTTTGTTACGCTTTCACACCTAAAACGCTAAATCAATTTTGATGACTTTTGGTATAGATATAATTTTAGTCCCTGTAGACTACATATATGATAGTTTTTGTCCTGGTAGTGTGTACTGTTCCCTTGTGATATTAGAACAGTCGATTTGTTACACTTTAACGCCTAAAACACTGAATCAGTTTTGATGAATTTTGATATAGATTGTACCTTGGAAAAGAACATAGGATACTTTTGAACCTAGGTTTACGTTCCCTTGGACCTTTCAACATTCACGCGGACGAAACCACAGAAGAAAACAAAATGAAAATAAATAAAAATAATAATCTTACAAACAACTCTCTTGCAGGATTACTCCATATTTTCCGAGTTGACAACAATTTCAAGTTTTACACAAACTTTTCCACTTAATCACCTGTATTTGACAAGGTAACAAGAAGCGTAACAAGAATCGTAAATTATGATCCCGATGTATTTATGAATGAAGTTTTTAATAAAAATGTCTTCTATGGTGGTTGTTCTAAAGAGTTTATTAATATACTCTGAGTGCGATGAAACATAGAGGCAGGAAATTTATGTTCACTTGGAAATGAGAAGTTTGTTAACAGAAAATATATGGCTACTTAAATTTTGTACATCTTAAGTCTCAACTTTGATTGATTAGAAGCTAGCCATGTTTACAAGTCATTAACGTAAGGAACAATTGGCTATTTGACAGATATTGCAATAAAATATTGAATGTGTTGGAAATGTTAGTTTGTAGGTAAATATTAAATGTACAATTTTTTTTCATTAATTTATATAATTTTAAAAATTTATTTTTGGAAAACAAATTTGCCATTTTTTATCTGTGGAATAAATGATCCAAAACGGGGGCGTCCATGATTGATGTATCGTGTGACGTCACATTTTGAACAACAAACAAAGAGTTGTATAGTGCGGGACACGTAAGTTGAACCAAAATGTATTATCGTTCTCTTGAAATTAGACGATTTAAACCGAAATGAATCCTTTCTATATGACCTAACAGTTGGCAATTTGTATATTGTAAACGATTAGGTCGTAGAAAAGGGATTTATTTCAGTTTAAATTGTTTAATTTCAAGAGAACGATAATACATTTTGGTTCAACTTACGTGTCCCGCACTATACTGTGTTTACTATTTGCATGCTTTCTGTAAAAATAAACTAGCCGTCATAGCCCGAAATGTCACGCACGCCTTTCAAATTATTATGAAAAAAAAAAAGACTTTTCAATAACGCTTTTTTTAAGAAAAAGATATTTCTAAGAGGTATAAAAAATGAATTTTTTACAATACCTTTCTGAAATCTTTCAAATAGACAATTACAATGAACGGCGCACTATGATGGCATTTGAGATTTTTAAGTTATAGGAATAACCGTTACTATTGACTGGTATAGTAAGGAGACAGATGCCAATAATACATTGTTGGACGAGCCTCAATAGTAGCATAGCTCTGGAACTCTAATTTATCGAACGGACAAGCTATATTACAAGCTCAACTAGCAATGTATGTATGTAAGTGTGTTCGTGTCAAATCTTGCTGCAACTGAATTTTAAAGCAGTTATCCTCCACCGATTTAGCTAAAAAAAATTAGCGTTTAGTTTAGATGTGACAGTGCATAGTTAGTAAAGTGATGTCATTCTAAATCAAATATGGCGGACGGCCCAAGATGGCGGACTAGTTATTTTTTGTTCACTGTCACGATATGGATATCTAATGAAAGGGTTTGCTGAGAAGAATACAAAAAAGCTTGTCTGTTTTTTAGGGTTCCGTACCCAAAGGGTAAAAACGGGACCCTATTACTGAGACTCCGCGGTCCGTCTGTCTGTCTGTCTGTCTATCACCAGGCTGTATCTCATGAACCGTGACAGCTAGAGAGTTGAAATTTTCACAAAAGATGTATTTCTGTTGCCGCTATAACAACAAACAGAATAAACTAAATATTTAAGGGGGGCTCCGGTACAACAAACGTGATTTTTTTGCCGTTTTTTGCAATAATGGTACGGAACCCTACGTGCGCGAGTCCGACTCGCACTTGGCCGGTTTTTTTTCTATTTGTGAGCTGTCACAGGTGTCATCATAATGTCGCCGGGATAGTTGTAAGATAGGTACTAGGGTACTACGTCGGTTACCTAAGGATGATTTTAAGTTTCAATAATCAAAGGGGAATGCCCATTTTGTAAGGGAACTTGGGCCCCTTTGAAAAAATGGTTGTATCTTGATGAATTTGGTTGTATATTGTAGAAAAAACACGTTATATTCATAATTAGAAAATATTTTTTATTTATTTTGTGGGGTTCACGAGATATAACGATGTTTCTGTTCTTGAAATGAACCCTTATTACAATGCAATAAGGTGCATACAAATGTCCAAGTGAAGGCACCTGATCTGTTGTTGTCTGTACATATAAAGTAAAGGACACGGATGAAAAAATATAAAAAAAAAACCTATTTTTGGATAATATTGATATTACAGACACGATACCTCATAAGGGGCCTGTGTATGGGCAATCTCCTTTTGATAAAACATAATTTCAAATGTTGTAAGAATTACATAAGAAGGTTTACCCAATTCAAAAATGGTCTGAATTTAAGTATACGTTAACTTCTTATTACAATCAAAATATCAGAGAAAATGTCAGAAGTACACACAATATCTTCCAACATTAAAGATTCATGCTCAAAGTTATAACACAGGTGGCAAGCAGAGAAAGTTTACAATTTACTGACATTCAAGTACTGTAGTATTATTGTCATTACCTATTTATTAAGAAGCGTCACATGGTGAGCTTACACTTAGGCCCAATAGCACGAAACATTTAACTCAGAGTTAGTTCCTAACACGAGGTTAAATTGACAATATTGTTGCCTCGTGTTAGCGACTAAGCAATGGCCTTAAGGCGGTACCCCGAGCAAAACGCCGCGCAAGCCGTTTTTTGTTCTGTTTTTAGGAGCTATCTACTCGTTATTTAAAAAGAAATATCAATTAATAAAAATACATTAAATTTCTACATAATATTGATTCTAAAATGGTAGATTTAGTTTTTTTTTAAATGTTGTATATATTTCACTAATCTCCTTCCAAAAAAACATAAAAATGAGAAATATTTATTGATTTTATGCATCTCCTCGTAAAGTGTTCATTAATTATTTTATGTACTAACACTAATGGATAGACAATTTAATAACGAACATTTTTGTAGAATTTTTTTTTCAAAAGACCCAAATTCGATTTTATAAAGATTTTATTCTAAAATCTGGGCGTATTCACTACTGTAATTCATGCGCCACCAGTGCCGCTAGACCAATAGGAATGCTCATATCTCACGCCGATTTTTTGATCAGTGTACCGTCTTAAGCTGACAAGTATATGGTGATTTATAATAACACTAGCTGTCCCTCGCGGCTTCTCTCCCGTCAACTCGCTACCTACCTACCCATCTACCCTACCTACCCTACATACATGATTGTTGCGTAACTTAAGACGACCACTAACGCCAACGACCTTGAGGGAACAAAACGCACCCTCGTTTCTCACCCGCGCGACCCGAAATTTAGTAGTTTTTTGTACTTTTCTTATTATTCTATGACTTTAAAAAAAAAACCTTCAGATCAAAATGTAGATAATTAAATTGTCTTTGATATGGTGTCGATTTCATTAAAATACGCCAAGCGGTTTTGTTGTGATTGTCGTGTTTTTGTCCGTTTTAGACATAACTTTAAAAATTAATTACACTATGTTATACGAATAAAACTCAAAATTTGCTCAGATGAAATTATTAAGAAAATGGTCTAATATAACATATATTTTTTCCAATAAATTACGACTAGCCGTTTAGACGTGATTCTCATTTTAAAATCAGCTACTCAAGGGAATCGGCGCCTTAAACCAGCGCAGGCAACGGAAGCTCTCAAAAAGGAATAATTTTGCCCGTTTTTGAAACATTTTTCATTTATGCTCCGCTCCTATTGGTCGTAGCGTGACGTTATATAGCCTATAACCTTCCTCGATAAATGGACTATCCAACACAAAAATATTTTTTAAATTCCAACCAGTGGTTCCTGAGATTAGCGCGTTCAAACAAACAAACTCTTCAGCTTCATAATATTAGTATAGATAGTAACATTTGGAGTTGTTTTAAATTAGGTAGTACTGGGGGGTCACCATAAGCTCTTAGAGTAAGGTTATTTTGAATGTGTGTAAGGGACAGATGTATATATCTGTCACTTACGCGATCTCAGCAGCTTATGGTCAGACCCCAGGTCTGTAGAAATAGTTTTATAATTTATTAAATCGCAAAGCTAGATTGTTACGAATAACGGTTTCAATCACTTTCCTGAAAGATCAGCAAATCACCCTAACCGATTTAAGACGACGACAGCCACCAACGACCTTGAGGAAAAAAAGCGCGATCCTAAATTCAGTAGTTTTTGTACTTTCCTTATTAGAATTAAAATTGTAAACAAAACGAGGTCGGTCCGTGGATGAGTGACCATTTCAACATACCGAGTTTCCTCCGTGCCTCGGAAAGCATGTTAATTCGTTGGTCCGTTGGCTGTCATTTGAAGATCTTTGACAGTCGTTATGGGTAGTCAGAAGCTTGAGATCTGACACCAGTCTAGCCAAGATGTATCGTGTTACCCAGTTACTGGGTTGTGGAGGTCAGACAGGCAGTCGCTCCATGTAAAACACTGGTACTCAGCTGAATCCGGTTAGACTAGAAGCCGACCCCAACATGGTTGGGAAAAGGCTACGCAGATTGATTAGTATTCAAATTGTCTTTGAGATGGTGACATTTCATTAAAATACACCCCGCGGTGTGATGCGATTGTTGATTTTTTGTCCGTGTTAGACATAACTTTACAAATTAATTACACTAAGTTATACGAATAAAACTGAAAGTTTTCTTAGATATAATTATTAAGAATATGGTCTAATGTAACATACATATTTTCCAAAAAGTTACGACTAGCCGTCTAGACGTGATTCTCATTTTAAATTCAGCTACTAACGGGTATCTGCGCCTTAATCGTTCTACTCCTAAACAATGTCAGTATCAGGGATCTTTTAAGATCAACACTCTATGGAACAGTTACAGAATATCTCGCACGCGCACATTCCTCCGTACCGCGTTGTTGAAACCCTCTTGGTAGTGGTAGAACACGCTGCTTGAAGATATCACGTCAGCAACTGGATCTGTACAAAAAAAAACGTGTATAAATATTTTATCAAATGAAGAGACTTAACAAGAAGGTCAAACAACATTCGACGATTATTACAGAGGCCTTTGCGCGAGTTTTTACTCACGCTTAATCGCGTTAACGTAAACGTCAATTGGTATTGAAACTGGATAAGCGCCCTCTAGTGACGGTAAGGAGAAACCTTTTTTTTTAATCGTTTACGTTATCACGAGTGAGTAAGTTAAAAAACTCGGAATAAGCACGCAGGTCCCGTCACGTAAAAAGAACGCTGATCGACAGCGGAGGGGATGTGTCTGCGCACAGGTACAGTCGCGTTCTAAAGTACTGGACTATTCAAATCACATCACATCATCAGCCTATTAAAGTTCCCCCTGCTGGGACACAGGCTTCCTCTCTGTGAGAGGGAATGGGCCGTAATCCACCACGGGGGTTGGTGGATGTCACAATGTCTTCGAATTTTTGGTTCTAGGACATGCCGGTTTCCTCACGATGTTTTCCTTCACCGTTTTGGAGCCGTGGTGATGAAATAATTTACACAAAGTAAAGCGCCTGCCTGGGGTCGAACCCACGACCTACAACTTATTAGTCGCGGCCGATACCACCACTACTCTATCTGGACTATTGTTAGAATAGAATACATTTATTCGGAATAGACACAACATTGTTTTATAATATGAGATTAATTGTTTAATTGTAGAATCATTATAGGTACTTGACTAGCTACTTAGTACTTAGGAAAAGTTATAAATAAAAAAACTCAATTCAAAAAATCAAAAAACCCGACTGCTTCAAAAGCGAACTACGACTTACGACTTTTTAGTTCGCTTTTGAAGCAGTCGGGCTTTTTGATTTTTTGAATTAAGTTTTTTTATTTATAACTTTTTAGTTAGTTTTTTTCGAATTAGATACATTTAAACGTATCAGTGTTATATATTTTTGAAATCACCTCTTAAAACCCTTTATTTTGATATCCCACACGATGGGTTTGGAAGAAAAAAAAAATTTGGGCCCCCACAATTTGGCACCCAAAATCCGACATTTTTCTATTGTCCAATTTTAATGTATGCCTATGACACTCGCAGGGTTAAGACGAATCGATTGACGTATGAATCATCAAAATCGGCCAACGCGTTTGGTCTCTGGAACGCCATATAGGAACAAACTTACATACCAGGCCCCTCAGAAAGTATTGCGAAAAAAAGTTTTTATATATGGGAGACTGGCCAGTTATAATGTTTTTCGAAAATATGATTATTTATAAGTAAAAATAAGTAAGTTCCAATTTCAAAATTTCCCTCCACATTTTTTGCGAGTTAATTCAAAGTATTGTGTCTCACTGAAATATGGATCTGCGCCGGGAACATTTTAGAGCTATGATTTTATACGATTTCAAGTGTCGCCTGAAACCGGATGAATCGTACGATAGACTTCAAATGGCATTCATGGATGAAGGCCCTTCCAAGGCAACCGTGTATCGTTGGTATAACGAATTCAAGCGCGGTCGACCAACTTTGGGGGATGACGAAAGAAGCGGTCGCCCTTTGACGGCTGTTACCGAAGAAAACGTGCTAGCAGTGAAAAATTTAATCCAAGACAATAGGCGAATTACATATCAGGAGATTCAACACATATTGAAGATTGGATCGGGAAGCGTTCACGAGATTCTACACAGCCATCTTCGCGTGAGGAGGATAGTATCACGCTGGGTGCCGCACAACCTCACCGATGCTCAGAAGCAGGCCCGGGTGGAATGGTGCCGTGATATGCTTAACAAATTTGAAGCAGGCTCGTCTCGGCGTGTTTACGACATCGTTACAGGTGATGAGTCCTGGATTTATCAATACGACCCAGAAACCAAGCGCCAGTCGACTGTTTGGGTGTTTCAAAATGAGCCAACGCCTACCAAAGTGAAGCGATCTAGAAGCGGGGGTAAGATTTTGATCGCTAGCTTTTTTAATTTGACTGGCCACTTGGTATCAATTCCCTTACGGGATCAAAGAAGCATTAATGCCGAATGGTATACTACCAAATGTTTGCCAGAAGTTTTCTCTGTTATAAGCAACAAGCGACCAAACACAGGGCTCCGCGGGCTACTGCTCCACCACGACAATGCACCTGCGCACACCGCACTCAAAACGAGGGACTTCCTGGACAGCACGCCAGTCAAACTCCTGGGTCACCCTCCTTACAGCCCTGATCTAGCACCGTGTGACTTCTTTTTATTCCCAAAAATAAAAAATCAGCTCAAAGGGATACAATTTTCGTCGCCGGAAGATGCGCTGGCTGCGTTCGAGCAGGCTGTAAACGAGGTGTCTGCGGCGGACTGGAAAAAGTGTTTTGAAAACTGGTTTAGGCGCATGAATCTTTGTATAGAGGCTGGTGGAAAGTACTTTGAAAAGATTTAATAAAAATATATGTACGTATAGAACAATTTTTTTTAGTTTCGCAAAACTTTCTGAGTGTCCCACGTACATACTTACATACAAACATAGACTGTTAAACTCATTACCCTCCTTCGGCAGTCGGGTAAAAATATAGATAATGTTTACTTGAGCATTATCTTAATTACTTATAAACATATTTTTTTAAATGTAGTTGGGATTCTGTCAAAGATCACAAATTTATCAAACCAAACGTTGATAACAAATTGGATACTTTTATCACAGTAGGCATGTTGCCTCAAAAACAAAGAAATATGATTACATAAAGCTGAGCCAAAGACCTTATACGTATTTCTTACTACTAGACTGTGCACCAAAAATTTTTGTTTAGCTAAAATGAAATCTATTATCATACATCTAGGTTAGCTATTCCCTTATAAGCGGTAGCTAACCAAAAGCGGTCCTGAGCGAGAGGGTGCCCGCTGGTAGTGTGTCCTTGTCTGACATCATGCCAGCTCAACTAATCTTTGGGTTTGGTAGAAATGGTAGAAAATTTTATATTTTCTTTTTTATGTAATACCAAAACGAACGAATAAAAAATATATTTAAATACGTTTTAAAGTCTATGAAACTTTGAAGCGTATTTAAATATTTTTACTGTTCCTTTAATTCATCAATTCATTGTATTTAAAAAATAATTCATTAATACTGTGTAAGAGTAGTACTTTTAAATGTTTGGGCCTGGTAATACTAAATGTAAGACCACCAGGTTGGAGTTTTTGGCGGGATTTTTTCGAGTGAAGTTCAGCGGCTGTTAATATTATTCGCAAATTGATTCCTAGTGGAATAAAATTGGTGTAGTTTTGTTTCTCAACTCTCTACTCAACTGGACAATATGTGAAATCATTGAGATCCTTTGGGGTATTTCAAAGCATCTTCTGAAGACTGCAGGAACATCTAACGCCTCTCCTTCATGAGCTTGAGAGTAAGATCAGAGAGTTTTTTTTCCTATTTATACGATGGGTCTTGAAGAATAAGACTTATGCAGACTTTGGATTTGAGGATTATCGAGTCCTCCCCGAATACACCATCGTAAACTGCTCAATTACTCTTCGAGTTCGGTCATCTTATCGTCGGTCCGGATTCCGGAGTGTGCGCGTGTTGTACGTTGCCAGGTCCTGTCGTCGGTATTTGTTGGGGTAGCCGGATCTCGTCCGGGATTCATTGTACCCCTTGCCATACCGTAACCTAGACCGCTACCGTAGTCGAGGTTAGGCAGGCTGCCGGGCACTAGGGGCTATGTTTTATTTGTGCTATTCATGGGGAGTGCTTTGCATGCGGATTGGCGATCCCAGTATGGTTGTTACAAATGCACAGAGAACGCTGCTGATCATTCTATGGTTTGTTTGTCCCTTAGTCGCCTCTTACGACACCAATGGAAAAACATGGGATGTCGAAATTCTGTACGCTCGACACTGACTCGGTAAGTGACGTAGATTCCAAAAAATATACACTAATTTTTTTTTCAATTAATTTGGTAGGTTTAGGTGGCGAGGTAGCATAAATACATATATTGGGATACTTACACTATTGTTTTTACAATCAATTTGTCCCGTGTTATGTTTGGTCATGGTCACCTCATTAAAAAGAGACACACTACCAACGGGAGCCCTCTCGCTCGGACCGGTTTTTGCGCCATAGTGCACAGTCTAGTAGTAAGAAGTATAAGGTCTTTGAGCTGAGCATGTACGTATTAAAGAGACAGCTACTAAGCGACAGTAGGTGGCCCATGGCGGGCGTTCAGACACAATGGCGGTATTTGCCGTTGTTAATTACTGCGGCGAGACGCCCCCTACCTGAACATTATGTGCTAAGTTACAAAGAGATTTATTTAATGTTAGTACCTATTATGTATGTAAGTGTATAACGGCTTGATAATATGCCTAGTAATAGAGAATGTCGCATTGTAAGGACTTAACGCCTTCAAATATTAGTGTGTCTAGACGTTGCTACAACAGTTATTGCTCAGGGGTCACCAACTGGCGGACCGCGGTTCGGACACGGTAAAGATATATACAGTATTCTATCTTCATACAAACGGTCGGAACGCGAGTCATGCCTACGTGACTCGAGCTCAGCCCACACTCGATATACTACCAGTCGCGGACGCGCCGCAGTGACGAACGAACGGTGTGATGGTTTTGTAAGCAGTAAGCGTGCGATTTGTGAATATTTTATTCAAATACGTACAAGTACTTACTTAATATGTCAGAGAGCAATTATAGCCTACATTGTGCTGTTTTTGGATGTTTGAATTATTTTATAACGCACCCAGAGATATCATTTTTTTAAATACCTGGAACCTCCGAAATGCAAGACAAAAAACAAAAAATTTACCTATCCTAATAACATACAGATCAGCTAAAATGCATAAATAACACCTTTTTGTACTTATGTTCACAAATAAAGATTGATTTGATTTGATTTGATACCTACGTAATTTGTTTCTTTTTTTAATAGATTGGTATTTCGCTTTGTATACCGAGTAAAATACCTGGATTAACAAATATGAGTGGATAGGGTGATAAAGTCACACTACACACCTACGCTCGGGCACAGGCTCGGTTTAAAACTACCTACTAAAAACTAGTAGGTAGTTTCCTAGGCTAGGCTACCTACTTACTTATGTACTTACATATATTATTTAATTAGACAAAATATCATTATGAAATGATTACTAATGAGATTAATAAATGGTAGGTACCTACCTACCTAGTAAGATTTAAAATAAGTTTAATAATAAAATATAATATTTACCTCAGATTAGAGAAAAGAATCTGAGATATTTACAATCCCAAAACTAGAAAGAAACTCAAGTAGGTAGAGGCGTGCGGCCCTAACGCGTGTTTAGGTGACGCGCGCTTATAGGCACTTATTTCAAGGTCAGGGCCAAGTCACAATACTGTTAGATATCTTAACCGTGGTTCGGATCTGGACCGGCACCTATTTTGTATGGCCTTTAAGTAAACAGAAAACTATAATTTACTTCGAATCTCTTTCTACAATCGTTAACGCCTTCTATTTGTATGGTGTGACCCCGTGACTTAACGCACATATGTGTCATTCCCATACATTGCTTAGTTTTCTACTAGCGTTATCGATTGTAGACTATCAACTTGGCTACAGGTGCTGAAGTGCGGGAGCGCGAGATCGTACTTCGTGACTCCAAATGAAAGTAACAGGTGACCTTTGGTCTAGCTACATGTTTCTGCATCACAATGTTAAACCTCCATTTATACCTATTATATCCAGATATGTATATACTAGCTGACCCAGCAAACTTTGTTTTGCCATAAAAAGATCAAACATTTATCTACCCTACCTACCCTACCCTACCCGACCCTAACCTACACTATCCTACCCTACACTACCCTACCCGACCCTACCCTACCCGACCCTACACTACCCTACCCTACACTACCTTACCCTACACTACCCTACCCTACCCTACACTACCCTACCCTAGCCTACCCTACCCGACCCTACACTACCCTACCCTACCCTACCCTACCCAATCCATCTACCGTACCTATCCTACTCTACCTACCCCACATACATGATTCAGCGAACGCAATGGAAGCTCTCAAAAAGGAATATTTTTGCCCGTTTTTGCAACACTTTTCATTTATGCTCAGCTCCTATTGGTCGCAGCGTGACGTTATATAGCCTATAGCCTTCCTCGATAAATGGACTATCCAACACAAAAAGATTTTTTCAATTCCAACCAGTAGTTCCTCAGAGAGAGAGAGATTAGCGCGTTCAAACAAACAAACAAACAAACTCTTCAGCTTTATAATATTAGTATAGATAAAATTCTAAGTCACTAATCATTTCAATAAATCTGCCTAGCCTTTTCCCAACTACACTGGGGTCGGCTTCCAGTCTTACCGGATTCAGCTGAGTACCAGTGTTTTACATGGAGCGACTGCCTATCTGACCTCCACAACATCATAGCTGCTAAACGGATGAACCGATTTTGATTTAGTTTTTTTTGTTCGAAAGGTAATTTTGTCGAGAGTGTTCTTAGCTATGTTTGAATCAAATCGGTTCAGCCGTTCAAAAGTTATGGGCGTTTTACTGTTTGAATCGGGGTGATTTCGCAAGATAAATGTGTCGGGGGTTTTTTAAATTTTGAAATTTTACTTGTAGATAAATTTATTGTACCGGTTATTCGTTAGCATTATAGCAGAAGACATCATTTACTACCTAGTTAAATTAAATAATTTCACTATGCAGCATACAAAAACATGTCTAGTCTAGATCCAAACTAAATGATTCTATTCAAAAACTAAATCGCCAAACTAATTACCATTCAATCAACATAACTGTTGAAAATTGAACATTGAATCTACAATATTATAACAATGTAATACAAAGTGGGCGCAAATCAAACAGCGAGTCGATTTCAAGCGCCGCTGCGCACACAACGAACAATTAGTTTAAACAGGGACTCATTATAACTTCGTATTGTATTGTACAGACAGAAAGAACGGTATGAAAACTGTGTGGATTTAAATTAAGAGTTTTTTAAATGACTTGATTATAATTTGTAATAAAAAGTACGATTAAAAATCCAACTTTATCATTCAGGTGCATAAAAAAAAAAATGGTCCGCCATCTCTGGGCGTCCACCATATTGCATTGACAATGATGTCACGTAGATATGCGAGTATTGTCATCCTATTGGTTGAGGATGAATCTGTTTTAAAAATCAGTTTCAAGGTTTGACCCATGCATATTGACTAAATAACTAACAAGGCAATTTAAATAAAAGCTAAAAAAACAAGCGGAGATTTAATAGAAAACATTGCAATAATCACTACACTTAAGCTATACAAACATGGTTGTCATGTTCCAAAGGGCAATGGAGAGGGCTATGCTCGGAATTACCTTGCGTGATCACTTCAGAAATGAGGATATCCGCAGGAGACCCAAAGTTACCGACATAGCCCGAAGAATTGACAAACTTAAGTGGCAGTGGGCAGGGCACATTGCTCGCAGAACGGATGGCCGATGGGGCCGAAAAGTTCTGGAATGGCGACCGCGAACCGGAAGACGATACGTTGGAAGGCCTCCCACTAGGTGGACCGATGACCTGGTTAAGGTTGCGGGAAGGCGCTGGATGCGAGACGCACGGCATCGGTCAATGTGGCGACAACTGGGGGAGGCCTATGCCCAGCAGTGGACGTCTTTCGGATGATGATGATAATGATGAATAAATAAACAAAAGATTTAATAAAAAAAGGTAAACGAAATAAAATGTTGAAAATTTCATTGCCATCCTAACCAAACGTGTACGCAAAGTATCAGCTAAATCGGTTGAGGATAAAGCTGTATTAAAAAACAAGACAATTTTAATAAAAGCTTGTAAAGGCACAAGCGGAGATTTAATAGAAAACATTGCAATAATCACTACTAAACTGAAGCCAAACATGGTTGATATAGTCCCAAAACTAAATATTTTAAGTAATAATATTAATTTAGCTTAACAAAAAAAAGCCGACTGCTTAAGAAGCAAACTAAAAAGCTGTAATTAAGAAAAAATCATGCTGTGCAGTCGGAGGATCAGGCAGTTCGCGAATATGTATCCTCCGACTGCACAGCATGGTTTTTCTTGTTTACAGCTTTTTAGTTCGCTTCTTAAGCAGTCGAGTTTTTGATTTTTAAATTGGCTTTTTTTATTATTATTAAGTTTTTAGTGAATATTTATTTTTTAAATACTTTTAAACATATAAGTGATGTATATTTTTGTAATCACCTCTAAAAACCCTTCATTTTGGTACCCCACTCGATGGGTTGCGAATAAAAAAAAATAGCGACCTCTACAATATGGCGCCCAAAGTCCGCCATGTTTCTTTTTTTTAACGGCACTTATCTAAGAACACTTGGGCGGCCAAGACCTATCTAACGATGTCAAAATTATAAAAATCCGTCAAGTGGTTTGAAAGATACGAGGTAATAAAGAATATTACATACATACAAACATACTTACATACATACAAGATACGCGCGAAAAACATAACCCTTTCCTTGCAGCCGGGTAATAAAAGACAAACGTAAGGATTAACAGCACTAAAATATTAACGTCTTAACAATAAATCGTAGCAAGTTGTAGCTCGTAGCGGCGTAGCAGGTTCGTAGCACTTCGTAGCACCGGCTACGGATGCGCGAGATTTCGTAGCGCTTACAATGAGTTAAATACGAAGTTAGATTTGAGTTTATTTTTCTTGTTTTACATTTGTAGACTAATAAAACTATTGGGTATTATATTTTTTTTACTATTAAAAATATATAAATTCTGCATTTTTTAGTGCAGCAATTGGATTTAGCTTAGATTTTTTAGGGTTCGTTACCCAAAGGGTAAAAACGGGAACCTATTACTAAGACTCCGCGGTCCGTCTGCCTTCTGCCTGTTACCAGGCTGTATTTCATGAACCGTGATAGCTAGACAGTTGAAATATTAACAGATGATGTATTTCTGTTGCCGCTATAACAACAAATCCTAAAAACAGAATAAAATAAATATTTAAGTGGGGCTCCCATACAACTCATGGTGTTTTTTGCGATAATAGTACGGAAACCTTCGTGCGCGAGTCCAACTCGCACTTGGCCGGTTATTTTACAATCAGTTATGATATTTTTGCGATATCAACTAGATTCATCAACGAATATCATTTTTTTATATATTTTAAATTCGATTTTCACATTATGACAAAAAAAAAACTTCTTTTTCTGCCCAGTTTTTTTTTTGTCAATTTGGACTATAATAATGAATGAAATTCTAGACCTACTTTAAATAAATAGGTGTGCAATTACCCGAATGAACAAATTTAACAACAAAATACTCAACAATCTTTAACACATAAACAGACTTCTAAAATCCAAATTCACTTCAAAAATTAATATTACAGCGCAAAATCTGAATAATACAAAAATCAAATTCACCAACGGTACCTACTCAGGACTCATAGAAACAATAATATAGCTTCGGGGAGTTCTCCTGTTCAACTCAATCCCATTACAAATCGCGTTGAGATTATTAAACAGTCACCTTAACGAGAATTGTGACGGCTAGGGGGTGAAGGGGGTTGAAAGTGGGGGAAGGGGGTGAGACGATCCACTTTAGGACGAACACACAATGGTGTGAGGATGAAATTGAGATTTGGGTTTTAAATAGTTGGTTTAAGTGATAGAGGGACTAGAGGTCTGTTAATGAATTCAGAAGCTCTTAATTGTCCGGTATCTTTGTTTTCTATGTAAGTAGCTAAACAGTACGAGGAAAGAAAAATGTGGTTTTATATCATAATTTTCTCATGTATATATAGCAATATTTTAAAGAGGAAAGATTTTTTTGTTTGTTTGTACCGAATAGGCTCTGAAACTACTGGACCGATTTAAAAAAATCTTTCACTTATGGCAAGCTACATTATTCCCGAGTAACATAGGCATAATTTATTTTCAAAAAAAAATATAGATCTTTATGAAAATTGCAATAATGTAACCGCAAAATTTTGCCTATGAAATTCATTATTTGGCGTGCGCTGAGAAAACTATTGATGGTACATAAAAATTATGTACTACATGATTAAAGTACTCGTTGTTACCTACAAAAAAGTCTGCGAGAGAATATATCTCACTATCAAATTTAAGTCCCAATAGCAGCTTTTGTGTTTTAAAATTTAATTAAAAAAAAATTAGCGATCTAATCGCTGGTGGAAACAAAAGTTGGTTACATTCGTATTGCAGTATTAATTCTTATTCTAATAAATAGTTTAACAAATTGGTAGGTAGGTATTAGGGTAGGTAAGGTAGGTAGGTAGGTAAGGGTAATTAGGGTATGTAGGATAGGGTAGGTAGGTAGCTAGTCTACGGGAGCGAAGCCGCGGGGGTCAGCTAGTCTTACAATAATGAATAATACAGGAAACTACAAAACAAAGCTAAATATAATAGGCATTTCAAAAGTAAAATCTTCTTTTTTCCGACCTACTTAGTCCTACTGCTGGGCAAAGGCCACTCTGCCTGGTGTTTTAGCTTCTTCCGTAAACCTTTTATAACTATAATTTTCGGGTGAATTTTATTCTCATAATTTTGCATAGATTAACCATGGAGGTCTTTTGTACGGAAAAAGATCAAGCATACTGAATGCTATACTTTTTAACCGACTTCACTAAAAGGAGGTGATTAATTTGGAACTTTTTTTTTTCTTTCTCCGTCATAATTATAAGAACGGATTTGCAAAATTCTTTCGAAAGAAATTTATACCGAAATGGTCCCATTAAAATTTGGAATTTGGAATCTGATGAAGAACTTCGGAGATATACAACAGAACTCTTCAATAAATGACGGCAAATCTCTCGGGATTGCTGCAATCGCAAGTCTGTTTATTGTTTACATCATTTCAAAACATACCAACACGCCAGTATGCTCTAAACGGGTACGCAGATCTGTACGGTTCACCCTGGTACACGCTTATTCGACTGCGACTGGTTATGTTCAAGTTACATGTTATTCGTATAATACAAAACAAAAAACAACAGACTTCCAATTTCGGAAGTCGGTGTTCCTGTTTTCGTTTTTTGACATCGCCTTCCGAAATTCAAGTAATTTTTTTGTGAAAGGTTGTTTTACCACTTTATATGGCCAATAGCTGATTGGAGCCGTGTTAGTGTTATTATAACGCTGCACATACCCTTTTTACCCGACTGCCGAAGGAGGGTAATGTGTTTATCAGACTATGTATGTATATAAGTATGTATGTATGTAAGTATGTATGTAAGTATGTATGTATGTATGTAAGTATGTATGTATGTATGTTTGTTCCTATATGGCGTTCCAGAGACCAAACGCGTTGGCCGATTTTGATGATTCATACGTCAATCAATTCGTCTTAACCCTGCGAGTGTCATAGGCTACATTAAAATTGGACAATAGAAAAATGGCGGCTTTTGGGTGCCATATTGTGGGGGCCCAATTTTTTTTTCTTCCAAACCCATCTTGTGGTGTATCAAAATAAAGGGTATTAAGAGGTGATTTCAAAAATATAACACTTATATGTTTAAATGTATCTTATTCGAAAAAAATACTTAACTAAAAAGTTATAAATAAAAAAACTTAATTCAAAAAATCAAAAGACCCGACTGCTTCAAAAGCGAACTAAAAAGTCGTAAACAAGGAAAAAATCATGCTGTGCAGGCGGCGGATACACCAGATTTTGGTCAACCAGCCCGCGAATATGTATCCTCCGACTGCACAGCATGATTTTTTCCTTGTTTACGACTTTTTAGTTCGCTTTTTTGGTTCATTCTTTAAATAAAACTTTAAAGTCTAAAATTAATCTCTCCCAATTATATTCCAGCCTTACCTAAAATACAATCTTCCAAATTCCATCCGTGACAAAATTAAGGGTACTAATAGCAGAATGTCAGACAATCAGCTCGGCGGCCATTATTACATCTAGCGGTTCAGGTGCGCCAATGTTCGGCTGTCGGCCAAACGAATATTAACAACCCTTTGAGCAGCCACGAGGGAAGTAATTGAGAATAATAGAGGAACGTGTGATTAACTTTATGCGATAAATGCTGGGGAACTTGGGGAAGTGATATTAAATGGTGGCTGTATATGTGTGTATGGTTTCCAGTTGAATTATAACTGTTTTAATGATAAAAGTGTGTTGGAATGAGCGTTACTGGCTGTTGGAAACCAAAACGGGTAGACTTTCAAGCATATCATCATCACATCATCAGCCTATTAAGACGGTACCCTGACCAAAAAATCGGCATGCGATATGAGCATTCCTATTGGTCTAGCGGCACTGGTGGCGCATGAATTACAGTAGTGAATACGCCCAGATTTTAGAATAAAATCTTTATAAAATCGAATTTTGGTCTTTTGAAAAAAGTTTTACTACCAAAATGTTCGTTATTAAATTGTCTATCCATTAGTGTTAGTACAAAAAATAATTAATGAACACTTTACGAGGAGATGCATGCTATCAATAATTATTTCTCATTTTTGTGTTTTTTTTTGGATGGAGATTAGTGAAATATATACAACATTAAAAAAAAAACGAAATCTACCATTTTAGAATCAATAATATGTAGAAATTTAATGTATTTTTATTAATTGATATTTCTTTTTGAATAACGAGTAGATAGCTCCTAAAATCAGCACGAAAAACGGCTTGCGCGGCGTTTTGCTCGGGGTACCGCCTTAATGTTCCCACTGCTGGGACACAGGCCTACTCTCTGCGAGAGGGAATGGGCCGTAATCCACCACGCGGGCCCGGTGCGGGTTGGTGAATGTCACATGTTTTCGAGATTTTTGGTTCTAGGACATGCCGGTTTCCTCACGATGTTTTCCTTCACCGTTTTGAGAGCAGTGGTGAAGAAATAATTTACACAAAGTAAAGCGGGTGCCGGGGCTCGACCGCACGTCCTAGAACTTGTAAGTCGCGGCCGATACCACTGGGCCACCACTGCTCAAAGCATATGTTCTCTTTTAATTATATCGTGATCGCCGAACCGACTTCTTGAATAATCATCGTCAGCATCGGCACAGATAATATATAACTAGCATACAGATGCCTCATCCCATACAAAGAAACCGTGCCGACGTAACTAGTTTCTTTCGTCTGATTAGGCTGATTATTTTTATAAGTACTTTGATCGCGTTCGGTTTCGTTCCACGGCTATAGATGGTGTTAGCAGCGATTTGCAAGTAAAAGAGTTTTCTCGGTTCGTGAGAGTCTTTTTCTTCAAATACAGCGACGATTTGTTTTATAGTATTATTTTGCACGTTTTTACTATTTCATTATACGAAAATGTGTTACAGTATACAGGGTGTTTGGAAGGGAGCTGTACATACGCCTAGGGTAGAAACTAGGGATAGTCTGCTACCTACCCCCGCCCATTATATTGACCTTGGCCTCAAGGTTTTTTTTTAATTTATTTTTATTTTTTATTTGACTTTTTTGTGATTTTTGACTAAAACTACCTGTAGCTCAAAATCTATCCATGGGACCGGTCGGCTAATGGTCTTGTTTTAATCGTTAGAGTCTTAGCGTCCTGCAAAAAATTATTTTACACCAGAAAATTGTGGAGAAGAAAAGTTATGGGGCCTGAAGTACCATAGTAAGGTAAAGAAATAATTTTAAGGGCAACTTTCTATGGGGTTTAAAAAAAACTAACAGGGTTGGAGTTCTTCTGATTTTTTTAAAACATCCTCAGTCCATGCCCTTTCTAACGATATGCTAAAAGTGTATTTATCACTTTTAGTTTTAAAGTTATTAATTAATTTCCGCAACTAGGGCACTTTTACCACCACGAGTCGACATTTGTAAGACAAATGTAATTTCCAGAATTTAAACCAGTTTGGCCTACAGTTGGCAAATTTGTTGTCTCACTCTTACACGAGAGCAACATGTAAGAGACAAAACATGTCATGTCATGTCTCTTTCGCTCTTGGGTCGACGGGGCCGGGCAGGTAACTCGTTGGGGTCTTTGTTAGTCAGTCGAGATTTACCCATCTTAGCTAACTTACGTACTTGCCGTTACGACGCTCCACTGTTTTCGTTAATTTTGTTGAGTTTGTTATTACTTCGTTTTTGTTAAGTTTTGTTATTTGTTACCTTGTTGTTGGCAAAATGGCTGGATTTACCAGTGAAGAGTACACCGACATGCTGGTGGTGTATGGAATGGCTGATTGCAATGGGCGCGAGGCACGGAGGATTTATCAAGAACGGTATCCTAACCGGCGAGTGCCTAACCACCAAACGTTTGGCTCAACTTATCGGCGTCTGCGAGAAACCGGAAATTTAAATTTCCGGGAACCAGCCGTGAACAGATTTCAACCAAATTTGGCTGCGGAAGAACGCATATTGGCTGAATTTGAGGAAGATCCGACCAGAAGCGTAAGAACCGTAGCCCGGACGCTTGGTTTAAGCGTGTGGAAAGTCTGGTCGGTTCTTCGCGAAAATGGACGTCATCCTTTCCACTACACCCCTGTTCAAGGTAATTTTTTACATAAAGTTTTTGTTTTTAGCTCTTATGTAATGAACTAGCATGTGAATTTCATAGGCAATTTTTAAATTAACATGAGCATGTGTGTGAGAGAGAGAAATGGAAAGACAGAGATAGCAATCAATGTTACATAGCTACTAATTCATAAGGAAACCGCTAACGTTGATATTTTTATTGTTTTAGGCTTAGAGGATAACGACTATGCAAGAAGGGTGGAGTTTTGCCGCCACTTGCTCCATACGGACGTGGAAGATATTAATTTTTTACGGAGTATTCTCTGGACTGACGAGTCCAAGTTTGACAAGGAAGGAATTGTAAATTACCACAATCTCCATCACTGGGCACCCAGAGATCAAAACCCGAGAGTCAAGAGGCACAGAGGTTTTCAACGAAGGTTCTCCGTGAACGTATGGGCAGGCGTCATCGGTAATCGGTTGATAGGGCCGCACTTTTTGTCAGACAACCTAAACGGGCAAAACTACTTAGATTTCCTCGAAAACGATTTGCCTGATTTAGCGGAAGAAGTGTTTGACGAAGATCGGCCCATAGTCTTCCAGCACGACGGCTGTCCTGCTCATTGGAGCCTAGCAGTGAGGGAGCTTCTGGACAACTGCTTTCCTAATTCTTGGATTGGTCGGGGTGGGCCAATTCCCTGGCCCCCAAGGTCGCCTGACCTTACCCCACTCGACTTCTACGTCTGGGGAAGGGCGAAAGAGTTGGTGTACGCAGAAGAAGTACCAACAAGGGAGGTTCTAATTAACAGGATCCACGCCGCATTCGATACAATGCGCGAGGAACTGCTGCTTAGAACGGTGACCGTGGAGATGAGGAAGAGGTGCCGAGCATGTTTACAGGTCAATGGTCATCAATTTGTAATTAATTAAAATTAGTAATTAATTAAAATTTGTAATTTAATGACATTAGTCATTACCAAATTTTTTGTTTCATTTGCCATCCTTTTACGATCGAACACATTTAATTTTCATTAGTTGAAATTTTTGCTTGAAGTGCCCTAGTTGCGGAAATTAATTAATAACTTTAAAACTAAAAGTGATAATTACACTTTTAGCATATCGTTAGAAAGGGCATGGACTGAGGATGTTTTAAAAAAATCAGAAGAACTCCAACCCTGTTAGTTTTTTTTTAAACCCCATAGAAAGTTGCCCTTAAAATTATTTCTTTACCTTACTACGGTACTTCAGGCCCCATAACTTTTCTTCTCCACAATTTTCTGGTGTAAAATAATTTTTTGCAGGACCCTAAGACTCTAACGATTAAAACAAGACCATTAGCCGACCGGTCCCATGGATAGATTTTGAGCTACAGGTAGTTTTATTCAAAAAATCATAAAAAAGTCAAATAAAAAATAATAATAAATTAAAAAAAAACCTTGAGGCCAAGGTCAATATAATGGGCGGGGGGTAGGTAGCAGACTATCCCTAGTTTCTACCCTAGGCGTATGTACAGCTCCCTTCCAAACACCCTGTATACATACAATCTAGTGGCATGCCTCAGATATTTAAAAACGCGCCATCTATTGGACTCAATTTGAAATAATCTTTGAAATGTGAATTCAAAAAAGTCCAATATTCCATAATTTAATAATAAATAATAATAAAATGTTTATTGGTGCAAAAAAAGGTTACATTACAGTTAACGTACAGCTATATTGCAAGAATTATTTCATTGCAACCATTTTGAGTAATGAACCCTGCCTCTCAAACTAGGGCAACCTGTATCTTGAGAGACAATTTTGTCCTTAGGAGAGTAGATTAAACAATAGCAAATAATTTTTATGATTAATTCTAGAAAATGTTAACTTTACACACTATTAAATATCAAAGCGATGCATATTGCGCCATCTAGTGACATTTATTTGAACCAAATTTTCTTTGTTAGCGCTGGGACCCCGTGCTATTGGGGACGGAGAGCAATGTAGTATCAAGTACCTAAATCTTGTTATACTCAAATAACTTCAGGGTTCTGATTGCATGTAATCACTGGTGCATCGTATTTTAACAGGAACCGACTGCAAGCATGCTCTATGAATCATGAAGAAGCTGTGATGTGCAAAGATCAGCCTTCAGATAGAATTAATTCATCTGCCTAGCCTTTTCCCAACTATGTTGGGGTCGGCTTCCAGTCTAACCGGATTAAGCTGAGTACCAGTGTTTTACATGGAGCGACTGCCTATCTGACCTCCACAACCCAGTAACTGGGTAACAGCGGTACCCCTTGGCTAGACTGGTGTCAGATCTCAAGCGTCTGACTATTCGTAAAGACTGTCAAAGATCTTCAAATGACAACCGGGACCAACGGCTTAACGTGCTTTCCGAGGCACGGAGGAGACTCGGTATGTTGAAATGGTCACCCATCCACGGACCGACCTCGTCAAGCGTTGCTTAACCTTAAAGATCGACCCGTGCGGCTGTTATTATTTAGCCACGAGCTCCTTCAGATAGAATATAGATTAATAATTTTATTCTGCGGATTAAATAACAGTACCTGGGCGACCGAGCTCTGCTCGGGTGAAAATAGAGAAAACGACGTTTTCTTAAAATTAAACCGAGCTAGATCGATTTACCGCCCCCGAGACCCCGACATTTCATTTCGACTACATTTCATGAAAATCGTTTGAGCCGTTTCCGAGATTCAGATCATGTATATAAATACTAGCTGTTCCCCACGGCTTCGCTTCCGTGGACCCCGCAGGATCCGATTTCGGGATTAAAAAAAAAGCCTATGTCACTCAGGAATAATGTAGCTTACTATTGGTGAAATAATTTTTAAAATCGGTCCAGTAGTTTCGGAGCCCATTCGGTACAAACAAACAAAAAAATCTTTCCTCTTTATAATATTGGTATATTATATACAAGAATTGATCGTTTAAAGGTATTATTAGATAGATATATAGATATTCTATCAGCAAACTTACCATTTCGTTGTATTTGTGACAATGGAACTATACGACCGAAGAAGTCCTTGTGTACCTGCAACAATAAAACAATATTTAAGGCGCCGATTCCCTCGAGTAGCTGATTTTAAAATAAGAATCACGTCTAAACGGCTTGTCGTTATTTATTGGAAAAAATATATGTTATATTAGACCATTTTCTTAATAATTTCACCTGAGCAAATTTTGAGTTTTATTCGTATAACATAGTGTAATTAATTTGTAAAGTTATGTCTAAAACGGACAAAACACGACAATCACAACAAAACCGCTGGGCGTATTTTAATGAAATCGACACCATACCAAAGACAATTTAATTATCTACATTTCGATCTGAAGCTTTTTTATAAAGTCATAGAATAATAAGAAAAGTACAAAAAACTACTAAATTTCGGGTCGCGCGGGTGAGAAACGTGGGCGCGTTTTGTTCCCTCAAGGTCGTTGGCATTAGTCGTCGTCTTAATAAAAGAGTTTGTTTAAGAAAGTAACGTCACTCGAGAGTCGAGTGAGTGATCTTCAGGGTCCAAATAGTTGTTAAACCAACAAAAAATTTGATTTTAATCTTGTATGTAAGTGCCATCGTGTATTGTGTTTTTTTTATTTTCCTCTATAGGCTTGCGCTTGACCACTATCTCACCTGATGGTAAGCGATGATGAGGTCGACGGTGAAGCACATTTGCCTAGAAAAAAACTTATTCACTCTTGACTTAAAGACCCCTAGATTGTAGCTATCGGGAAACACAGACTCCGGCAGGGAATTCCACTCCTTAGCTGTACGAAGTGTCTCCAAAACGTTGCACTGTTAATATCTATACATATGTAAGAGAAAGGATATATGTATGTTCCTTATAGACTTCGAAACGGCAGAACCAATTTCAAAAATTCTTTCACCGTTGGGAAGCTACACTATCCCCGGGTGAAACCGCGAGGCGTCCGCTAGTTAACTAAGAATCAGGAGACACACACACCCACAGTTTTTTGTAAATAATGCTACCTTCTTTGCACGCAATTGCACAGCTTTGCATATCACACTCAGCAAGTAAGGATCGGCGCAAACGGGCCACCGACCACTGCCACTGGTGGCCAGCGACAGCAACTTCACACAGTTTTCCGTATATTTTGTATAGACGCACCGCACATGTGCAGACGGTGACGGCCAATCGCTACAGCAGTGTCCGCGACTCACCACTTGTGGCCCAAGACGCCGACATCCGCCACCGTCGCGCTCCTCCATCCCAGCGCAGAGTTGTTAAGCGTCCCACGCATTGCACGCGACACCATGTAGCACAACGACGCCTCAAATATATCGATATCAATACGTTCATATAAATCTAATTACGGCCCGCTATTTGGGATTCACATTCTGATATATCAATAGAAATGTGGCGGCTTCCGTACATCGGTGGCTGCCGCGCACTTCTGCCACTGTTACAAATGTGGCGGTAGCGCGCGACAGCCATCGGTGGCTGTGGCCGGTGGCCCGTTTGCGCCGACCCTAAGAGCGACACATCTCATCACACTCCTCATAAGATTCTACCGTTACTAACAAGTACAAAACAACTGTTGCCACAAAGACACTAACGACACTTATGCCACACACACACATCATTATTTGCCTTACTACACCTTATCTCACATACACACACAGGTTTCTTTACCTTCCTAAGCCTTTGTCATCTCCTTAAAAGTCGTCATTGCGCGGGTGTTACTCTTCAGAGACAATTAAAAAAATAAAACCGCGTTTTCTTGCATGTTTGCGTGTAGCGTTGTGTCTGGCAAGTCCAATTAGTGACAATACTTGGGTTGCAGTTTTTAGGAAGAATAAGAATAATTTTATTGTTAAGAAATTACATTCAAATGCGTTGCTTCCTGGAACTCACACTAGGATTCCCTGTGTCGTGAGATCCAGGCTCCTTCGTTCCGTTTACATTAATTGCTGTTCAGTAATATATAAAACGATACAATAACATTCTTAATTAAATCTAATCTACTTGTAATTTTGCAATAAAAGGAATATAAAATAAAAAGCTAAAACTAAAAGAAAAAGTATATAACCAAGTATGTATGTAAGTTATGCATATACCTATGTTGTGTGTGATTGTGATGATGTGTATGTATGTGTGATTGGGTGTGTGTATGTGTGATAGTGTGTCTTTGTGCGGGTGTATGAATTAAGATAGTGTGTTGGTGTTGCAAGTGTGTCAATTTATTATACCTGAGAATGTATATGATTAAGTGATAGTTTGTGATATAGAATAATAAATATATAAATAGAGATATGCATTAGTGCCTATCAAATTAACTTTTTTTTTTTTTAATTTGATTGATTTGGAAGGATTTTAGATTTAGTTAATGGATGAGTAAAAAGTAGTATGTTAGTATGTGAATCCGGTAAGACTGGAAGCCGACCCCAACAAACAATTGGGAAAAGGCTAGAGGCAGATGATGATGAGTAAAAAGTATAGTGTTAAACGGTATAACTCTGCAGGGGTAGACCTTAAGGACCTCCCGTAGAACGATTTTTTGCAGCTGATGACCTCATCTAACCCGTAGTTAATAATAATATTTATTTACGAAAAATTACAGGTAGAACAAGACACACAAGAAAACATGTGGATATGTTACAAATAATAGGTAGAAAATTATTGTGACACAATATTTGTATGTTGCAAAATCTGTACTTAATAGATTAACCCTGCCTCTTAACTAGGATAACCTGTATCTTAAGAGACAGTGTTCGGCCATGAGATTCGATTAAAACATAATTTTCCACGACTTTTTTGGCCACCCTGTATACTCGTAATACACAATTAATTATATTCAGTTACCAGACATTCTCTATTCTCTTAAACACTTGGGTTTTTTATGAGTTGTATACAAGTAGATAGTTTAGTGCGAGTGCAGTGCGCATGAGATAATGACGTATCGTCGCTCTCCCGCCGCAGCCTCACTAACGACGTCATCCACGTAAACAACCCTCGTACACAGTTTCTATGTTAGAGACTTGTTTCACTAACGTGGAAACTTACGAGATGACGCGACAAGTTTCTGTTTAAAAGATTTATTTTTTAAACAAGCTTTTTTCGTATCTTTCTCAGCAAACCCTTTAATTTGATACCTCTATCATGACAGTGCACAAAAAATAACTAGTCCACCATGTTGTGTCATCCGCCATATTGGATTTAGAATGACGTCACTTAGCTAACCATGCATTGTCATCTAAACTAAACGTGTATGTAAAATTACATCTAAATCGTTGAAGGATAACTGCTTTACAAGTAAAATTTCAAAATTTAAAAAACCCCCGACACATTTATCTTCCGAAAACACCCCGATTCAAACAGTAAAACGCCCATAACTTTTGAATGGCTGAACCGATTTTATTCAAACACTCTCGACAAAATTACCTTTCAAACAAAAAAAACTAAATCGAAATCGGTTCATCCGTTTAGGCGCTATGATGCCACAGACAGACACACAGATACACAGCAGCACACGTGAAACTTATAACACCCCTCTTTTTCCGGCGGGGGTTAAAAATTCAGTTGCAAGATTTGACCCGAACACACTTACATACACACATTGCAAGTTAAATAAAAGCTTGTAAAAAGGAAGAGTGGTTTCTTGCTTCTCAGTAGCCTAAATTTATGTCTGGTTGATGGCAATATAGACCTACCCCTAAAGGTTTATTATCAAGGCTTGGAAACCAGAAAGAAATTCGAACCGGTTAACGCCTAAGCACATAGGGAATTTTTTCATCCGGTTTTGTTCTCCCTCTAACAACCACAATTAAACGGTTTTAGACAACAAAGGTTCGTTAATTTTAGGTTTTGTAGCACTAACCGGTTATGAACGGTTTTTGTTGCCTACCTTCAATGCTCAACCGTGCTGAAGTACGAAAAGGATTTAGATTTAGGCGCGCGCCCCGCCTGAACCGGTTAATTAGGGATTTCAATATCACTTTTTAGTGTTTAGACTTCGAGCAAAATAAACGATGAAACCGACTATGACATTTAATAACCGGTTATTTCTAAACTGTTCCCAAGCCTTAATATTATTAAACATAACTGGCAAAATATTGACATAGAGTACAACTGTGCGTAACCCTTGCGGAAATAAAAAAAATAGTTTTGTATAAATTTAGGCTAACAGTGTAGCAGAATTATTTATTTATTATAAGGTACACCAACAGCATTACATACAAAACAGTTTGTAGTAAACAAAGAAGAAATAAAGGTGCTGGTATGTATGCCTATTACAGGTATACGCAGCTTACACCATATGGTCACAAACACTAAATTATTTAAAATTTAAAAAAAACATCGTAAAAATTAAATAATACAAAAAGAAAAACAAGCATAATAAAAAAAAGACAAAGAACTAGGATGTATATGTTCGTAATTGGCCTAAGTTGAAAGTATTTGCGCACTCCCGTACCTTCGAGACTGCTCTTCTAAACTTATTCAGTGAAACACCGTGTAAGTCAGTATCTGGTGTTGTATAAAAACTATTATAGCTTCTACACATGCGGAGAAGTGGAGCGTTGAGGCCTAGGTTGGTTTTGCGGAATGGAATATGTAGTAATTTTGTGATGGGATGTCTGGGTAGTCTTGAAGGGACTGAATATTGGATACATTCTACTAAATCACTGCACTAAATAAACCCGTTTGCTACTTTGTCAAGGAAAATTTGATCACGCGTATGGCGACGGTCCGCAGTGTTTTTATTTTGAAAAAGTGTATGCGCTGTACATACGGACAGCGATGACTAATTGCCCTAGATATAAATGCAAGATGTTGTTAAATTTCGTAG
Organism: Orthosia gothica; assembly: GCA_949775005.1. Classification (NCBI taxonomy): domain Eukaryota; kingdom Metazoa; phylum Arthropoda; class Insecta; order Lepidoptera; family Noctuidae; genus Orthosia; species Orthosia gothica. The sequence goes on from OX459066.1 coordinate 9,572,270, forward strand.
CGCTACGAAAGTTCGTAGCAATGATTCGACGCGTTAGAACATTAACTTTTAGCTTTCAAACTATGTATATATTGTTAAGAAAAAAACGCAACACACGGTTGCTACAAATTAAAGGAATCTGAATCGTCAACGTACAGAACAACACACGAATATAACGGACACAAAAACAAAATATATTTACAGACATAAACTATGATATTACAAAAGGTATCAGCTATCAACTGGCAATACAAACCAATTACTGGTTTGTTACAGAGTCATAGTAAAACTATCGACAATACCACCAGATGCGGCCGCTACAACCCTAAGTGGTTCAAGTCATAAGCGGAACCGTTTTACAGGGAAGCGAGCACAGCAATGGGAGAAGTTGACAAATTATTCGAATCTGTTCTGCTTACATTTATGTAAACGCGAGAGCTTCATACATAAGATCTTTCTAACTTATCACTTAGAAATGATGGAAAGTTAATTTTGTTACTCTTTCGTGTGCTTAAGATGCGGATCCACGCGACACACAATGTCTTTTCTATTGTTTAGCTAATAACGGATACCGGTCATCGGTTAAACGTAAAAAAAACTTCTTTATAATATTAATTTTGAAGGAAAACTGTGAGAGAGATTTAAAGGATTACAACATGTGTTCACTAACATTAACATTAGAAACGGGATATTTACCACCTCGGGATATTTTTTTGGAAAATTTTATTTAACTTCAGTTTATACCATGGTGCTTGCTACAGAACCGAAATATCGGAAACTCGCAACAAACAGTAAACATGGTAAAAAACCCATTTCTAATGTTAATGTTAGTGACCATGACAGTTTAAGGCGCCGATTCCCTTGAGTAGCTGATTTTAAAACAAGTAAAATTTCTAAATTTATAAAACCCCCGACACATTTTTCTTGCGAAAACACCCCGATTCAAACAGTAAAACGCCCATAACTTTTGAACGGCTGAACCGATTTTATTCAAACATAGCTAAGAACACTCGCGACAAAATCACCTTTCACTCAAACTAAAACAAAATTGGTTCATCCGTTTACGCGCTATATTGCCACAGACACACAGATTTTATTTTATTTTATTTATTTTAGTACATAAAGAACAACAACACATTACACGGCATATGGAAACAGTGGGTTGTACTACCAAGTTTAAAATAAATGTCAGCTTTCCGGGCTCCTAAACTAGGTACGCAGACCTGTATCTGTATCTTAGGAGCGGACATCTTGCGGCTTCAACTTATATAATACAATACAACCGTGACTCTACTGATTGTTTACAGTTGTTGTTAACACAGCAAATGGAGTGAAAGATTGTGGTTCTGTATCTAGGAGTGTGTGTATGAGAGTAGAAAGGTGTGTGTGTGTGTGTGTGTGAAGTGTAAATGTTTGATAAGCTTTCTTTCAAGGTTGGTTTGACAAAGTTATGATTCTATAGACAATATACTTTCTGTTTCATCATATGTTAAGGTTAAAATCCATTCTTTTAATTTACTTTTAATTTCAAGTAAGTTATATCTGTACAACGGAATAGTTTTTTTTTTTTTTTTTACCTGCGTGAACTTTGAGCCAACAATTGATACACAGACACACATATACACAGCAACACACGTGAAACTTATAACACCCCTCTTTTTCCGGCGGGGGTTAATGAGAATCACGTCTAAACGGCTAGACGTAATTTTTTGGAAAAAATATATGTTACATTAGACCATTTTTGTAATAATTTGATCTAAGAAAATTTTGAGTTTTATTCGTATAACATAGTGTAATTAATTTGTAAAGTTTTGTCTAAAACGGACAAAAACACGACAATCGCACCAAAACCGCTGGGAGTATTTTAATGAAATCGACACCATCTCAAAGACAATTTAATTATCTACATTTTTATCTGAAGCCTTTTTTTTAAGTCTTAGAATAATAAGGAAAGTACAAAAAACTACTAAATTTTGGGTCGAGCGGGTGTGTAATGAGGGCGCGTTTTGTTCCGTCAAGGTCGTTGGCGTTAGTCGTCGTCTTAAAAACTTATAACATGTGTTCAGTTAATTATTTTTTATTATGGCTGCACTGCTCCTCAAGTCTGATCTCACGAAACCTTATTTTCAGACCAGTCTGCTCGCTATCTCCTATCACCAAAACCACCACCTAACTTCGTTCTCGTGCAATATTTCCGATTACGCGGTCTGAGCCCGGCGCGGGCGGCGGTAAATCGCACTCCGCCGTCGCATAAACACAATTTCGCACTCATAAAAGTTACCGGCGGCGGCGGTGTCACCTTATACAGGAGGAGTATCAGAAGTGCCGATATTGTCAATTATCTATGAGTAGGTAGCTACAGGGAGGCGTATTGTTCTGATTACTTTATGTCGTTTTCATGGGTGAAAGATTTTTATGATAGATATTTGTAGAAGATTTTTCTGGGACAAACAGGTAAACATTTGATGGTGTTTTTGTAGTGACGGTGTTAAATATATATATATTTTTTGTTAATATTTGGTTTAAGGTTACACTAGTCGATCATTCTTCCATACAAACATAGTCTGGCGATTACTCCACTGTTTGACGTACGTTCAAAATAAAAAATGATATCAATTTGTCTCATCGAGAGGAGCTCGTGGCTAAATAATAACAGCCGCACGTGTCGATCTTCAAGATTAAGCAACGCTTGCCGAGGTCGGTCCGTGGATGGGTGACCATTTCAACATACCGAGTATTCTCCGTGCCTCGGCAAGCACGTTAAGCCGTTGGTCCCGGCTGTCATTTGAAGATCTTTGACAGTCGTTACGGGTAGTCAGAAGTTTGAGATCTGACACCAGTCTTGCCAAGGGGTATAGTGTTACCCAGTTACTGGGTTGTGGAGGTCAGATAGGCAGTCGCTCTGCCTACTGACCTGACTGGTACCCAGCTGAATCCGGTAGGACTGGAAGCCGACCCCAACAACAATTGGGAAAAGGCTAGGCAGATGATGATGATGATGATCATCATCACATCATTATCTAGCCCTGTATGGAAACAAAAAAGGTAAAAAAAAATGTTAGTTATGAGCATCGAAAGTTCCGCAATTCAACACTAATTTTAACGCATCTTTGGGCGGAAATAAATACCATAAGACGAAGGAAATTTGCTAAACGGCCTCCATTCAGGGATAGATTAGTAATTCAACAATGCAAATAATTTTATTTTTAAAATAAACATTTAGTCGTTTTTTCATGATATCTATACTCCCAACAGTCTGTTTATAAAATTAGGCGCCCTCGTTTTCGTCGTAAATCATCATACATTTCGGTAAAAATTTGCAAATTCGTACGCGAACTAGCTTCTTACTGCTCATCACAGCATCTATATCTTTCGCACGTGTTGTCGGATGAGATAGCATGCATTTTAACCTCGCGCACAAAATAGTCCGTGCCGTCGCGTCGACTAGGGGAACCTTAATGTACCAATTTGGTACAATTTGGTTTGGTGTAATGTGTATCTTACTAATATAATTACGGATCTGGATGTAATTTGGCACAGAGACAGATTATAGTCTGGAATAGTACATACGCTACTTTTCATCCCGGTAGAATGATCCCTTGGGACAAAAAAAAACTCTTTTAACGCAGGCGAAGACGAGGGCAGAAGCTAGTTTAAAATAATTAGATTGCAAGGACCACTATAGGTGTCTGGTGAAAATAAAAATAATACTTGCATGATGCATCAGGACCGATGGGCTAGGATTTTCATACAGTGGGTGCCCAAGGACGGGCGTCGTAACCGAGGCAGGCCTAAGAAGCGCTGGCGTGATGATCTGGACTCGTTTTTGACGGATTGGCAGAAGTAGGCAAAATTTTAAGAACGTGGGAAGGCTATGGGGAGGCTTTTGTCCTGCAGTGGGACAATACTAGGTGGTTTTTTTAACCCCCACCGGAAAAAGAGGGGTGTTATAAGTTTGACGTGTGTTGCTGTGTATCTGTGTGTCTGTCTGTGGCATCATAGCGCCTAAACGGATGAACCGATTTTGATTTAGTTTTTTTTCTTTGAAAGGTGTTTTTCTCGAGAGTGTTCTTAGCTATGTTTGAATAAAATCGCTTCAGCCGTTCAAAAGTTATGGGCATTTTATTGTTTGAATCGGGGTGTATTCACGTGTTCAATATATTGCCGATCGAAACGTATCTACTACGTTCGACTCGTTCGTTTCGTACTAGATGAATTATGTAGCATGAAATAAAAATGTGTCGCGGGTTTCCTAAACTTTTGAAATTTTACTTGTTATATCCCTTAAGTCTAGGGTATGAATAAGACCATATCAATGAATCATCAACTGGCATATGAATTATTTTACAAAATTTTGGGCATAATCACGACATCCGAAAGGAAGCAACCGATTTTTATATATAATATAAATTATTTTTGATTTATGATATCTTCGAAATATGATAGAGTTATGGGATATAAAAAAAACACATTGTTTAAGCTAATATATAAAAACCGGCTTAGTGCGAGTCGGACTCGCGCATGAAGGGTTCCGTACAATTATCGCAAAAAAACGGCAAAAGAATCACATTTGTTGTATGGGAGGCACAGTTAAATATTTACTTTATTTTGTTTTTAGTATTTATGTTAGAGCGGCAACAATTCATCTATGAAAATTTATTAATTACAGCCGGACAGACGGACACTGGAGTCTTAGTAACAGGGTCCCGTTTTTACCCTTTGGGTACGGAAGCCTAAAAAGTAGGCTATAAGTGAGTCAAACAAAACGAAATCTAGTGAAGTTTATCTAGTTTTATTTTAGACTCATTTTCTTCCACATCTGTGTACACAATAGATCTCCACGTGTCTCCCCTACATAACCGCACACACAACAAACAAACCTAAATCGCACCAATCTCGAGAGAACCGACCGCAAAACTAATGTCCGCACGAAACAAATTTAAAAATCCATTCTCCTATCAAATATTTATCACAAACATGCGATATTTCACGTTGTAGATAACATTTTTCCGCTCGGCTGCACCCCGTGGGGTTGAAGGGGGTAGTGCGGGTTGCGGGGGGACGGGGTCCTGGTATCAATGCCCCGCCCCGCCGCAAACAATACAATCAGAGCCAATCTGCCGCGCAAATAGGAAAATAGAGTGCGCGCCAACACAGAGACGCCTCGGGCTTGACTACAGACGTGCACTGGGCAAGGTTGCTGGGTGAGAACGGGACGATTGAATTTGATTGAATGTGGAAGGTAATTGAGGGGTGATTATGCTGTTTATTAATCGAGGACTTAGAAAAATTAGGGGTGATAAAGACGTAGTGAAAAATTTTCTGATGCACTTTCAGTCGTTGTCAGTAAAGAGTCAACATACGATATCTGACACCCTGGACTTCTACTTCTTAATGATGCTACGATCAAAACTTTTTTGTTTTGTTTTACAAATTTTATCCCTTCGGTCCATATGACGGAAAGTGCTTTTAAAAACGTCACCAAAAGGGTTACTGTACTGCTGCGTTGCCAACCTTGCAGACAAAGTTACAACGTGCCTGTTTCTTTTCTAGATTTGGATCAGTGGAGAATTGGATCATCCTTTAGACCGGACACGGCAATGAAAGCAAGAAATGGGTTATGAAAGGTTACACTAGTCGAAAGTTCTTTCATACAAACGTAGTCTAAAGTTACTCCACTGTTTGACGATGTGAGTTCAAAATAAAAAAATATATAAATTTGTCTCATCATAATCTAGTCCTGTATGGATAAAAAAAAATTGAAAGTTATGAGCGTCGAAAGATCCATATTTCAACACTAATTTTAACGCATCTTTGGGCGGAAATAAATACCATAAGAAGAAGGAAAATTGCAAAACGGCCTCCATACAGGTATAGATTAGTAATTCAACAATGCAAATAATGTTATTTTGTAAGACTCCCAAAGGTCTGTTTATAAAATTTCGCACGCTCGTTTAGTCCTAAATCATCATCCATTTCGTTACAAATTTGCAAAAGTGCTAATTCGCACGCGAACTAGCTTCCTACTGCTCATCACAGCATCTAGTTGTCGAATAAGATAGCCTGCATTTTAACCCCGCGCACAAAATAGTTCGTGCCGTCGACTAGTTCAACCTTAATATGCCGTCCGCCACTTTTACTAGAACTTCAACTACTTCCAAGATTTCCCTACAATACCCATAAGACCAGATCAAATCAGAAAACTGTCCTAAATATAACTAAACCCCTTAAAAAAATCAGCTTCATCCACTCCGACCCTGCCCATTTCCTTAAGCAGCGATCGCGTCGTCCCCATTCGGATTGCGTTCAGAATCCGCGCAATTTTCCGCCGGTCATTTCTCATTGTTTTCCTGTCCTCTCGCCCCTCCTGTCCCTCTTCCCTCCTCCGATACTTATTTGTTCTGTATCGTAAATAGAGCGGGGATAAAGAAGAGGTTGTGTTTACGACTAGCGCCGATATAAGATAGAAAAGAGTTTGAAAGGCTTTATGGTATGATTGCTTGTTAGAGTTCTTGTTTCGCGTTATGGGATTGGTTGGTGAAACAAGGAAGTAACTTGAATTTGACTTTGGAACTCATAGGAAGATATGCTTCTGAAACTGTTGAAACAAAAGATGATTTCGACGAATAAAACCTTTAGTAACTAATACATAACACATGTCTTATATACTGCGATCCAACTGCAAAAATCTGCAGGTATTTTGTTTTAATTAAAACTTGATTCTTGACAGTAGAATAAGTTAGCAGTCACAGATAATACAATACTACATACAGATGCCTCATCCCACACAAAGACACCGTCTAAAGAAGAAAGCGTCTAAAGTACTACAGTGTCGCATAACCAGTGTGTGTTGCCAGACCATCGGAACTGAGACGTGGTCGCTCACAATGGGCCTCATCAGAAGGATTAAAGTCATCCAAAGGGCAATAGAGAGGGCTAAGCTCGGAGTTTACGTGCGCAATTGCATCAGAAATGAGGATATCCGTAGGAGAACCAAAGTTACAGACAAAGCCCGAAACATAACAAAACTTTAGGGGCAATAGGCAGGGCACATTGCTCGCAGAAGTCAATGATAGTCCATGGGCCGAAAAGTTTTGGAGAGGCGACCGCGAATTGGAAGACGCTACGTTGGAAGGCCTCCCACTAGCCCGACTGATGACCTGGTTAAGGTTACGGCAATTCACTGTATGCGAGACGCACGGGATCGGTCAATGTGACGACGCTTGCGGAGGCCTATGTTAAGCAGTGGACGTCTTTCAGCTGAAATTATAATGATTTATTTATTTATTTAATTAAGGTTCACCAACAGTTGTTACAGATATTATACATATAGGATCATATAAGTAATTGTGTCTTAAATCTAACTGCACAACAGGCAAACACCACATGCAAATTGCTCTTTGTAATTATAAAAAACTTAATGTACTTAAATTCTAGATATTTATATTATATTAAATACTAATACTAATTACGTCTAACAAACTTCGATACAGAGTCTGCGTGGATGTCAACCAGGTCGCTGCGTTCGTTTATGAGTTTGCACATGCGGGGTTTAGGAGAATTAGCACCAAACACTGTATGACGAAGAGGTGGAGCTAAAGGTGTTATGGGTTTGCGAGGTGGTCTACGGGGTACTCTGAAATTGAGCCTACATACCAATTGTGGGCAGTCAATGGTGTTATGGAGCAGTTTATATGCGAATCGCAAATCCAAGAGCTGCCTTCGAGCTTCCAGGGTACTCATTTTGTAGCATCCTAGTTTATCAAGGTAGGGGAGATATTTAAATTGCCTTCCCTTTGAGTACCCTAGGTATCGGATAAACCTTTTTTGGACTCGTTCGATCCGCAGCGAGTGGGTTGCGTGTGAGGCCTCCATATTACACTGCAGTATTCCAGGATGCTTCTTATAAGGCTACTGTAGAGAACTATTTTAGTATGTGGGTGTTGAAATACCTTGCCATTACGAATGACAAATCCAAGCATTCGTTGGGATCGACTGATTATGTTCTCAATATGTGGTACAAATGTGAGTTTAGAGTCCAAGATAACTCCCAGATCTCGTACAACATCCACTTCACATAAGTTCACTCCATTTATTTGGTACGCCGAATTCAGTATATTTATTTTCCTGGTGAATTTTATGTGGCTACATTTCGAACTATTCAACGAGATTTTATTATTATAACACCATGCAGATGATGGTGACTTATATGGCTTATATGAAAGCCGCCATTTTGTACCGGCGACTATCTTAGATTTGGATTTTTTCATGGGTCCATATTGGCTCACCTAAAGTTCTTTACCCGAAATTGTTCTTTCTAACGATTTGTAATCCGAATGATCACTCTTCCTAAAAATGTTCATCCTAAAGTTTTCATTCATACTATTTGTAGTGCTACCGGCGATGTTCATAACACTCGTGTTTCCGAAAGTTGTAATTAATAATATCATTAATGTAAATATATTTAAACCCCTACTGTTTTTTATCATAACGCTTTTATCCCTAAACATAATTACCATAATATTTTCACTCATACTCAGAAAGAAACATTTACCAAGTGTAATAAAAAATATATTTGGGTAGAAGATGATATTTATAGTTTTAATTTGAGGGATGATTATTATTTGGGGTATGCTTTACATAACGTACTGAGTTGTGTCTATTGTTAAGTTCATGTCGGTGTATTATCATTACGTGCATGTTTGTGTTAATGCTTTATTAATATAGGGAAAAATAATTAAAAATCATTTAAAACCAGTCGCGGAGGATTAAAATTAGACGTACATGGATTTACATATGAAAAAAACCGAATAACAGTGGATAAACAATATTGGGCGTGTGAATTAAGAAGCAACAAAAAGTATAAGTGTAAGGTTAAAATTTCGATTATATGCTGTTGATTTTTGGCGCGGATAGGGTAGAGGGGGTATGGGGGGAGGTTTGGCTACCCCTCAGTACCACACCAACCACTCGGAGCCCAATAGTTATGGAGATATCCATGGTTAAAGTTTTCAGGTTAGAAAAAAAAAATTCCATCGATTTAAGGGACGCGAAAGGGGCAAAGGGAAAGGAGGGTAGAGGGGCTACCTCACTGTACCATCCCAACCCCACGGAACCCCATGGCTATGGAAGATTTAAGCAACTAAGTCGACTGAGCCCCGCTGCGCGGCGCTCCTATTTCTGTCTGCAGGATCTAAAGTAACCTAACATGAAGGAGATGACGGGAGCTGCGTTCGCTCGCTTTGCTCGCTCACTTCAGCTTCCGTCATCTCCTTCGAACCTAACCTATCCGTGTCGGGGTGCCCTAAGTTCCCGAGCTCGCTTCGCTCGCTCTTGGACTAATTCTCATTTTCTTACCTCACGTAAAACATACAAAAAAACATAACATTGCCGAGTCTTGAAATTTTTTATAAAGCTTTCTATTTATGAGTACTACCTACAAAAATAAAATGAACTTCCAAATCAACGGCAAATATGATAGAATTAAATATATATTTAATTTTAAAGCAAAATACACTAATAAAAGTGATTATTTGAAAGCTATAGCCGCTAATATTAAACTAATTTAATTGAAATGTGTATATGAAAACATGTATTTATTTGACTACTTGTACCATGGTACCTGTTATTCTTATATGTTATACATGTTATGTGAAAATAAAGTTACGCAAAATTAATGTATATAATACTGATTATTATGAATAAAAAGAAATCTAAACAAAAAAGATATGACTTTGAATAATAGTGTAAAAGATAGTTATGTTGAGAAAATATAGGAAAACAAATAAAAGTATAATAAATGTTTATTACTACTGACATTATGAAGTTGAATGCTTCTGAATTATGAACATTAGAGACAGTGTAGTTAGGAATTGTGATTGTTAGGATGAAAAATGTTAGGAAGAACATTTTCGGATTTCCAATTATCGGAGTTGAAAATTTAGGTGAACTTTGGCGCACCCTTTTTTCATTCTACTAGTCAAACCCTTACATTTGATACCCATATTGAAGGGGTTGCTAGTATGCATGTTGTAAAATGTGGAAGAAGAGCATTCACCAGAAGCAGAAGTTGCTGCAGCAATCAAAATTTTCAGAGCAGTTGCACTTCATTTAGCTTTTGAATATATAGTTTGCCACCACGCAACTGGCTTGACTTTTTTAGTTGTTTCTCAAATAAATTCTTTGCTCCATAAACCAGTGCCGCATTTATATCCAGACACTTCTTCGAACAGTTGTTGTACTGAAAAACTGTCTTTCTGCCAAGTTAAGAACAAACTCTCATCCGTCTATGTTTTCAGTTGACGTCATTGTTGTGCTCGCAACTAATATTTCTTAACTAAAAATATATTAGCAATTTCCACTCTGATACCTCATAAAGTAACCTTTTTTCGAGTAAAGTATAAAATAACAAAAGAAGTTAGATTAAGACCTTGAAAACAAATATACTGTATTAAAATTGAGCAATTTTACTTCCAATTTTAAATTCTCGTAAATTTTCCGTTGAAAGGAGCATTGCAGAATATTGCAGAACATTCTCGATCGGAGAACATTCTCTTAAATTCTCCGTGAGGGAATATTCTCTCGACCCATCACTGCTTGGCTAACTGAGAGCTGGCAACCTTATTTTTTACTATTTTCTACACCAGTTTCTTTCAAATGACTTTGATTCACTTATGTTTGCGGTTATTTATCTTAAAAATATTATAAATGTGAAAGTTTTGATAGATGCGTGTGTGTGACGCGGATGTATGTTTGTTACTCGATCAAGCTACAACGGATCTGGATGAAATTTGGCACAGACATAGAATTTAGTTTGGAATAGCACATAGGCTACTTTTTATCCCGGTATATTGTACCCTTGGGATAAAAAATCACTTTTCACGCGGGCGAAGCCGCTGGCAGAAGCAGGTCAAAAATAAATTTCAATTTATATATATGTATTGCGGCTGAATATTACTAGGCAACCTTCAAGCAAATTATTCCACTACAAGTATAATTTCAAAATTTTAAAAACCCCCGCTACATTTATCTCGCGAAAACACCCCGATTCAAACAGTAAAACGCCCATAACTTTTGAACGGCTGAACTAATTTTATTCAAACATAGCTAAGAACACTCTCGACAAAATCACCTTTCAAAACAAAACAAACTAAATCAAAATCGGTTCATCCGTTTAGGCGCTATGATGCCACAGGCAGACACACAGATACACAGATACACAGACACACAGATACACAGATACACAGCAACACACGTGAAACTTATAACACCCCTCTTTTTCCGGCGGGGGTTAATAAAGTATCATTCATGAAAATTAAGTTTTAATAAAAAACGCTGATGACAAGATTTCTGCGGTCGGATCATATTCTATTACGAAGACTAAAAATAAAAAGAAGAAATATAATCTCCGGCATGTAAGTTGGCAAAAGTCGTTAGATGCGCAGAAATATTTTTTTAAGTCTCTTTGATAGTGAAGCGGGGACAAGTCAAAAGTTCCGAGCGGGCGATTGGTTGGTCAGTTGACACAAGGATCGACTGACCAATGGCGTCGCGTCCACGTTCCGTTCGCTCTATGTGGTTGCAACTTACATGCCGGGGACTATGCTTCGCAAAATAGTCGTCCACGTAGTTTTAAATATACCAAGTTCTATTTCATATGTTGTGTTTCAGCGACTGAACGCCACTTCCTTCTTCATTTCTCTACAGCTAAATCAAACAACAACTTGTTTAGTTTTCTGCCTACCATCATTTACCATTTTAGATCTTTCACAAAGTCCTCCTACGCTTTTGTATAATAAGCCTGTAACATAATATACCTTATACGTGGGACACTCAGAAAGTTTTGCGAAACTAAAAAAAATTGTTCTATACGTACATATATTTTTATTAAATCTTTTCAAAGTACTTTCCACCAGCCTCTATACAAAGATTCATGCGCCTAAACCAGTTTTCAAAACACTTTTTCCAGTCCGCCGCAGACACCTCGTTTACAGCCTGCTCGAACGCAGCCAGCGCATCTTCCGGCGACGAAAATTGTATCCCTTTGAGCTGATTTTTTATTTTTGGGAATAAAAAGAAGTCACACGGTGCTAGATCAGGGCTGTAAGGAGGGGTGACCCAGGAGTTTGACTGGCGTGCTGTCCAGGAAGTCCCTCGTTTTGAGTGCGGTGTGCGCAGGTGCATTGTCGTGGTGGAGCAGTAGCCCGCGGAGCCCTGTGTTTGGTCGCTTGTTGCTTATAACAGAGAAAACTTCTGGCAAACATTTGGTAGTATACCATTCGGCATTAATGCTTCTTTGATCCCGTAAGGAATTGATACCAAGTGGCCAGTCAAATTAAAAAAGCTAGCGATCAAAATCTTACCCCCGCTTCTAGATCGCTTCACTTTGGTAGGCGTTGGCTCATTTTGAAACACCCAAACAGTCGACTGGCGCTTGGTTTCTGGGTCGTATTGATAAATCCAGGACTCATCACCTGTAACGATGTCGTAAACACGCCGAGACGAGCCTGCTTCAAATTTGTTAAGCATATCACGGCACCATTCACCCGGGCCTGCTTCTGAGCATCGGTGAGGTTGTGCGGCACCCAGCGTGATACTATCCTCCTCACGCGAAGATGGCTGTGTAGAATCTCGTGAACGCTTCCGATCCAATCTTCAATATGTGTTGAATCTCCTGATATGTAATTCGCCTATTGTCTTGGATTAAATTTTTCACTGCTAGCACGTTTTCTTCGGTAACAGCCGTCAAAGGGCGACCGCTTCTTTCGTCATCCCCCAAAGTTCGTCGACCGCGCTTGAATTCGTTATACCAACGATACACGGTTGCCTTGGAAGGGCCTTCATCCATGAATGCCATTTGAAGTCTATAGTACGATTCATCCGGTTTCAGGCGACACTTGAAATCGTATAAAATCATAGCTCTAAAATGTTCCCGGCGCAGATCCATATTTCAGTGAGACACAATACTTTGAATTAACTCGCAAAAAATGTGGAGGGAAATTTTGAAATTGGAACTTACTTATTTTTACTTATAAATAATCATATTTTCGAAAAACATTATAACTGGCCAGTCTCCCATATATAAAAACTTTTTTTCGCAATACTTTCTGAGGGGCCTGGTAATACGCCCACTATATCCCAATACAATATTTTACGTTGGCAGATATATATTTATATACAAATTGGCCATTTATTCCGTAATGCCGGCCATACATCGTAGCCCATCTTATGCTAACCTATTCGGTATTTATTTAATGGACCACATACAGGGGCGGCCTTAACCGCTGTGAGGCTCCAGGCGGGTGGCATATATTTGTGAGGCCCTTGTCCTTTTTGCAATGTATGTGATAAAGTGATGCTAGGCGAGAAATGCAAAACTTAGCATTTATTATCTATACCATACCAATATGATTAACAGTCAAGATTTTTTTGTTTGTTTGTTTGTACCGAATAGGCTCCGAAACTACTGGACCGATTTAAAAAAATATTTCATGTATGGAAAGCTACATTATTCCCGAGTAACAAGCTATAATTTATTTTCAAAAATATTAGAGATCCTTATACAAATTTTCGTTGCAAAAGTTGTAGGTCGTGGGTTCGAGCCCAGGCAGGCTCTTTACTTTGTGTAAATTATTTCTTCACCACTGCTCTCAAAACGGTGAAGGAAAACATCGTGAGGAAACCGGCACGTCCTAGAACCAAAAATACGAAAACATGTGACATCCACCAACCCGCACTGGGCCCGCGTGGTGGATTACGGCCCATTCCCTCTCACAGAGAGGAGGCCTGTGTCCCAGCAGTGGGAACATTAATAGGCTGATGATGTGTGTGATGTGATGCAAATTGCAATAATGTAATCCAAAGTAGCAAAATTTTGCCTATAAAGTTCATTATTTGGCGTGCGCTGAGGAGAAAACTATTGATGATACATAAAGATTATGTACTACATGATTAAAGTACTCATTATTACCTACATAGGTAGGTAGGTAGGTAGATAGCCAGTTGACGGGACCGAAACCGCGGGTGTCAGCTAATTATTAATGCTTTACTAGGAAATACTTAATAAACTTTATTTTATTGTTACGAATCAATTTTTGCTAAAGATATTTTATTTTCTCTTCATTTGTTTTAGGGTTTTTATTTAAACAAATGTCAACCCCATCTGCTAAGGATCAAATAAAAAAAAATAAGTATAAGATTTTTAGGTTGTCGCGCGAAGCGCCTGCAAGAGCGAGGCCCCGGGCGACTTTCCTATTTGCCATCCCCTAAGGCCGAGAGCTAACTGCTCTAGAACAAGCCACTTGACTACAAGCTTAACAAAAGCACTATCAGAAAAGCTAGGCTGGCTACTTTAACCAGTACCCCCACGCACAACGGACTAAATGTGAGTCGTAAGTGCGGAAAAGGGAGTCCCTCTTCAATCTAAGGCCGCCACTGACCACATATAAGCAGACGTCGGACTGTGCGGTGGGGTAAATAGGTAATGGTATGAATTTCTATGATTGCATGAGCATGTAACCTACTTTTGAATAAAGTAGTGCTATTCATATTGATGGTATCACTAAACCAGGTAGCGTAGGTTTTTGAACCAATCAGGCTCTTCTTCTCTTCACTGAGAAGATGCCTTTGCCCCAGCAGTAAGAACATTTTTAAATTAGGCTAATATTGTTTTAGATTGCATAAGTTTCTATATAATGTAAAAAAATCACCATAGAAGTTAAAACCCAAAGAGATATAGGGTGACAGGAAAAATGAGGACAAAAACAATTTTGTTTTTCTACAAGTAAAGTTTTAAAAACCCCCGACACATTTATCTTGCGAAAATACCCCGATTCAAACAGTATAACGCCCATAACTATTGAACGGCTGAACAGATTTTATTCAAACAGAGCTAAGAACACTCTCGACTAAATCACCTTTCAAACAAAAAAAAAACTAAATCAAAATCGGTTCATCCGTTTAGGCGCTATGATGCCACAGTCAGACACACAGATACACAGCAACACACGTGAAACTTATAACACCCCTCTTTTTCCGGTGGGGGTTAATAAATAACACGGGTCAACCTGGTTTATACGAAAATACCCCATTTACCCGTTTTAGATCTTCTTTAAATGATCCCCATCTACACGCGCTAAAAGTATTAGGAATAATTAATCATGCTTATGGCTAAGGAGCGGATCTACCTGCCAAAGCAAGTATTTCCTGATAGCTATAACGTTTCCCGAATAGTTTTCTTATGGACTACCGGTAGTTCATAAAACGCATCGGAGGATCAAGCTTGAATAGGTTACTTCTAAGCAGAGGTAGTGGTCAAACGCAAGCCTATCAATATAGTAACAAAAAATAAACAATTCTGTGTTAAGCCCGCCTTTGTACATAACCTGTCCTAATGTAACAATTGTATTTGAAGTTTTTGTGTAAGTACAACAAGTAAAATTTCAAAATTTAAAAAACCTCCGACACATTTATCTTGCGAAAACACCCCGATTCAAACAGTTAACGCCCATAACTTTTGAACGGCTGAACCGAATTTATTCAAACATAGCTAAGAACACTCTCGACAAAAACACCATTCAAACAAAAAAAACTAAATCAAAATCGGTTCATCCGTTTAGGCGCTATGATACCACAGAAAGACACACAGATACACATATACACAGCAACACACGTGAAACTTATAACACCCCTCTTTTTCCGGCGGGGGTTAAAAATCAATGCCACTTTTCATTGTAATTTTATAACTCAAGAACAGGCTCACCTATCCAAACCAAATGTTTAGGCTTTGTTCGGACTATTTAGTAGATTTTTAACCCCCGCCAAAAAAAAGAGGGGTGTTATAAGTTTCACGTGTGTTGCTGTGTATCTGTGTGTCTGTCTGTGGCAACATAGCGCCTAAACGGATGAACCGATTTCGATTTAGTTTTTTTTGTTTAAAAGGTAATTTTATCGAGAGTGTTCTTAGCTATGTTTGAATAAAATCGGTTCAGCCGTTCAAAAGTTATAGACATTTTACTGTTTGAATCGGGGTGTTTTCGCAAGATAAATGTGTCGGGGGTTTTTAAATTGTGAAATTTTACTTGTTTTCAGTATGTCGGGTAGGTAGAGTAGGGTAGTTATGGTAGGTAGGTAGCTAGTTGATGGTAGCGAAGCCGCGGGGGTCAGCTAGTAATTAAAAAAAAAAAAAAAACCAGCAAAAGCCCGCCTTTGTGCATAACCTGTCTTAATGTAACAATTGTATTTGAACTTTTTTGTGTAAGTACAATAAAGAGCGAATAAGAACGACCAATGAGCAAACATTACATAACAACTAAGACCACATAAGTCCACTTTATCATTGAGTCCTTTGTTCTACAAAAGCCTTATTGATATCGTTACAATAGAGGCTTTATTTCATAGAGGACGGACAGTAAAAGAAACACTTTTGCCGTCCTAAAACTAAAGTGTCACTATATGACATTTGGATGAATTCGAGTTTTTAATAACTCCGTAAGCAGCAATAAATGCCCTATCTATCTGTCTAAGCAGTATTGTCATACTATCGGTAGTATAAGTTACCCAAATTGTCCATGTTTAAAAACCGATTTTGAACCGGTTTTCCAAAAAGAGGAGGTTCTCTGTGCGACTTTATGTTAGTTTTTTTTTGTGTTTGTTCACAAATTTTTCTATCAATTGTGGACCGATTTTCTTTTTTTGTTCGAAAGAGTATGTTCCGAAATTTGTGCCATCAAAATTTTGTGAAGATCTGATGAATAACTTCGGAGATATACAACAGAACTCTTAAATAACGGCAAATCTCTCGGGATTGTCTGTTTATTGCTGTTTTTTACATAACATAACATCACGCAAGCACGCTCTAAAGGGGTATGTAGATGTACAGTTTACCAAAGTGAACACTCTCATTTTACCAACAGTTATGTTCAAGTTTCATGATATTTGCGTAATTTATTCTGGCATTATAGCTACCTTACTGAAGAACTTGGCTATTAGGTAACACAAATAAAAAGTGAAAATAAAAAACTTTTTTACAAAAATATAAACCGACTTCCAATCAAAAACGCTACAAAGTGAAAAATAACTTCTTTTTTGGAAGTGGGTATCGAAAAACGAAAAACAATAGGTAGACACCGACTTCCGAGAAAAAAAAAGATATTTTATTTGATAAGATTAAGTAATTGATATAAACTAAAAATGTGCCTTTTCGAAAGTGCGCAATTGAATCTATTTATTGAAACCAAAAACTCTCGCATTTGATTTATAGTTGATAAACTGCTTCGATTTTCAAATATTGCCCGTTTATTTTTATTTTTTGTCTGTAACGCAAAAATATGATTTTGTCAGATAGCGGCATTATAGCTTAAGGACGACAGAGTGGGAGTGGAAGGACAATGAAAGAAACACTTGACAGGGCAACTAAATAGCCTTTAAGTCCATAAAGTATTCAGAGGAGGTTCCTGTCGTTAGGAGGAGTAATATTCTACTTTGTGTAAGACTTTGTTGTTGGAAATCGGTGTTTGTCTGGATTTAAATGATTTTGTTAGTGGGAAGCTTGTCAAAGTATTTTTTTTTTATATTATGGATGGGCTCGCTTTTGACTACAATTTTGTCTGATGGTAAGCGATGATGTGGTCGATGACATAGTACGGTTGCCTAGAACTAATCTATTCAATCTTGACTTAAATACCCCAGGCGGGCGAGCAAGGCCTACTGTGACAGGCTTGACTCACACATTTTTATTATAGTTTGGGCGCAAAAACTGTGATAAAATGCGTGACTCAAGCCTATCACAGAGGCCGTGCTCGCCCGGCAGGGAATTCCACTGCTTAGCTGATCGCACAATGAAAGTAGGACGAAAAATATTTACAAAAAAGAATAGACCGTATTTTTAGAAGCATGTTGATCTTGAAATTGATCTACATTTATAGCTTTGGTGGAAAAATACCTAAATAACGCGACAGGGATTCGATGTAGCCAGCTGAGAAGAAACGACATGTAGAATTGAACCAAGATTCATTGCCTAAATTTTCTAGGCCTATATAAAAGAGTTCTGTCCAACAGTTTATTACAAGAGCATATAAATGGAAAGTTCAATTTATGGTGGTGGGGGTATGTTCGTATTTTATTTATGTTATTCTGTCTAAGTAGTATATTATTAATGATATTTTGTACACTCACAGCCCTTAATTCTTCTCCAATCGTTTAGTCCATCCAAAGGTTGTCTGTAAGAGATTGCCTAGTACGATAAGACCGCCCATTGTACACTAGTTATTGTGAAGTTTGTCCTGTATGTTTTTTTTGGTGTACAATAAATTATATAATAAAGTAGCTGACCCGGCAAACTTTGTTTTGCCATAAAAACACCAAACATTCATCTACCCTACCTACCCTACCCTACCTACCCTACCCTACACTACCTACCCTACCCTACCCTAACCTACCTACCCTATGTCCTTCTCCTGGTTCTAAGCTACCTCCCCACCAAATTTCAGCCAAATCGATTCAGCCGTTCTTGAGTTATAAATAGTGTAACTAACACGACTTTCTTTTATATATATAGATAATACGCGTACAGCAACTTTGGAATAGTCAGTTATTCCATCAAACCCATATGTTACACCAATTTCTTCGTAACAGGAATTGATTCCAAGCCATAAAAAAACCTGCTTTAATATACCAGCACCTTCCCAACTCCGTAAATACATAATAAACGAAGGCAAGGCAATGCTCTCACGCAAATTACATTCAGCGGCGAACGATTTGTTAAACTTAAAATTGTATTGATACTCTCCGGGGAGCATGATCGATCGCCTATCAATGTCAATAATTTGGATTAAGACGTAATTTTGGGAAAATGTGAGAGGAATATTGTGGGCTATTAAAAGGGAAAATATGTTTAAATTCGGTTATTATTTTTTCTCTTTGAGTTGTAGATGGTAACGCAATCAAAATTCAAATAAATTTATTGCATCCATAATGTAAACAGGGTGGAATTTTGTAATGCCACATGAAGGGAAAGTACTCTTAATACTGTAAATAGAAAATTTTACTCAAAGAAAACATTCCTTTATTTTTAAAAAGAAAGAAAACGGCATTCAAAGATTTTCGAAAATTCGCTTGCCACACCCGGGAAACAAACCGACTAAAATCTTTAAAATTTTTCGATGTTTCGGTGCTGTTGCAAGCACCATGCTTGCAACAGCACCGAAATATCGGAAACTCGCAACAAACAGTTAACATGGTAAATATCCCGTTTCGAATGTTAATGTTAGTGTTAGTGACCATGACAGTTTAAAACTTATAATGCTTCAGAAATTTAAAACGGCGCAATCTATTGTAATCAATTTTAAATTATCCGTTCATTTAATCTTTGAAATGTGATTTAAGCGCCCAATATTTCACAATTTTGCGCTTAGGAGAGTTGATTAAACAAGAACATATTATAATTTATATGATACATTCTAGAAAATGTTAATTTTACACACAATTCAATAAGAAATGGATGCATCTCGCGCCATCTAGTGACATTTATTTGAAACAAATTTTCTTTCTTCACATGTTACCTGGTGCCATGATACACGAGGACTGTTCTAAGAACTCCAGTGCACGATAAATGGTCTTTCTTGGTAAATTCTCTCGATGTTCTTCAGTTTCCGAGAAAAGCTACCTTGTTATTGCATTCTGATTGCTTTTATCATTCATTGTTTTCAGAAAAAACGTTGAGGAGCTCGTG
This sequence comes from Orthosia gothica, assembly GCA_949775005.1. Lineage (NCBI taxonomy): Eukaryota > Metazoa > Arthropoda > Insecta > Lepidoptera > Noctuidae > Orthosia > Orthosia gothica. Next base: position 9,591,978 of record OX459066.1, read on the forward strand.
GCTAAATAATAACAGCGGCACGGGTCGATCTTCAAGGTTAAGCAGCGCTTGACGAGGTTGGTCCGTGGATGGGTGACCATGTTCCACATACCGAGTTTTCTCCGTGTCTCGGCAAGGATCTTAAGCCGTTGGTCCCGGCTGTCATTTGAAGATCTTTGACAGTCGTTACGGGTAGTCAGAAGCCTGAGATCTGACACCAGTCTTGCCAAGAGATATCGTGTTACCCAGTTACTGGGTTGTGGAGGTCAGATAGGCAGTCGCTCCATGTAAAACACTGATACTCAGCTGAATCCTGTAAGACTGGAAGCCGACCCCAACAATAATTGGGAAAAAGGCTAGGCAGATGATGTTTTCAGAAAAACGTTAATTGCTTCTTGAAATATAATTCCGTGGTGCTAACAACTTGAGTTGTCAGATTTTGGGTGAAACGATTGATATAGGTGTACCAGAATCTCATGGCATTTTTTTTTTTTTTAAATTGTGATTTTCATATGGCAATGTCAATTGTCACCTGTCGAATCAAAGTACTTGATGTGTCAACCGCTGCCGAAATTTTTGGATATTATCTGGAAAGTTTGTTATTTTTGTGAAAATGTCGAAAAACCCACTTCGATCTCATGCGAGACATATTGTTTTCAATGTGTATCATAAAATAAGGGAAGAAGAAGGCGTAAATCAAACTCAATCTTTGATTTTAAAGTGCGTCGTAGAGTGGACCGGTAAGTTGGACTGGCTTGTTTTGATACTTTTAGTTTAATTTATATTTTTCTTACTTAATTTTAATTTCTTTCCATTACTATTATATGGTAAATCGTAGGTCAGGGCACATCGAATGATGGCCGGAAGGAAATGGCAACAGTAATGTAACTGTTACTAATTCTTCGACAAGATATTGATTTTAACGGATATTGAGAATCTATAACGTAAGAAAAATATTAAGTAATAATCTGCGCCCTGCAGTGGGACGTGTATATAGACGGGAGTTTTTGGCGGGATTTTGTCGAGTGAAGTTCAGTGGCTGTTAATATTATTTGCAAATTGATTCCTAGTGGATATTGTGATATATTATTGGTGTAGTTTTGTATCTAAACTGTCTCCGCAACTGGACAATTTGTAAAATCATTGACAAAAGCGATCTCGGGATAGTGCAGCGGTGTATTTTACTGTAGTATTGACTGCGTCTGCAAAGCTTACTGGGAAGACTGACTCGATACAATTTGCTGCCAAATACTCCAAAAAACATTAGAACCTGTTACATCCGCATTCTAATGCATACTAAAGAATAAATATAAGATCCAAAACTCTTTCCAAAGACGTGGCTAAAAGGTCCTAGCAACCAGGCCATAAAACTTACATTAAAAAAAAATATATAGACTGATGATGATGAATGACTTTAAGTAACATGATACATTTTATTATTTTTTACAGACTTTATACATAAAGAGATTGGTTTTGAATATGTTAAATGCCAATGAAAAAGAACCATTTTGATGGAGAGAGATGACATAAAACTACAAAGATAAAAGTTTTGAAATGCCAGTGGAGTTCATGGAATCGTATTCTAGTTTTCTAGTTCTGAATGAGGTTTTAAGTTATTAGTATGATTTAAATGCTAAATAATAAATTAGTACATAAATTAATATTCTATTGATTTATTTTTCCTATGTTAAGAACACGATGTATAACAACATTATTCATACACATACCTATAATACTCACAGTGGATCTTTGTTTCTCTGAATTGGTTGCAAGACCCCGCGCAGTAGCTATTTATGTGTCAATGTTGAAGGCGAAGATAGCATTGTATAACTGTCTCTTTCACTCGCTTATGTATGTCACATAAGCTTACGGAGTTTCTTGTGCATTCTTCTCCATAACAAGCTACTTTCCGAATGCACGGTAGAATCAACTTTTATTCCATGTAAATTTAAATTGTGACATTCAAAAGTGCCGCTTGGTGGCCCAGTTGAAATAAATATCTTTTGTCTTTTTTGTCATCGTCCTATCTCGCTTACTCTATGCAGTATACTCGATGACAAACTGTTTCTTACGCAATGGTTGGCAGGACCGAGTTCAAATACACAAAGATCCGTTGTGACTACTATAATATAGGTACCTCATGTTCATTAATACTAAAGACATAAATAAAAATTAAACAGTATCAAGATCGTTTGATCCAATTTCCCCAGTATTGCATACAACAAATTTTTATTTCCCTTTTTGCCATGAGATTCTGGTAGACCTATACACGAATTTTAGCTTAAAAGTTAAAACAATACACAATGGCCATATCAGGATAACAACTCTAAATTGACACAAGAGCCTGATTTCATTGGCTACGTAGGTACAAATTTTTACTTTTTTATACATACATACATACATAAACTCACGCCTTTTTCCCATGGTAGGCAGAAACTACAGAACGCCACCTGCTACGATCCTTACAAACTTCTTTTGCTTCACACACATTCATACATCTAGTCATACACACACGCCGGTTATGGGTACTGCGCACTTGGCCTTTCTGAAGAACATCACATATAAGGTCTATATATGTCTTTCTAGGGCGTCCCCTCCCTCCCTACTTTGATTATTTACTTCTAATTTAACTAACAAAATATATTTCTTACTTCCTTTCATTGACATGTATGGCATAAATAAACCTGCCAAGTGCGAGTCGGACTCGCGCACGAAGGGTTCCGTACTTGGTAAATTGCGGTTTACGATTTATGACGTATTAAAAAAAAACCACTAACTAGATCTCGTTCCAACCAATTTTCGGTGGAAGTTTACATGGAAATTTAATTTAATTTAATTTATTTATTAATTTCTTACCACAAATTTACAGAGAATAGGTAATGTACATCATATATTTTTTTAGTCTTATCATTCTCTTATTTTAGAAGTTACAGGGGAGGGGGGGAGGGGGGGGGCACATTTTACCTCTTTGTAAGTGTCTCTTGCGCAAACTATTCAGTTTAGAAAAAAAAAATATTAGAATCCTCAATATAATTTTTGAAGACCTATCCTTAGATACCCCACGTTTGGGTTTGAAGAAAAAAAAATTGAGTTTCAGTTTCAAGTATGGGAACCCCCAAATTTATTGTATTTTTTTCTATTTGTATGTGAAAATCTTAATGCCGTTCATAGAATACATCTACTTACCAAGTTTCAACAGCATAGTTCTTATAGTTTCGAAAAAAAGTGGCTGTCACATACGGACGGACAGACAGACAGACAGGCATGACGAATCAATAATCCGTTTTTTGCCATTTGACTACGGAACCCTAACAACGCACTCTAATCTTCTTCAAGAATCAAACACCTACGTGCAACAAAACTGCAATCTCAGCATACAAAAGAAAAAAACCACATAAAGAGGTTCATTCATAAACCTAGCGATTAACCCTTATATGCTGCGTGAAGTCATTTAGCTCGCAGGGCCGTAGGGCCGTGGGGGCCGCGGGGCCATGGGTAGCCAAGCTCAAAGCCGTGGCGCGAAGGGGGTGCTTCGCAAATTGTCTGGCTAATCAGATAGGGCTCCGCAATATGCCACATGTTTGCACTACGCACGAGAGATGATTACCGCACAGCTTTGTAGACAAATGTGCGGTTTTGATGTGTTTTTTTTAGCCCGAGGTGGGTAGTATGGTGTTTATTGTAAGGGTTTTTGTTTACATAGTAATGGGTTATTGTTGAGTGTATCATATGGAAGATTTGAGTTAATAGGACTTAAACATGTGTGGGTCAGGTCCAAATTTTTGACGAATACAGACACTGCTGTTTCCGACTCATAAGTGACAAAATATTGCGAACTTTACACGCCTTAAAATAATTTTGTATATTTAATAATTATCTTTATTTATTGTAAAAAGTCTCATTCATTAAACAACTAAACTTGAAGCTTAATTTCTTCAAATAAAATATAATAACAACTCGGTGTCTTTTTACGCTATGTAAAATACGCATGTCCTTGACCTAAGAATATTTTAGATGCTATATTTTTTTGATTTTGTGGATTGTTGCAACTTGTAGGATATGTCGTGAATAATTTTAATTCCATTGTGCGATTTATTATCGAACATTTATATTCCAGTATGACACATGTGATTTCCGTTGTGCAATTACGTCAAAAATTTGGTCCTGACTCCTGACCCGTGTATTGATGGCAGACTTGGGTAAGATCGATTCAGAACTAATTGCTAAGACTGACCAAAGTGTTGGAAACCCGATCCTGTAAAGTCATTACATTTCCCTTCACAAGACAGACAGTAATATATCACAATCATTTGACTAGCATCCAACAAAAAGTAGTAAAAAATATCCGAACGAACCCGCTTTATCAGCCAAAAATTCTCTAATAAAATATTCAAATTACTTTACCGAAAAAGAAACCGAGTAACAATGTTGGCTCAGGCTCAGACAACGGGATAAAGCCAATAAAACCGTTTATTATCCGCTCACCCCACTCGTGAATACATTTGTGTTCTTAATGTTCGTTTAACGGGTGTCAGTAGCGCGTATCCGAACGGGTGCGACGCTGTGGCGCCGAAAAAAAAACTTTTCGCCTCTGGCAACACATATGGCATCCACTTTTGAAAATTATACGCGTGTTTAAATTTCGAACCGCATTATTTGAGCCTATTTGCTGCGTTCGGATAATCGGACTAGGGTTTAGTGACATGATTAGTTACAATAATAGAAAGGGGAACAGGAAAATGGAACGTAATCCTTGTAATGCGGAGTGAAATGAAAATTACAGTGTTATTTATGATGTTCATAAATAATTTAGGAGGATAATGAATGAGTGTGTTTCTCGTAATTAATCTAAGAATTCTGCTTAGCGACGATTTTCAGTGGAATTTTGAGTTGATGGTGGAAAAGTGATATTAGAATATGAGTTTATTCGAGTTGGTATCTATCTTTAGGTAGGTATAAATCATATTCAACATAATAAACTAAAAAACTGCACCAAAGATAATATAATACTAGCATACAGATGCCTAATCCCATACTAAGAAACCGTGCCGACGTAACTAGCGTTTTTCGTCTGATTAAGCTGATTATTTTTATAAGCACTTCGATCGTTCGGTTCGTTCGGTTCCGTGCCACGGCTATAGATGGTGTTAGCAGCGACTTGCAAGTAAAAGGGTTTTCTGGGGTCGTGACTATTTTTTTCTTTAAATACAGTGACGATATGTTTTATAGTATTTTTGTACGCTTTATAGTTTAATTGTACCAAAATGTGTTACAATACAAATTAGAAAAACCGAGTGGCATGCCTCAGAAATTTAAAACCGCGCCATCTATTGGAATCTATTTTAAATGATCCGAACAAATAATCTTTGAAATGTGAATAAAGAGCCCAATATTCCATAATTTTGTGCTTATAAGAGTTGATTAAACAAAAACATACAATATTTATAATCAACTCAAGTAAATGTTAATTTTACACACAATTGAACAACAAATAGCAGCATAGCGCGCCATCTAGTGACATCTATTTGAACCAAACTTTCTTTGTTAACGCTGGGACCCCGTGCCACTAAGCAGGCATAGATTTCAAAATAAGACTGTGGAATTCAAAGACCAAATATTTTCATCGAATAACTGCCGATAGTGTAAATTTTAAAATTTTAATCAATATTTTTGTTCTTTATTGGAATGGGTATTAGTATAGAGAGTGGTATCGGCCGCGACTTACAAGTTGTAGGTCGTGGGTTCGAGCCCAGGCAGGCGCTTTACTTTGTGTAAATTATTTCTTCACCGCTGCTCTCAAAACGGTGAAGGAAAACTTCGTGAGGAAACCGGCATGTCCTAGAACCAAAAATTCGAAGACATGTGACATCCACCAACCTGCACTGGGCCCGCGTGGTGGATTACGGCCCATTCCCTCTCACAGAGAGGAGGCCTGTGTCCCAGCAGTGGGAACATTAATGAGTTGATGTTGTGATGATGATGATGTGATTGGAATGAGTACAGTTTTCTTATATAGATACACTATTTTCAAAGCCCCAATAAGCCTATAAAGAGGATGTTTTTACAACCAAATGCTAATGAATCTGTATAATAAAGCTAAGGGATCATTACCAGCATGATTGCATCGCGGCAGGGAGCCGCCGCCCTCTCAGGGCGTGTATATTATATCATATGAATGTTCAAAACGAACGGCCCACTACCCCTAAGGGCAATTAAAACAATTGCCATTGACGCTATCGACAGGCGTTAGGAAACTAATGACTTGAATAAATTGTTCTGGTTATATAGGGCATCAGGGTTTAGAGTTGAAGAAAATAATTCAGATTACAAAAAAAAAACAGTATTTTTAACCTCCGACGGAAAAAGAGGGCTGTTATAAAGTTTGACGTGTGTACCTGTGTGTTTGTGTATCTGTTTATGGGTGGCATCAATGCTCCTAAACGGATAAACCGATTTTGATTTCGTTTTTGTTTGAATGGTGAGTTCATCGAGTATGTTTGATGAAAAATCGCTTCAGTCGTTCAAAAGTTATGGGCGTTTTAGGTACTGTTTGAATCAGGCGGTTTTAGCCAGATATCGTGTCATAATTACGTGTTAAGTAGATTGTCGATCAAAGCGTGTCTACTGCTAGATAAATTATGTAGCATGAAATAAAAATGTGTCGGGGTTTTTTTTAATTTTACTTGTTTCTTGTGTACAGATTCTAAATTCGATTTTTTTTATAGAGAACTTGAATTTAGAAGTTGCTAAACAGTGCAGAGATTTTTATAAAAAAAAGGTGCAGATTCTTAATTCGAATTATCTGTAGAGAACTTGAATTTAGAACTTGCTGCACAGTGCAGCAATTTTTTTTTTTTTTTTTTTTTTAGTTTTAATTTATTTTATTATGTCTTAAGAACTGGGGCTCAAGACATGGTGATGGTCCAAATGCCAATATGTAAGCGATTGATCACGTCACATTTCGAAATCGTTTTTAACATTCCCATACAATTTAAAGATTTTTCCAATAGCTATCACCACGTTTTCTATAATGAATGTCAAAAGTCTAGGACCTCTGGTAATACAAATAAAAATGTGAAATGCAAATGAAATAAAAAAGAGTGCGCTGGATGGCCAGCGCGTCCAATATAACAATGCTTTCAGGATGTTGTTGAGACTGTCCCGTTACTGTAGCGCGTCGGAGATGTTTGCGCAAGCCCGTACAGACGGTTTCTACGCTGTTATACGCAAAAAAACAGCGTCGCTACTGAGGTGAGTGAGGGACAGTCAAAACAGCATCCTGAAAACTGTAGCTGAGATCTTCGGCTCTCCGATTGTACAGCAGTTTATGCATAGGTTGATTGTTACTAACACTATGTAAAAGGTTTTTTTTTATATGTTACTAGCGCTAGATAATAAGTTCTGCTCTGTCACTAACACTAGGTAATAAGTTTTTCTATGTTACTAACACTATGGATTGTTTGTGTCCGAAATAAAGATATTCTATTATATTCTATTAATAAAAATCTCTGAAGTGTGCGGATTCTAAATAAGAATTTTCTATCTAGAATTTGAATTTAGAATCTGCTTAGCAGTTGCTAAAAACAGTGCAGAGACTTTTATAAATAATAGTGTTAAAATAAATAAATATAAATCTCTTTAATACTTTTTTAAGAACTGATTTATTTTATTTGAAAATTAAGGATTTCTAGTTTACTATTTATCAATTTTCTATTTTAGCCTGACATTGGCATTATAAAGTTGGTTAGAGAAAAGGGCCATGTTTTTTGTTGAAAACCATATACTCAATTCAGAAACCTGACTTATTTTAATTGATATATCTTAAAGAGTTTAGCCTGAAAGCCTGTTAATCTTTGGCATTATAAAGTCGGTTAAAGAGAAGGACCATGTTTTTTGTTGAAACCCATATACTCAATTCAGAAACCTGCCTTATTTTATTTGATATACAAGAGTTACCACTATATTCTAGCCCTCTTACTAATAAACGCAGAATAAAGTTATATCAAGTATAAACCTATGAAAATGTATGGTTATTCCTTTGTTATACCTGGTATAACTTTATTCCGTGTTTATTAGTAAGAGGTTAAATGTTTCTCTTCCACTCGAATCAATAAAATACACAATTATATTTTTTTTTACTGATTTACTGACATTAATCGAGAGTTTATTGCCGTTGTCATGGCGAGCAACTAAGGCGGAACAGAGGAAGTTTCCTCAGAGAGACTCAGAATATAGGTTTCAATGATTTTTAACAACAACATTTCATGTCGTTTACTTCAGTTCTATCTACAAAATAAAACAATCAACAACTAACGGTAAAAAAAATATCCAAAATACGCCCACAAAATTACGAATTTGAAAACCGAAATAAAAAGAATATCAAAGCAATCTTTCCGCGCGGTCTAAATAACCGACTACACAGTGCAATACGGCATTGATGCAATTTCCCTGACAAAGGGGTTGCCAGCGTAAAAACTAGCTAACAAGCGGCGGTGCGGTGCGCCCGCGGCGGTCTAATTCACAATTTGCCGCGGCGGCCCGCGCTCCCCGAACGCGTTCTAAATTCAAATTTTCCAACGTGTTGCCAGCCGCAAATGAATTCGTTCGAAAAAGTAAATTGTGTTCAAATGTTATATGCTTTGGGGAAATCTAATTCTGTGACGTAATTAGAGGTGATCCGCTTTTGTTTTGTTTCAACTGTAGTTTATTATATGATCCTAATCAAACCAATTGGTTTAGTAAAATATATTTGATGGAATGTATTCAGGAAAGAAACATACCTGGACAGGCTGGACATCATACCTGACTGTGATGTGTTCGCGGACGAATGGAAGATGATCGTGTCTGTATTTATGTCTGGAGTTCTGTGAGATGAGTGTAATTTTTTGTGTATCTTTATACTATTTTTAAGGGTTTAACATAAGTATGTTCTTATATTGTATGTATGTCGTGTTGTGACAAATAAATACTTTTTCTTTCTTTCTTCTTTTCTTTTTCTTTCTAATATAATTGCCGTAAAGCCGTTCTAACAATCATAGGTCACAAATCCTGCTTACTACCTGTTATTGAAAACGCTACTGCTGCCTACTACTACTACTAGAATATCCATAATAGGGTAGTTGACGAAAAATAACAAGTAAACAATAAATTACAACGATACAGTGCGTTAAAATATCGTGTGACGTCACGGTGTGCTACACTTTATACTGACATAGTGACGTCACAAGCCCGCACTCCTGAACTTTGATGCGCTTTATCTTTGTCAGTTTTTATTTCTATACCAATATTATAAAGAGGAAAGATTTTTTTGTTAGTTTGTTTATACCAACAAGTAAAATTTCAAAATTTAAAAAACCCCCGACTCATTTATCTTGTGAAAACACCCCGGTTCAAACAATAAAACGCCCATAACTTTTGAACAGCTGAACCGATTTTATTCAAACATAGCTAATAACACTCTCGACAAAATTACCTTTCAAACAAAAAAAACTAAATCGAAATCGGTTCATCCGTTTAGGCGCTATAATGCCACAGACAGACACACAGATACACAGCAACACACGTGAAACTTATAACACCCCTCTTTTTCCGGCGGGGGTTAAATAGGCTCCGAAACTACTGGACCGATTTAAAAAATTCTTTCAACAATAGAAAGCTACATTATTCCTGAGTGACAGGAATCAGGCTATTTTTTAATCCCGAAACCTGTGGGGTAGTCCGCGGGAGCGAAGCCGCGGGGAACAGCTATATTTGATAAATCAAAAAATACGGGTCCAATATTGTTTGATAATCTCACTGACGGACTAAATAGAATTATCATTTGTCTACCCAGGAAACATTCCTATTAGTTGAGCTCAAAACACACACAAATAAAACCCGAAATCGCAAAAAGAAAACATACATCCCTAAATTTTAAAACCATCAATCTCGCATACCGCAGAAACCAATAAAGATCCCAAAAGAAACGACCTTATCAATATAAATAATTGGAATGAAGCCGTCACATCAGGAGTCATTACGCTATCGCCTTTGGAGGATTACCAGTAATCCTGGCGGATGACGGACGGTTTGCCAGCGGCCGGCCGACGTGGAAAAGTCCCACCCCTAACCGAATAACTTGGGACCGAGAAAAGGGAAGGAGAGAATTGTAAACGACGCCGGAATAAGGCACTTGGGTGGAACTGTTTTATGTAAAATCTAGGGGATTTTGATGGTGTATTGTTTTGTTGTAATGCTGAATGAAATCTGAATATAATATAGTACATTTCGTGTCGAGAATAAAAGTCGAGATTTAAACACGAGCGATGTAGCCAATTTCGACGTCGAAAGCTACATGCGAGAGTTAAAAAAGCCTTTTTATGCGAGATACGAACGATTATTTTTCTACTACCTGGTGAGCTTACTTAATTAAATTCAAATAAGTTCCAACAACAATTTATTAGAAACGTTCAGACTAAAAACCACAGACTATATACACACAATCAACGCTCGCATTTTCGAGAGGTAACAGGTTTAGCATCATTCTGCCAGTTACATAATGATCCATACAAAAGTAATTTCGTAACTATTTTAGTTTTTTTTTTAATCTTTTGTCTAAATGTTCATATTTCGAAACGAATTTCTTAGGCAATGTGTTACAAAATAGACAAGGTAGTAGAAAAAGATATTTTCGGTATCTTTGGATTTTCTTCTAGAGTCTCGTACTCGTATAACGTGAACTCGTGAACACACTAATCTGACATTATGACCTCTAAGGTTCTATACAGACTCAGCCTGAACATACAAATACTGAACTATACTGTGATTTTTAATTTCGTGGACTTAAACTGACAGCTGCCAATGACCTTATTCTTTTTTAATGTTGCAAGAGCGTAGCATATATTGTTAAGGCTTAATCATAAGTGATTCATCGAATCGATGTGACATGACTCTAAATAAATGTTTTATGAATATAAAATATATTACATATTTAAATATTACAGTATTCATACATATTCATGAACTTTTAATGTGTTAAATATGAAATCAACAATAAAATAAATTAAGTCTGATATATACGAGTAGAAACCGCGTAAGGGCCGCGTTTCTTAACAAATGTATTATTTTTGTCGTGAAATTAAAAGGTTTTTTTTTCCCGTTTTCGTAACATTTTTTATTTATGCTCCACTCCTACTAGTAGTGGCGTGATGTTATTATAGCCTTCCTCGATAAATGGACTATCCAACTCAAAAAGATTTTTTCAATTCCAACCAGTAGTTCCTGAGATTAGCGCGTTCAAACAAACAAACAGCTTTATAATATTAGTATAGATAAAGTGACATCCCCAAATGTCAGTTCAGTCTACGAAATTAAAAATCAGAGTATAGCAACTTTACTTTGATCCTTTAATTGTTGTCAACATAGTCTTACACTTACTTCAAATTTTATAAAGAAAAAAGAAAGAAAGAAAACCAGTTTATTTGGCACACACAGATACACACAATGTAGGTACAAATAAAAGGAAACGTAATTTTAAAAAACCGGCCAAGTGCGAGTCGGACTCGCGCACGAAGGGTTCCGTACCATTATCGCAAAAATCGGCAAACAAAACACGTTTGATGTATGGGAGCCCCACTTAAATATTTATTTTATTCTGTTTTTAGTATTTGTTGTTATAGCGGCAACAGAAATAACATCATCTGTGAAAATTACAACTGCCTAGCTATCACCGTTCATGAGAAACAGCCTGGTGACAGACAGACAGACGGACCGCGGAGTCTTAGTAATAGGGTCCCGTTTTTACCCTTTGGGTACGGAACCCAAAAAAAAACAGTTACATACATAGTGTACCCCGCGGCTGCACCAAAAAGGTCCAGTTCAGCAAAATGCCAGACCACTGGGAGTTGCCTGACGCTGGTTTATAGTTTATTTATTATGAATTCTAAACCATGTTAGAATAGAAAATATCTAATAAGATACTACAGAAGAGGCTAGAAAAAAAAAACAGAAACTGAAATTTAAACATGGTTCTATTCTCCACCAGCAAGTTTTGTTAAATTACATCTTGAAAATAACAAAGAGATTCAATGACTTTCCAAACCAAAACTCCATAACGCTCATCACTGCCCAATTACACCGTATCTCCCCTTAACACGATCCTAACCCTTCTCCCCCCCCCCCTAGACGCGCGCCAGCTTCCGATTGGTCGAGCCCGGAAGGATATAAACCTATAGTTTTTCTTCTTAAGAACTACCCTCGGTATTGTACGCGTGATTTACGATGTAGGGGGTAGATTGATGATTGCCCGTATCCGGGCTCTCTCAATCGCATCTTCGCTAGCTCCCGAGCACTGCCACCCTATACCGAAACTGTCACTATCTGACAAAATCGTATTTTCAGTTATAGACAAAAAATTAAAACCGCCAAATAATTAAAATCGATACTCTTCATCCAACTATACTACGAGTATAATAAACGTGTAAGGTTGTGGATGTTTGTTTGTTGATCTTTCCTAAAACTTTGCCAAAAACGGACTAAAGTTACGACAAATGATCGTAATCTGAGCTTTTCATTTAGCATTATCGGCACCGGAAATCCACCAAAATCTAGAAAAATGCCTTTTTATGCCATTTGAGCTATAAAGAATGTATATAAAAGGTTGGCCGAGGCATTGGAAATGTTTTCTTTCATTGGTAAGTAAATTTGTTTGTGAAAAAGTGGCACGCTTGGTTTTCATACAGATGGAGGGACTTGCGTTATCTATTTAGATTTATGTCTGTGTTACCAACTCAACATTTGCTGGGCGTCAGTCACCCAGCGCTGATTTCCAGTTGTCACCTGCTGTGCCAGTGATGATTAAGCAGTTATACAAACTCAAAATCGGCAAAATTTCATATAGTGACACTGTAGGTATAGGTCGGCAGAGCAATTTCCCCACATATTCGTTTACCCGACGCATTACAGAGGCACTCTTTCCTATTCGGAGTGTTATTGCTTTTATTACGAGCGAGCCGAGTGCTTAATGGCTCACATTAGTTATCAGAGGTAATGTAACGCGATTTTTTTTTGTTTTACAGGTCGGATGAGTATCGGATTATCAGTCTTAAGGATTTTTAATGGGATTAAAACTCGTGGTAAAGCTAATTATGGTGTTTTTTTTGTAATTTAGTATAGTTCCACAAATACACTATCATCATCTTCAACATTTCAGCCGAAAGACGACCATTGCTGGACATAGGCCTCTTCCAGGCGTCGCCACATTGACCGATACCGTGCGTCTTGCATCCAGCGCCTTCCAGTCATCGGTCTACCTAGTGGAAGGCTGTCCAACGCATCGTCTGCCGGTTCGCGGTCGCCATTCCAGATTTTTCCGGCCCTTTTTCGCTATTGTTTTTCGGAATGTCAACACTCCACAGTAACATAATAATATCCTTAGAACCTAAGCCATATTTACGACCTAGCAGCTCATGAAAGTCAGTCATTATTCTAACGAAACATACTCCCTAGATAAGAAATATCCTATGTCCTAATACAGGGCTTGTTCAGCCGTATCAGACAAATGACAGACAGACAGAGATCTTATGTTATGGAGAGGCCGAGAAGCAACTCGGACACTTCGACTCATTGGGATCTATTGGGGTCCCCTAGATAACTTACTCCTCCCCAATCTCGTTGAAAACTCTTTTCATGAGTTTAACAACGAGACTAGGAGATATGAGCCTATAGTCTTCTGGTTTTGGATATCCTACCCCTAGGAGACTCATTCGCTTACCAGCCAGTGCATCGCATGTGCACAGAAGGTGCTCCATGCGTTCCGTATGTTCCCCACACAACCTTCACATGGGATAGGGAGACAGACAGAGATACTTTCATACTAATAATATTAACACCAAGCAAAGACCACCAGCAGGTGGACCACTGTCGAGAGAGACCTGAGGGAGCAAAATTTTCCACCACCGGGATAGACCATACTGGCGTGGATAAATTGGAAATGAAGCAGGAAGGAAAAGATACTCAACTAGCTTGTTGACCATGTTCTGATCGTAAAACATGACGTCAGAAACTGTTCTACACCCAGTAAACAATTACATTCAAAAACAAACTACCCAGCAACATCAAATCTACACTACAAGTCCATTTAATTGACCCAGCCATTACTACAGTGTATCGCATCAAATGCCCTAATCGCGGAACATAAAATCCGTACAAAGCACTCAACGGATCCAGCTAACCACCCACTTCGGGTCGCGTGCGAGACTTAACTGCCGGTAAATTTATTAGGTGGGCGTTACACATTTTTGTGCTCGCCAGTGTAATGGGAAGGTCGGGGCTTGCTCTAATAGATGCTAATATACTGGCCGAATGGGGTTTTTGTATTTTTTTTTCGGAAGTTTGTTTTATCTTTGCGCCTTTTTCGATTTAGAGATAAGTAGAGTTTGAATTACGGGTAAATAGATGGAAATAATCTTCGAGCTATCGTTAATAAATTAATTTTCTTTGGGTTATATATGTTATATACATAATAGCTGTGTTAGACGACATTTTATAGTTGCAATTCAGTTTTAGAAGAGAGTACCTATAGGACTTACGCCGTGGGACAGCATACGTTGAAAAATAAAATGACAGAGTGCCAATTTGCAACAGCTCTTTAAACTATCTCATTGAAACTCATCATCAATTACAAGGAAGTATACTCGAACCGAGAACCAGAAGACGCTGTGTTGGAAGGCGTGTGGTCACTCACACAGGTCACCCAAAAGGCAATGGAGAGGGCTATGTTCGGTATTTCCTTATGTGACCGCATCAAAAATGAGGATATCCACAGGAGAACCAAAGTTACCGACATAAACCGAAGAATTGCGCAACTTAAGTGGAAGTGGGCAGGGCACATCGCTCTCAGAACGGTTGGCCGATGGGGACAAAAAGTTCTGAATGTCAACCGCGAACCGGAAGACGATGCGTTGGCAGGCCTCCCATTAGGTGGACCGATGACCTGGTTAAGGCTGCGGGAATCCGCTGGATGCAAGAGGCCCTGGATCGATCAGCAGTCTATCGGCTGAAATGATGATGATGATGCTGATAAGGCTCGAAGTACGAGGATGATGTAACCCTGCACCTAACTTATCAAAGTTTTCTTGATATGCGGGTTAGAACTCTTCCACTTATTATTTACCCTTAAGGTTACACTAGTCAAAAATTCTTCCATACAAACGTAGTCTAGAGATTACTCCACTGTTTGACGATGTAAGTCCAAAATAAAAAATTATATCAATTTGTCTCATCATTATCTAGTCCTGTATGGAAACAAAAATGTAAAAAAATAATATATTTAAAAGTTATGAACGTCGAAAGTTCCATATTTCAATACTAATTTTAACGCATCTTTGGGCGGCAATAAATACCATAAGAAGGAAAATTGCAAAACGGCCTCCACACAGGGATAGATTAGTAATTCAACAATGCAAATAATGTTATTTTATAAATTTACATTTAGTTGCTTTTTCATGATATCTTGACTCCCAAAGGTCTGTTTATAAAATTTCGAGCGCTCGTTTTCGTCCTAAATCATCATCCATTTCGATACAAAATTTGCAAGAGTGCTAATTCGTACGCGAACAAGCTTCTTACTGATCATCACAGCATCTATTTCTTTCGCACATGTTGTCGGATAAGATAGCATGCATTTTAACCCCGCGCACAAAATAGTTCGTGCCGTCGACTAGTTCAACCTATACCCCAATTCTGGTTAGATGATAACAGAAGAGTTTGCAGTTGGCGCACATAAGTGGTTAAAAGCGGTAGTTACAATTAGCGAGCGACACTTAGCCGTCGTGGCGCCTAATGTACTCGTATCGCAATATTTATTGCAGTGTTAGGGATGTTAATATGGAATGTAAACTGTTCTAGAGTTGGTATTTTGGGGTTAGATACTATAGGTGGATCTGGGGTACCTAAGTGGTGATATCGGCTGCTGAAACCCGCTTGCACCGCCCTGGGCCAACTCAACCCATACAAAGAAACCGTGCCGACATAAGTAGCGTTTTTCGTCTGATTATGTTTTGTACATCGATCGCATTCGGTTCCGATTCAGGGCGATAGATAGATGGTGTTATCAGCGACTTGCAAGTAAAAGGGTTTACTCGGTTCGTGAATTTTTTTCTTTAAATACAGTGACGATTTGTTTTACAGTATTTTTTGCACGTTTTTACAGTTTCATTGCACCAAAATGTGTTACAATACAAATTTAAAGAATCGAGTGGAATGCTTCAGAAATTTAAAATTGCGCCACCTATTGGAATCAATATTAAATGATCCGTACAAATAATCTTTGAAATGTGAATTAAGAGCCCATTATGCCATCATTGTGTTCTAACGAGAATTGATTAAACTGTTCATCATCATCATCATCATATCAGCCGAAAAACGTCCACTGCTGTACATAGGCCTCCCCCAAGTGTCGCCACATTGACCGGTCCCGTGCGTCCCGCATCCAGCGAATCCTCGCAACCTTCACCAGGTCATCGGTCCACCTGGTGGGAGGCCTTCCAACGCATCGTCTTCCGGTTCGCGGTCGCCACTCCAGAACTTTTCTGCCCCATCGGCTATCCGTTCTGCGAGCAATGTGCCCTGCCCACTGCCACTTAAGTTTGGCAATTCTTCGGGCTATGTCGGTAAAGGATACTCCGAGCATAGCCCTCTCCATTGCCCTT
Source organism: Orthosia gothica (assembly GCA_949775005.1). Lineage (NCBI taxonomy): Eukaryota > Metazoa > Arthropoda > Insecta > Lepidoptera > Noctuidae > Orthosia > Orthosia gothica. The sequence goes on from OX459066.1 coordinate 9,608,645, forward strand.
TGCGTGACTGTAAGCTTTCTGATGAGGCCCATTGTGAGCGACCACGTCTCAGAGCCATAGGTCATCACTGGCAACACACACTGGTCATAGACCTTCGTCTTGAGACACTGTGGTAAGTTGGACGAGAAGACACCGCGCAATTTCCCGAACGCTGCCCAGCCGAGTCGGATTCGACGGTTGACCTCTTATTAAACTGTTCAATTCCAGAAAATGTTAATTTACGCACAATTCAATATGTGCATATCGCGTCATCTAGTGAGATTTATTAGAACCAAATTTTCTTTCTTAGCACTGGGTCCCCGTGCCCTGGGTTAAGAAACGATAGCGATTTTTGCGCAATAATTGCTCTTCAATAGAGAAATTTTAGAGATGTGGCCAGTTTTTTTAGAAATAAGTGCATTTGACAAACCTCAAGCGATTAGGAAACGATTGTGTAACACCTACAACACCTAGCTCTTACGTACACTGTAGCTAATGCCGAATATGATGACATAATGCGTTTGATCGCGCGATTATTGCTGACTCCTGTTTCTTATGTTAGCAACTAACTCTAAGTTTTGGCGCAAGTGGGACTAACGGGGTTAAATAATACAGTTAGTAAGGTAATAACAGAGGGGTTAAATCCGTATTTTTACGAATTTTTACATTCTAATTTCAGTCACAATCCGTTTAAAATATCTGTAAGTTTTAAATACTGATTGTCGCTAAGATGAAACTCCAACTTGAATTTGAACAGAAGTTCTTCTGAAATATCCTAGTTTTCAAAAAAATCTTTGCATTATGCCTTTGAGTGTCCGTTCTATTTCCTTAGTTAGCTTCATATAAAAAAATATATAGGTTAACCCTGTAAAATTTGTGTCGCTTGTTTTACCAATTAATTCTTATTTAGGTCCTGGTTTTAACTGTGCGAAAGATTTTTCAGTAAAGTTACATAAAAAAACGCAAAACACTAGATTTACAAAAAAAAGGTACTAGTACCACATCGAACACCTGTTTTAAGATGATATACCCAATCTTCGAACATAAGGGGTGATGACACGACATTACGCCATGATAAATAAGTAATGAGAGCAGAAGGGAAGGCAAGTGACGCAATGAATCGACGGCCGCCGGCATCACAACGCCATTAGCGGGAGGAAAAGCGGAGAAAAATCATAATAATAAGGCTGGACGCATACTGGGCTGATTGAGGAATTTCGTAAAAGAATTGGTAATTTGGTAGTGGCAAAAAGTAAGTGTCGATCAATTAAGTCATTTCCGCGCGTGAGGCCCATTTCTATATGGGAGTATCTTAAGGCGCTATATACGCCCCAATGTTAACGCAGTAATGGCCGTGCGCCCGCTCGATGCGTAAATATCAATATTGAACCTCCTTTTGAACGGTTTTGTTTGCAAAATATTATTTGATTTACATATGCTATGTTAGCTATGAAGAAATTCCAGCCATCAATTTTTCTGTCTAAAAATATTTTTAAACTACTAAGTCGTTTTGGAGGAGTTTCCAAAAGTTGCGAAAAAAAACAAAACTTGTGTTCACAAGTAAAATTTCACAATTTAAAAAACCCCCGACACATTTGTTTTGCGAAAGCACCCCAATTCAAACAGTAAAATGCCCATAACTTTTGAAAGGCTGAACCGATTTTATTCAAACATAGCTAAGAACACTCTCGACAAAATTACCTTTCAAACAAAAAAAACTAAATTGAAATCGGTTCATCCGTTTAGGCGCTATGATGCCACAGACAGACACACAGATACACAGCAACACACGTGAAACTTATAACACCCCTTTTTTCCGGCGGGGGTTAAAAATTATGTACATGAATCAATAATAAATAAATATTTTTTTCAAACCTCTTAACCTAGCCGTTACTAAGAAGTAGTAAGTTACCGTTTTACGGCACTAAAGGGTATTTAGGCCCTTAATTTAAAAATACAATAATGAGACGTATCTGTTTTTCCAATGCCTAGTTTGTTGCAGGTGTCACAAAAACCTTTTGAAACTCCGTCAGACGTACGGCGATGCGCCATTGATATATGGTGGACATCCCACCCATACGCACAAAACGTTTTGGGATCACAATTATAAATTACTAGCTGACCCCCACGGCTTCGCTCCCGTCAAAATTATAGCTTATGTTACTCGGGCATAATATACCTTTCCATAGGTGAAAGAATTTTTAAAATGGTAGTGGTTTCGGAGCCGATTCGGTACAAACTAACAAAAAAATCTTTCCTCTTTATAATATTACTAGCTGACCCGGAAAACTTTGTTTTGCCATAAAAAGACCAAACATTTATCTACCCTACCTACCCTACCTTACACTACCTACCCTACCCTACACTACCCTACCCGACCCTACACTACCCTACCCTACACTACCCTACCCTACCCGACCCTACCCGACCCTACACTACCCTACACTACCCTACCCTACCCTAACCTACCCGACCCTACACTACACTACCCTACACTACCCTACCCTACCCTACACTACCCTACCCTAACCTACCCGACCCTACACTACACTACCCTACACTACCCTACCTAAGGGACCCTACCCTACTATCCTATGTCCGTCTCCTGGTTCTAAGCTATCTCCCCACCAATTTTCAGCCAAATCGATTCAGCCGTTCTTGAGTTATAAATAGTGTAACTAACACGACTTTCTTTTATATATATAGATTATAGTAATAGTATAGATTGATAAGGTATTTCTTTTTCTCGAACTGAATCGCTATACAGCCATTAGGCCGGGACTCCACCAAAGCGGAGATGTGCGGAGAAGTCCAAAGCGGAGACGAAAGCTGTGTGAATTACAAAATTCTATTGGTTGGTTTCGTCTCCGCTTTGGACTTCTCCGCACATCTCCGCTTTGGTGGAGTCCCGGCCTTACACGCGAAGCGGAGCAAAACTTACTTACTAAACATTGATATTTTAAACAATCACACTAAGCGTTTATGAGACAACAATATTTATAGACAAACGACCCGAAACAAAAAACTATATCTATCTCAGAAAACAAAAAAAAAAACTTACAAAATTACCCCCCGATCCTCGAGGTAATAAAGACATCAACGAGTGTACGTCCCTCCTAACCACCCCTTATGATATTCTTAGCGAGTTTTTAATAGAGACAGCCGCAACCCTTTTATTGTGATTAGTTATTGTATTTACGAAGAGGGGGAGGCTGGCCGGCCGGGTATTGACGGAACTGACGAGTCTCGAGACTTTAATGGGAATTACTGTGGGGCGAGTAGGGAAGCGTCTTCTAGGACTCAGAAGATTGGGCAAATGTTTGTTCAGTAAGAATAAAAGCTGTTTTGTTGGCCCACACATTTGACCAAATATTTCAAGCTTGTGTGGAACGGAGTTAACAAGTAAAATTTCAAAATTTAAAAACCCCCGACACATTTATCTTGCGAAAACACCCCGATTCAAACAGTAAAACGCCCATAACTTTTGAACGGCTGAACCGATTTTATTCAAACATAGCTAAGAACACTCTCGACAAAATCACCTTTCAAACAAAAAACACTAAATCAAAATCGGTTCATCCGTTCAGGCGCTATGATGCCACAGACAAACACACAGATACACAGCAACACACGTGAAACTTATAACACCCCTCTTTTTCCGGCGGGGTTTAAAAAGAGCACAGTTGATGGCACTTTAACAGATTTTTGTAAGGAGCTTTGGTAACAACCAATCTGCCCAGCCTTTTCCCAACTATATTGGGGTCGGCTTCCAGTCTAACCGGATTCAGCTGAGTACCAGTGTTTTACATGGAGCGACTGCCTATCTGACCTCCACAAACCAGTAACTGGGTAACATGGGACCCCTTAGTAAGACTGGTGTTAGATCTCAAGCTTCTGACTACCCGTAACAACTTTCAAAGATCTTCAAATGACAGCCGGGACCAACGGCTTAACGTGCTTTTCCGAGGCACGGAGGAAACTCGTTATGTTGAAATGGTCACCCATCCACGGACCGACCTCGTCAAGCGTTGCTTAACCTTGAAGATCGACACATGCGGCTGTTATTATTTAGCCACGAGCTCCAAACACAAAGAAATCTGAAAAACTTATACATGAATTTGCGTATTGTTTAGTTTCGTCTAAAACATTTTATTCACTGTGAAACTTGCTGTATACTTTTCCACAAAACCTTATTTTAGCATAACCAACAATGAAGACAATAAAATCTAGAAATCGCTCGACCAAAATCGCTGTTTCCAAAGCCATACATTTAAAAAATGATAACTTTTCAGTTTTGACACTGAAGCCTTTAAGAAATTTTTTGATTTACGCTTCTTTCCTGAAGGGCTTTTTAAATAATGGAAGATTTATAATTACGAAAAACAACTTGACTATCTTTGGAAAAGGGATATTTTATTTTGAAATATCTAAAAAGTTTTGACGTTAACTTTGCCTCATATTTTTAATTTTGTGTCATAACTTTTGAAATATTTCCTTTTATTATTTATTTCTGAATTTCTAAAAATCTTGTTCAATTGCTTACTGTTAAACTTTTAAATCCCGACCATGCTCTCAAAAAAAGGTGAAGGAAAACATCGTGAGGAAACCGGCAGGCTTATTACGTATGAAACAGCAATTAGCAATATTTGCGCAGAGATTGTACAATCATCGCTCGGTTTTCACTTAACTTCAAAAAAAATTAAGGCTTATTTTTGCGAAATAATTGCTCTGCAATCGCGAATCCGCATTTTATATGAGCTATAGCCACACCATAATAATTTCAAGACAGCACAGCTAACAATAAAAATCTGCTAACTGAAATGTGCATTTATCGCAAGGTGATCGCGATCATTTCGTATTACGTATGGTTTTTGACAGCAGAGCGACAGCCATCGGCGAGCAAATGTGGCTGTCAAATTGCGATAACTTTTTCCCTTGTTGTTGGTCGATTGCCAATCGCTCGCTGATGGCTGAGTAGGTACAGAATTTTTTGGCGGCTTTTTTCGTGTGTTATTTTGTGGCTACTTTAATTATCCGCAAATTAGAATAATAATATAAAAGTAAATATTGAAATAACAAATTCCTAGTGAATATTGTAATGACAAATTGGTGTTGTTTAGTGTGTCTAATGTCTACGCAACTGGACTATTTGTTGAATAATTGAAACAGACGTATCTCGGTAAAGTGGACGATTTTTTTTATACTGGAGTGTTGGCTACCTCAGCGAAGCTTATTTAAGTTTACTACTAAATACTTACAAACCATGTGATAAGTCTGCAATATGTATCTTCTATTATATTCTTTTTTTATATGGCAAGCACCGATGTCGACTATTCTGCCAATGTCTAAAGTAAATTGGAAAAAATCTATTTTACGTTTCATAGCTTAAATACGAGATGAAGTAGTTTATTTAGTGATGTCCTAATGCGAAATCGATTCGATTTCTTATAAAAATCGTCAATTTTAAGAAATATTAATGGATGTGTAAACATTGACATTTTAGTCATCCAATTTTTCAAATCAATTATTAAATTGATTTGAAAAGATGATGATTTGAGATGGCAACGAAAATATCCAATTTTCACTGCCATATTTACTTTACACAAACACTTTACATCTTATATTAATTTATCGGAATATTGGAGCTAAATAGTAATCAAATTGACTATTGTAAAAAAAACAGCTGGTTAATTCATCAAACGGTACATTTTATAAATCATCGGACAGATTGAATAGCTTCCGTTAAAAATTACTGTAAAAAAAACGACTTAAAGGCCTCAGTAGCCTGGTCACTAAATTGATCGCGCAATAATTGTACAATTATTGCTACTTGCTGTTCCTTACATAATAAGCCCGCGGCATGCCCTAAAACCAAAAATTCGGAGACATGTGACATCCACCAACCCGCACTGGGCCCGGGTGGTGGATTATGGCCCATCACGTCTCACAGAGAGGAGGCCTGTGTCCCAGCAGAGGGAACATTAATAGGCTGATGATGTGATGTGATGATGTGAAACTTTTATAGCTAAGGAGATATATAATGTTTTTACAGGTAAATGAAAACTTGCAGATACCACCAACGATGATGATGAGAGAGTGCAACTGTGTGTGAAGTCTTGACTTTATAGGCGAAACGACCGGAATAGACTAATTTATTAATTTGACCTACAACTTAAGCAAAGTTTCATCTTTACTTAGTAACTCCCACTATACATGTTATCAATCGCAGCGTGACAGTGGCAACATTAAAAGCTGCGACTTGACGTGACAAGTGATGTTTCCGTGTAAGTTAATTATGTATTTCACAACGAAAGAAATATACCAACACATGCTTCATATAGTGACAGTGGCGATATAAAAACTGCGACTTTACGGGTCAAGTGCAGCATAATAGGTACAATTACATAGATTACTTAGTCTTTACAATTTAGAACATACATCGTACATTGATACAGTCACACCAACCGTGTTACCAAGCACAACGTGACAGTGGTGACATTAAAAGCTGCGACTTGGCGTGACAATTGCAGCAAAATAGATGGATTAATAATTTATTTAGCAACTAAACAAACGGCAACTAGGCAAAGGGAAACCTTAGTTGCGGTTTGACGTGACAAATCTAGAAAAACAGTTAGTTTAAAGTTTACACACAGTTTTTATTACTCTTAAAAGTGAATAAATATACCTACAAACACCATTATTAGTATTGTAATATTTATTTTATTCTTATGCATGTATATAAGAGTATATATTAATTATCTATACTGTATTCTTCTTTATTGTGAATTGTTCAAAATATTTTTATTTTTATTTCCCCTCTACACACGGTGTCTACATATCTTTTTTTGCAACTCTCCTCTCGCAGGTATGCTGGAAGAGATTTCGATAGAAATAAGCATACCTTTGTACCTATTTTCTGTTCCTTCTTCTTGACTATTTACTATGTGTGTGTACATTAATGGTTAAATAAATAAACACACAGTAACACCAAACGTGTTACCAAGCGCAACGTGACAGTGGCGACATTAAAAGCTGCGACTTGACGTGACAAGTGCAGCGACACGGATGGGTTAATTATTTCTTTTTGTGCGAGCCCTCGCTCCGAGATTGCTGTGATTACGTGACTTCGCGCTACGAACGTGTTTAGACGTGATGAGGTGAGGAAGACGTGACAGTACTTGTGTTGAGAACTGTATGAGCCTCAGTGAGGAAATACCACCATAGTCAGCGTAACTACCACAACAGATGATTGTGTTTGGAAATTCTCGGGCGAGGAGAGCGGGGTCTGTCACTTTGATCAGATGTTTGCCCTCTTAGTAATAAACGCGGATTGAAGTTAGCCAAACTTAAACCTCAAAATATGTGTCGGAAATCTGAAGGTAGCTTTACGTATTACGTATTAGTGTTGTTTTTAATTACCTTTGTCCGGAGACCCGGAGACTTTACCTTTGACCTTGAGGCAAATTAAGTAATTTAACTATGATCTCTATAGTTCAAGCTCAAATTTCAATCCAATTTCTTGGGTTTTAAATTTAGACTTCATTTTTCCAGATGTCCGTTCTTCACCTCCATATAATCTTTGGCAAGTTGCTCTGAAGCGCTTTCACGCTCTCACAATACGCGATGCGGATTAAGCAAACACAGTTTTAATTAGGAGAGATTCGCAGAGTGCCTCCGCCAGTCGTGCCTATTACTTGTGATACACAATGTTCTACGCTAGGAAATAGACTATATTTTATTATGAAGCTAGGTTTAAATGAGACTAAATTGTGACGTGTAAGAGGATGATTAAGAGGGTGTGCCTGTTTTTTGACACCGACTTCAGAAATTGAAGTTATTTTTCACTTTGTAGTGTTTTTGTTTGGAAGTCGGTTGTAATGTTTGTAAAAACGTTTTATATTTTTCACTTTTTGGTTGTGGTACATAATGGACCAGTTCTAAAGGTTAAGTTAACTAAGCTTGTGTAGTACATGTACTATGTACTATTAGGAAGCAATTCCTTTAGGTGAACGAGAACGAACTATTCTGTTTCGGTCGTTTAAATCGTTCATCTAGTACAGTGATCCAAGCGACATCGGATCGCTCGAGTGCTGAATCAGAACGAATTAGTACAGTACGAACTACGATTGTCTGAGCCTGAGCGAGTGAACGAGTCGAGAGATTTGAGAAGCATGCGCGCGAGCGTGATGACTGATAATAATAATAAATTGTTTATTGTTCCAAAGTCATTACATATTATGTGTATTATGAGGCAGCCCCATTAAGTTATTAATAATACTTGTGTTGGGGCAAACTGATGAACGACGAACTAGTACAGGTTGCTCTGTTTACGTAAGATCTCGATGACCGACCCGGCGCACTAGAATATCTTAATGAACGGTGAACTAAAATGAACTAATAGTACTAGAAGACCGAACTAGTTCATTTCAACGATTGTACTAGTTCGGAGCGTTCTATTCATTGTCCGAGTAAGAACAAGCCTAAGGTTAACTGTTCACACCTGCGTACCCCTTTAGAGTGTACCAGTGTGATGTTATGTTATGAAATGGTGTAAACAATAAACAGACATGCGATTGCAGCTATCCCGAGTGATTTGCCGTCAATTATTGAAGAGTTCTTGTGTATATCTCCGAAGTTCTTCATCAGATCTTGACGAAAATAATTAAAAGGGACCACATGACAAGCACCAGCGTTCAAATAAAAAACCGGCCCAGTGCGAGTCGGACTCGCGCACGAAGGGTTCCGTACCATTATCGCAAAACACGGCAAAAAAATCACGTTTGTTGCATGGGTGGGGCACTCAAATATTTATTTTATTCTGATTTTAGTATTTGTTGTTATAGCGGCAATAGAAATACATTATCTGCGAAAATATCAACTGTCTAGCTATCACGGTTCATGAGATACAGCCTGGTGACAGACAGACAGACGGAACGCGAAGTCTTAGTAATAGAGTCCCGTTTTTACCCTTTGGGTACGGAACCCTAAAAAGGATCATCAAAATCAGTTCACCCAATAAAAAGTTCTGAGGTAAAACACATAAAAAAAAACAGTCGAATTGATAACTGTTGTATATTCAAACTATTAGGTGTTTAACTTTTTACAAAAAGTTATGGTCTTGTACTCTTTAGTCTCTTCTTGTCATATATCTATATTTTTCTTACTAAGAAAACTGTATTGTTATTTTTGATTCTATTAAATAAAATTCAATACCAGCTACTTCTACTCTCTTCTAGTTTATTCCTTCAACAATAACCTCCTCGTTTTTGCGAAGTCGGTTAAAAATAGAAATTTGGATTTCACCATATGGAATTCCTCAATAACAGCCCGGAGTCTGGGTTTGTCCCCGGTTGATGGCTCGCCCCCTTCTACATGGGACTTGAAGGTACCTGGCGAAATGTGGATGTACTTTAGGTACATCTCTGCCTAGCCCTTCAGGAAATACAGGCGTGATGTTATGACAGTGAAAAAAGGGAGTGACAAGACAAGACAAGAAAAAAAAAACAAGTTTATTATAATTGATTCTACCGTCCATTCGGAAAAGTTGTTTGTTATGAAGAAGAACGGACTAGAAACTCCATACTTACTCTTTTAAAAAAAAAATTATTAACAACATTTACATACATACATACATACATTCATATACGTGAGGATGATGCACCCAGCACTACTATACTACGTGGTAAATTCCTTCACTTGATAAATAGGAACATGGTTCTCACATACTTACAAATATTGCAAACATAGGTAAATTACCTAATTCAAGAACAACGGAACATTGTGCGAGTCAATTTCTTAAACAAAAGAGAAGAAAAATAAAACATTTGCTATATTTGATTTGTCTACACTAAAAATGGCAATCTATGGAGCAGGACCAGCATGTTTCCAAGCATTCTTATCTTGAATATAATCATGGTGGTATTGAGGTTTCTGATATTTACAAGCCGTGTGCCTCAAAGGAGTGATAGGATATGCCATCAGCAAAAAAGGAAGAGCTTTCGTACTGATTTCATGTCCTATCAAATCTGCCTAGCCTTTTCCCAACTATGTTGGGGTCAGCTTCCAGTCTAACCGGATTCAGCTGAGTACCCGTGTTTTACATGGAGCGACTGCCTATCTGACCTCTACAACCCAGTAACTGGGAAACACGGTACCCCTTGGCTAGACTGGTGTCAGATCTAAAGCTTCTGACTACTCGTAACGACTGTCAAAGATCTTCAAATGACAGCCGGGACCAAGGCTTAACGTGCTTTCCGAGGCACGGAGGAAACTCGGTATGTTGAAAATGGTCACCCATCCACTGACCGACCTCGTCAAGCGTTGCTTAACCTTGATGATCGACCCGTGCAGCTGTTATAATTTAGCCATATAGACTTCATGTCCTATATAACACAAAAATCCTTCCTTAGTGCGCACTTTCATTGTATTAGCATCTAGACCAAACAGTTTAGGCAGTGCAGCAGTGCAGTGCGATTTTCTGATTTTTATTACAAAGATAAGAAAGAAGAAAAATCGTGCAATAATCCTACACCTAAGCCACAGCGTCTCATTGCTAAGAAAGAAAATTTAGTTCAAATAAATCTCACTAGATGGCGCGATACGCACCTATCTGTTATTGAATGTGTGTTAAATGAACATTTTCTGAAATTAAACATAAAAATTGTATGTTCTTGTTTAATCAACTCTCCTAAATACAAAATTATGGAATATTGGGCTCTTAATTCACATTTCAAAGATTATTTGAACGGATCATTTAAAATTGATGCAAATAGATGGCGCATTTTTAACTTTCTGAGGCATTCCACTCGATTGTTAAAATTTGAATTGTAACATATTTTGGTGCAAAGAAAAACTGTAAAAACGTGCAAAAAAATACTATAAAACGAACCTTCACTGCATTTAAAGAAAAAAATATTCACGAACCTAGTAAACCCTTTTACTTGCAAATCGCTGCTAACACCATCTATCTGTCACCGTAAAACAGAACCGAACGCGTTCGATGTACACAAAATAACAAGATTAATCAGATGAAAAACGCTAGTTATGTCGGCACGGTTTCTTTGAACGGGATGAGGCATCTGTATGCTAGTATTATATTATCTGTGCCTAAGCTAAATTAAAGTACCATTTTAGCCCAACATATTTCGAAATATTTACAAAATCTACCTTTTTATGTTACTCACAAAGTCCACGATTCTCTACGCTCAAGAAAAGCAATAGAAAATTCATATCACAAATCAAAAAAATATCATCATCTAGCACAATACGGCCGACTAACAGGGTTCCGCAGAGAAAGAACTCGTTAACGCCTGAATAGCTCGCCAGCAGATGAAGTTTACTCGACTGATGGAATATATTAGCGGCGTGTGTACGGAACACTCTCGCTCGGATTTGATACAGCTTTTTAATTGCAAGAATTTTGCAGTGCCTCGTGTGAGGTTATGTCGTTTTTTTTTACGAAGGGTTGGTAAAGGAGTAGGGTGGAGTTAGCTAAGGATAAATTGGTGTTAGACACTTATTATCTTAAGGTCATTGGAACATGTGCGGATGTTCCAATGACCTTAAGATAATAAGGGTCGGTCGAAGGTTAAGCTACTTTAGCTAAGGTCGGCCCGTGGATGGGTGACCATTGGTGTTAGACACTTATTATCTTAAGGTCATTGGAACATCCGCACGGGTCGGTCGAAGGTTAAGCTACTTTAGCTAAGGTCGGCCCGTGGATGGGTGACCATCTTTTACATACCCAGACCCATTGTTCGGAAAGCATGTTAAGTTATTGCTCGCGGCTGTGATTAGTAGATATTTAATGACTCAAAATTCTGACAACCAGTTTTAGCAAGTTATAGTGTTAAGGTTGCTCTAGTCGACGGCACGAACTATTTTGTGCGCGGGGTTAAGATGCATGCTATCTTATGCGACAACACGTGCGAAAGAGATAGATGCTGTGATGAGCAGTAAGAATATAGTTCGAGTACGAATTAGCACTTTTGTAAATTTGTAGCGAAATGGCTGATGATTTAGGACGAAAACGAGCCGAAATTTTATAAACATACCTTTGGGAGTCTGGATATCATGAAAACGACTTAAGTTATATTTACAAAATAAAATTATTTGCATTGTTGAATTACTAATCTATCCCTGTATGGAAGCCGTTTTGCAGTTTTCCTTTTTCTTATGGTGTTTATTTTCAAAGATGCTAGACTACGTTTGTATGGAAGAATGATCTGGAGTGGCGACCGCGAACCGGAAGACGTTGGCGTTGGAAGGCCTGCCAGTAGGTGGACCGATGATCTGAAGGTTGCGAGGATCCGATGGATACGAGACGCACGCGACCGGTCAATGTGGCGACGCTTGGGGGAGGCCTATGTCCAGCAGTGGACGTGTTTCAGCTGATATGATGATGATAGTAATACCCAGTTACTGGGTTGTGGAGGTCAGATAAACACCCACCTAAAAGAGTTCCTCAAAAGCTCGCCAACAGATGAAGTTTATTCGTCTAATGGAAAAAATAAAATTGCTGACCTACCTTGAAGACAATAATCTCCTCAGTGACCGTCAAATATGGCTTTCGCCGGGGACGTTCAACTGGCGATCTACTCGTGTATGTCACGCACTGCTGGGGCGAAGCCATCGAGAGACACGGCGAAGCTCTTGCTGTATCGTTTGATATCTCGAAGGCCTTCGACAGGGTCTGGCACGCAAGTCTACTCTGTAAGCTTCCTGCCTATGGCATTCCCGCTGGTTTTTGTAGCTGGATATCAGAATTCCTTAATGAACGGTCGATCCGAGTAGCCATTGACGGCTGCTCCTCTGACCTTATGGCTATTGATGCCGGCGTTCCTCAGGGGTCTGTTCTCTCTGCAACTCTTTTCCTGCTGCACATCAATGACCTACTTCAGCCTGGTATTGTTGGGTACGCAGAGTACAGTACTGTTCCAGAGAGATACTTGTCCAGCGCAAAAACCAGCGTGGATGAAGTTCGTTCCTTGAGAGAGGCTATGGTGAGGCGGACAGATTTGACCTTAAGCCTTGTCTCCCAGTGGGGTGATGAAAATCTGGTCTCCTTTAACGCCACCAAAACACAAGCGTGCCTTTTTACCGCTAAAAGGAGACTTTTCGATCTTACTCCTACTTTCCGGGGTGCGTCTGTTCCTGTGACTGATCGGCTCGAGCTCCTAGGCATGGAGTTGACATCCAGTCTCAACTTCGGCGCATCCATTGAGTACAAAGCCCAAATTGCGGCCAAAAAACTGGGCATACTAAAAAGAGTGAAGCGATACTTCACGCCTGGACAGCTTTTAACCCTATACAAAGTGCAAGTCCGATCCTGCATGGAGTATTGCAGCCACCTTTGGGATGGCTCAGCAAAGTATCAGCTTGCCGCGCTTGACTCGGTGGAACGCAGAGCCAAGAGGCTCATCGGCAACGTTGAACTGGTGGATGCCAAGCTTAATAGCTTGGCTCATCGCCGCAAGGTTGCCTGCTTGTCGGTCTTCTACAGACTGTACTTCGGTGAGTGTGCTCAAGAGCTCCACGACCTCATCCCACCAGCCCCCTTCTACCATCGGACGTCTAGACGCACTGCAAGTTACCATCCTTACCTTGTTGCCATTCCACCAATTCGCACCAAGCGTCCAAACATCCTTCATAATGCGCACAGCGAATGAATGGAACTCACTACCTGCGTCTTTGTTTCCGAACGCATTCAACCCGAATCTCTTCAAAGTTAGAGTGAACAGGCTTCTTCTGGGTAAGCTCACTCCATCGTAGACTCTGTCTCTGTCACCTCTGACCTAGACTAGAGTCAAGAGCAAACCCGTCATAAATAAAAAAATAAAAAATTAGCGGCGTGTTTACTCGCTCGGATTTGATACTGCTTTTTAGCTGCAAGGATTACAATCCTTGCAGCCTGTACCTCGTGTGAGTTTATGTCGTTTTTAACACGACTACGGCGAAGCAAGAGGGAGGGTTATGTTTTTGACCGGTGTGTATGTTCATCTGTTCCCTCATAACTTCTAGAGTACTATTATATTATATCATAATTTCATATTTAATAAGTAAAATTTCATTCAAATATAATAAGTAAAATCCTCCTCCTCCTCCTCGCGTAGTCTTTCTCATTACTGACGGTCGTGGTTGCCCCGACGGGATCTCAACAATTCTGTGATGATAATTAGATCTAATGAAGATTTTTGTATTCGTAAAGTGAATAGTGCGATTTGGTGTTCAGCGTTGAACGAATTTGGTCAAAGAAAAAGACAAAAAATCTTTATTTCAACTAGGCCATTAAGCGGCACTTTTGAACGTCAATAAAGTAAATAATAATTGATTCTACCGTCCATTCCGAAAAGTAGCTTGTTATAAGAAACTCCACACTTACTATTTAAAAAAGTGTTCTACAACATTTACACATATACACAAATTAATATACGTGAGGACGATGCACCCAGCACTAATATACTACGTAAAGGTATAAAGTATTACAAGAACTAACAGGTAAATTCCTTCATTTGATAAATAGGAACATGGTTCTCACTTTTAGATAAGACTTTCTGATCGGGCTGCGGCCTCCTTTCATTGAGCACATACACAAAATAAAAAACTTAAAATGTCTTACCTGTGGAGTATTTCTCTTGACGGCTTTGGGCTGTAACCTTTGCAGGTGGTTGGGTAAAGGCACCTCTTTTTCTTTGCTTGTGCTTGGTTTTTCTTTGTCAGCATTCGACTTGGTGGGTTGTGAACTGGTGGTGGTACTTCTAGCGGGCACTCTGTTTGCCTATAGAAGGAAAAGAGAAATATATAAAAGGGATATAATAGTGGTTGCTACAGCGTAGTTGAAATAGATGTTACGAGGTCTTAGTTTTCGTAGTTCTCTTAGCAAATAGAAGTTACGAGGTCTTAGTTTTCGTAGTACTCTTAGCAAATAGATGTTATGAGGTGTTAGTTTTCGTAGTACTCTTAGCAAATAGATGTTACGAAGTCTTAGTTTTCGTAGTACTCTTAGCAAATAGATGTTAAGAGATCTTAGTTTTCGTAGTACTCTTAGCAAATAGATGTTACGAGGTCTTAGTAAAACTACAAAAACGTAACATCTATTTGCTAAGACAAATAGATGTTACGTTTTCGTAGTACTCTTAACAAATAGATGTTACGAAGTCTTAGTTTTCGTAGTACTCTTAGCAAATATATGTTACGAGGTTTCAGTTTTCGTAGTACTCTTAGTAAATAGATGAACTTATTTTGTAGTAATTTTAGCAAATAGCTTTTTAACTTTCATAATCGTAGTTCGAGCGTAAAATTTGGTGTCGCTAAACAGAAATTTGTTTTATTTTCGATTCAAAACATTGTTTCATGTCGCTGAATATCCAAACTAATTTAACGCAGTTTTTTTATTCCCTCTTCACAAAATTACTCCCTCTATTTCCAGCAAAGAAATTAATATAATAACTTACCATTTCTTCGCTCCGTCGGATAACTTCAAGCTGTTGTTCGCGTGCTATTGCTTGTCTGATCGCCGGCGGTGGACGGACCTTCTCTTCAGAACCTGATGACAGTTCCAATTTTTTGCTCATTTATCAAATATTTTTATTTTGATAACATCAGATGGCGTTATTGGCCAGTATTCTTATGGTCTGTTCAGTTGTGCCAGATAACCAAAATTGTAGCCGGACACAACTGTATGAAAAAAAAACTTAATTCAAAAAATCAAAAAACCCGACTGCTTCAAAAGCGAACTAAAAAGTCGTAAACAAGGAAAATATCATGCTGTGCAGACGGAGGATACATATTCGCGGGCTGGCATGACCAAAATCTGGTGTAAAACCCTTTATTTTGGCCCCCACAATATGGCACCAAAAAAGCCGCCATTTTTCTATTATCCAATTTTAATGTAGCCTATGACACTCGCAGGGTTAAGACGCATCGATTGACGTATGAATCATCAAAATCGGCCAACGCGTTTGGTCCCCGGAACGCCATATAGGAACAAACATACATACATACATACTTACATACATACATACATAGACTGATAAACACATTACCCTCCTTCGGCAGTCGGGTAAAAAGGGTAGTAACGACGTACTCCGGGTTCACGGGTGGTCAGATCGGGGACTCTGTTCTCCCTCCAAGTGACTCCAGAAAAGACGGCAGCGCAGTGATCTCGTACTGCCGTGCACAACTAGGCTCAGGGGAGGCGATTCTTTCAGCCTCCCTAGGCGTGTGGCCTAGCAGGCGTTGCACAGAGGGGGTTCCGGGGTGGTCTTTTAAGAGATGACGGGGCCCCTTCCAGGTGGTGATCACCGGGGTGGTTTTAATTAGGTAAAGATCCCACACTCTCTGGTCTTATCCCCAAAAGTCAAGGCGCCTTTAGAAGGTTTCCCACGTTAAAAAAGGGTAGTTACGACGTAGTGTTATGCACACAAGACAAATTCTTCATGCACAAAAGTACAATGGCGGACTAAACGCCTTAGAAATTCTCTACCAGGCGTTCAAGAGTGATGAAGAAATAACATGGCGTGGACATTTCCCAGCGACAATGCCGCTTGTGGTACGTCTGAATAGAGTCTAAAGTACAAGCTTGACTTTCGGTTACACAATATGTGTAAAGGCCGATTACACCAATGAAACTAATCGCGATTAGTTCAACTTAACTCAGTTTAAGCAAATACAGCGTTAAGGGTACACTAGTCCAAAATTCTTCCATACAAACGTAGTCTAGAGATTACTCCACTGTTTGACGATGTACGTTCAAAATAAAATATGATATCAATTTGTCTCATCATTATCTAGTGCTGTATGGAACCAAAAAACTAAAATAAAAAAGCATTTAAAAGTTATGAGCGTCGAAAGTTCCATATTTCGGCACTAATTTTACCGCATCTTTGGGCGCAAATAAATACCATAAGAAGACAGAAAATTAAAAAACGGGCTCCATACAGGGATAGATTAGTAGTTCAACAATGCAAATAATTTTATTTTGAACAGATACATTTAGTCGTTTTTGTATGATATCTAGACTCCCAAAGGTCTGTTTATAAAATTTTGCGCGCTCGTTTTCGTTCTAAATCATCATGCATCTCGCTACAAATTTCCTCCCCGGTCAGTGGGGCGGAGGGGTGGCGCGTGCGGCGCGTAGACACCTACACACACACACGCTCACTAGTTTAGCTGCCGCCCGGCGCCCGCACCCTTATGCCCCGCAGGGCATACTCTACTCTACTATAGGCTGCTGCATACGTCACCGTAATTACGCGCGTGCTGTGTATAAAACAATATAACTGATATTGTGATATCGGCGATAACGAATTCGTATAATATTTATTTTTTACTGACCCTGGGTTTGGACTTAGGATTCTGATTTCATAGTGATTTACATAGCGTTTGAATTTGAACTTGTTGCGTCAGTGAAGTGAATTGAAGATATTTTCAGCAATTCAAGTAACAATGGGTAAGTTGAATCTTTTATCGAATTGAGTTTGTACAATTCATGAGGGCGCTTGACATGACTTTTATACCTAAACACAGACTTGTATTTGTAATGTTTCACGCGCATTTATAAAATTTTAGAATTATAAACTACTATACTCCATTATTTGAAAATAACATTACACATGTTTCTAAATCTTTTTACAGTCCGTTCAACCGATTTTGAGTTTTATCCCGTAAACATAAGGATGACATAAAAAGCATAAACCTGTTACCAAAACCAATTGTTTACTACAGGTACCATTTGTCGTATCACAAACGCAATAGAAGTCAAAATCGGTTGAACGGGCTGTAAAATGGGCTAATTTAAATGTCTATTGTTATCGCAAATGGAGTTTAGGTATACCTATCTTCATCTTTATTTAGTTAATCTTTTTTACAAATAAATACTACCGACTTCCAAATAAAAACACTAGGTACAAACTTCAATTTCGGAAATCTGTGTTCTTGTTTTTGTTTCTTCGTTTTTTATTTTTCTAATTTTAGTTCTGGTACATAAAGAGCAATTTCATACCTATAGTCTCAGATAAGAGAAAATCTGAGCCTATAATGCTCAAATTCATGCTTGATTAGATTACCTGAATAACATAAAACTAACATACCTGGTGCAATGAAAGTGTACCTACCAGGGTGAACAGTATATATGCGTACCCCTTTGGAGCGTACCGGCTTGTCTCAATAAATATTTTTCTTTCTTTTCTTTGTATAGGTACGGTTGCAGCAATCCCGAGAGATTTGCCGCTGTTTATTGAAGAGTTCTGTTGTACATATTTGTTCACTTACATAGAATTATATAGGTATTTAGGTTATTAGATGCCAATTAGAGTAGTTTTACGATTTTCAATAGTCGTGCCTACATAAATCGAAAGTTCATAATTATGTAGATACCTATCTGTTATATGGGCTCGGCGTCAGCGGCGGACAAAAACAAAAGGAAGCAATTTTTTTTCCTACTATGCGCGCCGACACTCACAAGCTCGGCTCGACCACCCGAAGCTACTTACTGTTACTTTATGACATGAAATAGTACCTAGTACCTACCTAGATGCCTACTACTATGCGTTTCAACTAAGAATAGGACGGCCTTCGCGCCATAATGTGACGTCATAGCTATCGAATCGAACCAGTTAGGTAAAGCAGCAAAAAAGTTGTTTGTTTGTTATACAAACAACTTTGAATTAAAAATAATTTGAATTTTGGTTGGTTATAAATTGCTAAAAATCATTGCGGTTCCTATTCTTATTTGAAACGTACTAAATAAAATAGTTGTAAGTACCTAATTTTGCTATCTTAGGTATTATAGTATATTTATTAGGTTTGATTTCTTACAGAATAATAAGAACTACCTATATAAAACTAACTTACAGAATAATCTTTTGTGTTACAGTGCCAAATAAGGATAAGCGTATGGGCAAAAATACCAGCCTATGGGCAAGTGTCGCTCGCACAAAGAAGTGCAAAGTAAAAGGGAGAAAAATGTGTAAGTTTTATTTCTTTGAATCATTTGGAGCACACCTCTAAGAACAAAGAGAATATTTCTTTGTATTGTGATAACAAAGAGAATATTTCCAACCTGTTGTAACTAACAAAACTATTGTACATGTGTGTAAACAAACAATCAATAAACAATTTACAAAATAACATTATTTTTTATTTGATGAACCTAAGTACCTAGAAAACAAGTCTCACATCAAATTGGCGCTGTCGAAAAAGCAGTTATCCTGACTCTGGCTGGTATGAATACCTCCTACTTATGAGGTGTCGCCTATAGGTTATAGCTAACTAGCTAAGGTTACGAAGTAACTATTTAGTAATCTGTGGCTAAGGTAAGTAAATACCTATTTAACATACATTGTAATTTTTGCACCACCTGCAATAAAATATAAAAACATGACCTACACCCGTGCGTATAGAGCCTAGCTTTCCGCACGCGCTGGTACGATACCTACAGTCAGCAAAGCCCTGGCGCCCCGCTCTGCCGACGTAAAATCTACCGACTTGGCGCTCGAACAATTTTCATTCTTATAACTAAGGGCATAAGGTTCAATAAGCGCGCTAGCGGCAAGTTGCTCCCGCTGCGCGGTCGTCGCCGCCGCCAAAAATAATTTAGAAGACAAATCAATAAAATTACTTGTTGATAACAACAATACATAAGTAAATTTACATTTTCGCAAAAGATTTTATTGTCAAGTTGGCATAGTCGCGGGTAAGTATAGGTGCATAGTAACAAGTAAATTGAGTGCCTTCTAATTACGTTACACACAGTGAGAATCCTAAGTTCTAACATCTATTTGTATGAGTTTATGTTGTCATAACATGAATTGCATTCGCGCCACCGGGCGGCGGCGATGACACCGCACACACACCGCTGTCGGCGCTCTTCAATGAAATTGCGCATGTATGCGTCACACAGCGTTATGAGAGTGTATACGTATGCGAAATAGCTTCTTACTGCTCATCATAGCGTCTATCTCTTTCGTGCGTGATGTCGGATGAGACAGAAAATATTTTAACTCCGCCCCCTAATAGTTCGTGCCGTTGACTAGTTCAACCTTAAGATTGGTTGCTTCTCAACGGTCTCAATAAATCAGAACGCCGTATTTGCTTAAATTAAGTTGAGTTGTGAATTTAGAATGAACTATTAGGTATGTAGGTACCTATATGAAACATATAGTGCGTATTAAGTTCGTAACCTTATGAAGGATGTTCGGGCCGTAATTGCCGCGAAGTTTCAAACTAATCACGATTAGTTTCATTGGTGAAATCGGCCCTAAGTAGCCATGTTTAGGGTTCCGTTCCCAAAGGGTAAAAACGGGACCCTATTACTAAGACTCCGCGGTCCGTCTGTCTGTCTGTCTGTCACCAGGCTGTATCTCATGAACCGTGATAGCTAGACAGTTGAAATTTTCACAGATGATGTGTTTCTGTTGCCGCTATAACAACAAATACTAAAAACAAAATAAAATAAATATTTAAATGGAGCTCCCATACAACAAACGTGACTCTTCAATAAATGACGGCAAATCACTCGGGATTGCTGCAATCGCATGTCTGTTTATTGTTTACACCATTTCATAACATAACATCACACCGGTAAGCGCTAAAAGGGAACGCAGATGTGAACAATTCACCCTGGTACACTCTAATTTTACCTTTTTTTGGCAATAATTTTTTATTAATACTGACCATAAAAAGCTATTCTATTGATAGGCGGCTCCAGCACGAAGGTATACAGTCCGTCTGGTGTACGCTGTTGTATGTACTGCAGCCCGTAGTCGCACATTGCGCCCGCGCATGTACGTAAAGCTTTTCGTTCACTTTCGCTGCATAGCTGTGAATACATTAACATTGGAATTAGACTTCAGCTCTGACTAAAATGAAACGCAAAAACCGGTAGAGTTATTGAGTAAGTGAATTCGCCAAGGCGAAGGATTTGACTCCATCAAACTACCAATCACATAGACGGAAATCCACTACGCGTCTTTCATCTCGCACGTGATTGGTTGATTAATAGAATCAAATCCTTCGCCTTGCCAAATTCACTTACGCAAGGTTGCGGGGAGGCGGGACAAAATGCGTGCGCGCCAATTGTGTCAAATAATTTGTAAGGACGTATTCGAATGAGCGAATTTTTGCGAATTTTCGCGTGATTTCTCAATCATTAAAACAATCGACGCACGAAATCACGTCTCAAATTCCGAGCGGAATTCCCTCAGCGTTTCATTTGATACTTCAAAAAAAAATATTGTTTATTTTTAAACAATTTGTTGGTCTATTGGTTACAAAGACGCTTTTACAAGGCCCTGAGTTCGATCCCTAGGTCAAGCAACACGTTTTTGGGGTTTTCTCCAAAAGGAATGCTCCAGCAGCATCCGCAACTCCAGCAGTTTTTCAGTGCCAATAAATAAAATAAAATAATTCATAAAAAAACTTTTTTTAAAACAAGCTTTTTTCGTATTCTTCTCAGCAAACTCTTTCATTTGATACCCATATCATGGCAGTGCACAAAACATAACTAAACCGCCATATTGTATTTAGAATGACGTCACTTAGCTAACCATGCATTGTCATCCAACCTTAACGTGTATGCAAAATTTAATCTTAATCGGTGGAGGATAACTGCTTCAAAATTCAGTTGCAAGATTTGACGCGAACACACTTACATACATACATTACAAGTTAAATAAAAACTTGTTAAATACCTCTAATTTACCTGCATTATAATAGGTTCTGATATTGACTATAGCTAAACTTAGGCATAGCTTTAATTTGTGGCAATTGACCTTCTGGAGGTTATTAATTTACCTGTACGTTGGCAGTTCTCAGCTGCGGTGCTAACAGATAAGGCAGCATTGGCAGTACATCCAACTGCAACGCCGCACGACTGCAGCTAACAGATGGAGAACTGCCGCGAAGTACTGATGATACTACGCTTTCTAGTTCCACTTTCTTGCGATACATCTGTAGGAGATAGAAAATGTTGTGAGGATTAAGATTTTACAATGCATGTCCTCGAAAAGAGCGTTTTCCAAGCAGCCAAACTGTGCGATAAGTGTCACTTTTTTTCACTAGTGCTTTTTACTTTCCTGTATTTTTAATTTTTAACTCTAACGTTAGCCCGACGCATAGAGTCTTTATTATTTGAGAAAAGTTTTACAAATTAGTTATGTACGGATTATCATTCATATAAAAGGTAAAATAAAACTAATACTTCATTAAAGGCGTTTTTAATTACTCTAGATTTTGATTTTGATCAATAAATTCATTTGAAATATTCATTAAATATGTTTGGCAGAACGTATATTTTGTTCGTGCTTTTTTCCGTTACGATGTGACAGCTATTTGCACATGCGCAGTAGATATGCCCGAGGAACTATTAGTTAATCTGTGGATATACTGAGCGCGCTTGAATAAGCCCGCCATTTTATTAATTTAATTTTATTAATTTATTTATTTCCTCGCACAATGCATAGTAAAATGATGTATGATACACGTACGTAAGATGATTTCCGGAAATCACCTTCCTTCCGCACTTGTAGCATAAATAACTATTAATTTGAAAGGGGTTTATTCCCTATGGCTCTTGTCGATTTGCACAGAAACCATTCAGCAAGTAATCTTAGCAGTGGTGACCCAGTGGTAAAGACCTCGACTTACGTGTCGTTGATCGTGGGTTCGAACCCAGACAGTCGCTTTACTTTGCGTAAATTATTTCATCACCACTGCTCTCAAAAACTGTGAAGGAAAACATCGTGAGGAAACCGGTATGTCCTAGAATCAAAAATTTGTAGGCATGTGTCATCCACCAACCCGCACTGGGCCCGCGTGGTGGATGTCGCAGCTGTGGGAACATTAATAGTCTATGATGAACCATAGACCATCACATGCAATACTTCATCGACACTTAAAGTAGTGAAGCGACGTGCTTTTTCGCTGCGTTCTTCCGATTACTTAAAATTCACAGTTAAACCGAATTTACGTAGCAGTAACCCCCAGTTTCCCAGCTCAAAATTATCGGAGAATTAATGTGACAAATTGTCAAGCACGCGTTATCTGCTGTGATTGGTTGAATGAATTTTCAACATTTTGAGCTGGGAAACTGGGGGTTAAGGACGCTATTACATTTTCCTACAAATAACATTACTTTTGAGGTACCATTTTAATGTATAAGCCATCACCGATGTGAAGATATCATGGTCTTAATTTAAGGATAATATATTCAGCTCCAGATAGGCATCAGAAAAATTGTATGACATCATACAAAATTTTCGCACAAATACGTTTTGCCCATCACAATAATCGCAAAAAATTAAAAAAGTAGGGTCCGAATAGGTTCCAGTTTAGGTAAATTTACAGCATATTTTATCTTCAAAATTATAAAAAATTGCGGTATATATAGTCCTTTACAGGTTCAGCTAATTATTTTTCACCTAAATAATTATATTTTTTAATTATTAGCTAAAATAAAATCACTTGCCGACGTCTTCATACATTTTGTACCCGCCGCTCATCATTCCGCGCTCAGAAGCGCTCGTGGAAGGACGGGCGCATCGCTTTCTCGCAGGAAATAAATACGATAAAAGTAATAGAAAGATTGTAGTGTGCATGCGTGTGAGTACCGTCCTCGTCGTGATCGAAAGGAGTTGATATTTTATCGGACGTATGCCGTATTTTTGAGTTATCTATTATTATTAGAATGTGATTTAGAAATTATTTTGGGTAAGATCGGGATTTGAATAGTTGGTGTTAAGCAGTTGTTGACAAGGTTGAGAAATGGATGGGTGGGTTTAAACAGCTCTGAGTAAGGTTAGGATTTGGATGGGTAAGGTTAAGCTGCCGACGGGGACGTTTAGAAGTGGATGGGTGGGAGGAGATTTATGTTTTTAACCGGTTTGTATGTATCTATGTATGACAAATACGGAGCCAAAACCAAAATACAAAATGGCGCCGACGAAAATATGGCCGCTTTTCGACATGGGTGTCATTTTCATGGTTATTGGGGTCGCTTTTATCGATTACGGGGTCAAAACCAAAATACAAGATGGCGCCGACTAAAATTTGACATCTTTTCGACGTCGGTGACATTGTCATGGTTTTTGGGTTCGCTTATATCGAATATGGAGTCAAAACCAAAATACAAGATGGCGCCGACGTAAATTTTGCCTGCTTTTCGACATGGGTGTCATTTTCATGGTTTTTTCATGCTTATATCGAATATGGGATCAAAACCAAAATAAAAATAAATACAAGATGGCGCCGACTAAAATTTGTCATCTTTTCGTCATTGTCATAGTTTTTGGGGTCGCTTATATCGAATATGGAGTCAAAACCAAAATACAAGATGGCGCCGACGTAAATTTTGCCTGCTTTTCGACATGGGTGCCATTTTCATGGTTTTTGGGATCGCTTATATCGATTATGGGGTCAATACCAAAATACAAGATGGCGCCGACTAAAATTTGTCATCTTTTCGTCATGGGTGTCATTGTCATGGTTTTTGGGTAGTATGTCATTAGCTTGACTTACAAGTTGTAGGTCGTGGGTTCGAGCCCAGGCAGGCGCTTTACTTTGTGTAAATTATTTCTTCACCACTGCTCTCAAAACGGTGTAGGAAAACATCGTGAGGAAACCGGCATGTCCTAGAACCAAATATTCGAAGATATGTGCATCCACCAACCCGCACTGGGCCCGCGTTGTTGGTTACAGCCCATTCCCTCTCACAGAGAGGAGGCCTGTGTCTCAGCAGTGGGAACATTAATAGTGACTGATGATGTGATAGTAATATTTAATATATTCCATATAATGAAAAATGTTCAAGTCATTTTTAAATCCTTGTGACCGGAAATTAATTCGTTTTAGGTATCTACTTATTTCACGTAGCGTTTTTTTTTTAAATACCTACTTACTACAACAAAGTAAAAATTAAATTCTTTTCGGAAGTCGGTGTCGGTACCTATTGTTTTTCGTCACAGGAAAGCTATTATTTTTCTCTTTTAAAATTTTGTAGGTACCCCATATTGGGTATACTAAATACATCTGTTTACCCACTAAAACCGTACAAGCGTGATGATTTATTATGGTATGTTTAAAACAAAACATAAACATACGATCACAGTAATCGCAGGTCATTTGCTGTTTGTTATTAAAGAGTTCCATTGTCTATCTCCGAAGATCTTTATCAGATCCTAAAATATTATACAATAAAACCTTCCCTGAAAATACCACCACATACATTTATCGATGAAAACCCGATAAGTATCGGATAAGTAGTTTGGCCGAATAGATAGAGCATCTCCTTTTTTTGAAGTCGGTTGAAAATAATAACCTACTTTTTACGACTACGGTTTGTAACAGTTATCAAATGCATTTTCAAAGTGCCAACTAACCTTCCTGAATCAACTTCAATAAAATTAAAAAATAATATCAAGGACCAAGATTATTTCCGTGATGTATAAAATCGAGCGCTCAGTAGTTTCAATGTGTGCGTACGCGTAATGTTGCTGTGTGCGACTAAGATACCTAAATTTGAGTTCGTCGAAAATGTAACAGCGTCCTTAATATCGCATTGTAAATTGAACATTTGTTACATAATAATAATTTAATAATAAATAAGATTTGCAAAAGTAAAGTTTCCGTGTCATAAGTAAAATAATAGGCTGGACGCAATATAGTGTCGGTGCTTGCCACAGGTCAACATCATAGCGGCCAAGAAGTTTGGCGAGAACTATATTTGTAACTGTTAAACTTAAACGCGAGGCACTACAAGCAATTATCCGCACTAAACGTTTTGAGAATACTTTCATTATGCGTACAGCTAAGGAGTGGAATTCCCTGCCGGAGTCTGTGTTTCCCGATGGCTACAATCTAGGGGTCTTTAAGTCTAGAGTGAATAGGTTACTTCTAGGTAAGCGTGCTTCATCGTCGACCACATCATCGCTTACCATCAGCTGAGATAGTGGTCAAGCGCGAGCCTATAATGAATAAAAAAAAAACAGGCAGCTAGCGCTTTCAAGGACATCTTCTAAGTTAAACAGTAGATCTATAAATAAATAAAATGTTTTATTCGTTAACAAAAGTTGGTTTAACAATATTGAGGTTGACTTCTCCTTTTAAGTGTGGAAACACCAGTGCCATAACTTGGTTACATTTATGTATCATCATAATAACTTATCTTAAATCTATTTGATTGAGTTAATAGCTCAATTTACTAACCGTAAGTGAGTGCACACGCAGTTGTGCGCACGTGTGTGTGGAAGTGTGAGTTAGGGTGTGTGTGTGTGTGTGAGTTAGTGTGTGCGTGTGTGTGTAATGTGTGTGACCAAATATATAACGATATATATATTTATTTATTTAATGTTTTATACATAAATTAATTATTTATTTTTACATATATATACATACATACAAGCGTACACATTACGTACAAATCAGTACTACTCAATAATATGAACAATCATATTTTCTGTTTCGACATAATTTAGCGTTTTTATCCACTCTATCACCATCTGTTTACATTCCAAGGTAGTTTTTGTATATATTTTAAGAATTTTATTAATGGAGTTATGTAAATGCGA
This sequence comes from Orthosia gothica, assembly GCA_949775005.1. NCBI lineage: Eukaryota > Metazoa > Arthropoda > Insecta > Lepidoptera > Noctuidae > Orthosia > Orthosia gothica. The sequence goes on from OX459066.1 coordinate 9,635,185, forward strand.
AGACTGATTTGAATATTGTTGTCTAGCGAAGTATGTTCTACATGCACGTGTTTTAGCTACTATGTCATTTCGTCTTTTTTTTAATAGTGTGGGATCAACTGTAAGCGACTTGTGTTTTTTTAGAGTGACATATAGGATATACAATTTACGCATACTTAATATGTCGGCTATTGAGTAAAGAGTAGCTGTTGGAAATCTAAGTTTTAAAAAAAACATAACTTTCAGGAGTATCCTTTGAGCATGTTCCCCCTCCAGAAATTTAACTTAAGATGCACACCCCCACACCGGAATACAGTAGATCAATACTTTGGAAACAATCGTACCTCTTGCGCCTGCCAGGGGAACTTCATCCTCTGCGGGGTTCTAGAAGCTAGTGCGGCGTGACAGCGCGCCACGCACAGCGGCAACGTGCCGTACAGCGAGTAGTTCTGGTGGCGCAGCGTCCAGCTGTTGATGATGTCGTACAGCAGCAGCCAGGAGAGGGTCTCTACTGCGATCAGCAGGCGGCCGTCCACGCGGGCTGTTAGGTAGTTCTCGAAGACACCGTCTACTAGTCTGTGGATTGAAGATAAGGCTGAGATTAACAAACGTTACTCTACGTGTCACCCAAAGGGCGTATTATTGTATCTTTGGTATTATCTATTTGTGTTTTTATTAAGTACTAGCTGACCCGGCAAACATTGTTTTGCCATAAAAAGACCAAACATTTATCTACCCTACCCTACCCTACGCGACCCTACACTACCCTACCCTACCCTATACTACCCTACACTACCCTACCCTACCCTAACCTACCCGACCCTACACTACCCTACAATACTCTACCCTACACTACCATACCCTACCCTACCCTACCTATATAGCCTATGTCCTTTCCCAGGTCTCAAACTATCTTCATACCAACTTTCATCTAAATCGGTGCAGCGGTTTAAGCGTGAAAAGGTAACAGACAGACAGACAGACAGAGTTACTTTCACATTTATAATATTAGTATGGATTATTGTATCTTTATGTTCTCTGTTGGTATTGTTACACCACTGACAACCCCATGTCATGTCCAAGCAATCACTGACCATTCCAGGTTGCCTGGAAGAGATCCCGGCAAGCGATAAGGTCGCCCATTGTATATTTTTAGTTTTAAGTTTCTTTTGTTACTGTATTTTCTGGTGTACAATAAAGTATAAATTAATAAAGGGCAATGGAGAGGGCTATGCTCGGAGTTTGCTTGCATGATCGAACCAGAAATGTAAAGATCCGCAAGAGAACCAGGGTTACAGACATAACCCGAAGAATTGCCAAACTTAAGTGGCAATGGGCAGGGCACATTGCTCGCAGAACGGATGAACGATGGGGCAGAAAAGTTCTGGAGTGGCGAACGCAAACCGGAAGACTTTGCTTTGGGAGGCCTCCCACCAGGTGGACCGATGACCTGGGGAAAATTGCGGGGATCTGCTGGATGTGCTGCACGGGACCGGTCAATGTGGCGACGCTTGGGGGAGGGGTATGTCCAGCAGTGGACGTCTTTCGGCTGATATTATGATAATGATTCAACGTGTGCTTCAACACAGCATTAATACTTGTCACTCTAGTACAACTGTCAAACTACAAGTGCAAGAAAGAGTCGAGACATATCGCAGATTAAGAGCCGATTTCACCAATGAAACTAATAAATACATCGTTCTGATTGGTTGAGACCGCAAAGAAACTACGAATCAGAACGCTTTATTTATCACATAAATGAAATCGACATTGTGCCTTTCATCTCGCATGTAATTGGTCTGTACCAAGTGCAAAAGGCAACTGACAAATCCGACGACCGACGAAACACGAAGTTTGCCGAGGCACATTAAGTAAATATTAGAGTGCGCGCAAGTTAAGTCTGCGCGCGGCCAAAAACGGCACTAATCGTTTGTCATTTATGTCAGGTGTCAAGAGAGTGTGTTGTATTCCGTGTTTTTATTCGTTTCCGCAGTAAATAATCGCCATCATTATGCTAAAAGTAATTTTACAATGCATGTCCTCGAAAAGAGCGGTTTTCCAAGCAGCCAAACTGTGCGGAAAGTGTCACTTTTTTTCACTAGTGCTTTTTACTTTCCTGTACTTTTTTAATTTTTAACTCCAACGTCAGCCCGACGCATAGAGTTTTTATTATTTGAGAAAAGTTTTAAAAATTAGTTATGTACAGATTATCATTCATATAAAAGGTAAAATAAAACTAATACTTTATTTTAGGCGTTTTTAATTACTCTAGATTTAGATTTTGATCAATAAATTAATTTTAATACTCATTAAATATGTTTGGCAGAACGTATATTTTGCTCGTGCCTTATTGCGTTACGATGTGACAACTATTCGCACATGCGCAGTAGATATGCCCGAGGAAGGAACTATTAGTTAATCTGTGGATATGCTGAACGCGCTTGAATAAGCCCGCCATTTTATTAATTTCATTTTATTAATTTATTTATTTCCTCGCACAATGCATAGTAAAATGTTGTATGATACACGTACGTAAGATGATTTCCGACTCGTGTCGATTTATCCACTCACTCGCTTCGCTCGCTCGTGAATAAAAATGCCACTCATCGGAAATCACCTACCTTCCGCACTTGTATCATAAATAACTATAAAGTGATGGCAGGGATGTTTTCTTCAAGTGCACAAGACAAAAACGGGCCAAAGGTACCGTTTTACAATGATAGAGCCCGCGTTGCTTATTTGACAGGTAACTCTTAGGGATACCACAATACTAAAATTTCCCTAAATTTTCGTACTACCGGTCCCCGATAGTATTGGTTTTTGGTTGGTACATAAATATACCAGCGGGACAGGACCGGCATCATGTAATTTAATGCATCATCGTTATTTTGTTTTAGGCGTTTCTGAACGCACCGTCATCCAAATAACTCAAGAGGGTTATGTGGCAGCAGCTTCTTCAAAAAATGTTGAAGAAGAAATTAAAAAAGAATTGAAATTGAAGGTATTAGCCACTGCAGGACCATTGTTAGACCAAATTGAACAGTAGGTACTACAAAGTATACAATAAAAGATTTATGCAAGTAGAAAAAGCTAGTAATTAATTATGCTTAACTTAAATTACTTTTAAGTTTCGAGAGAAAAATGACTATTGATTAAATGTAGGAAAAAAGATCAGTTATGCTGGCAACATTAAGCACGCCACCCGTCGCGCGAGCACTCTAGTACTGTACGTACCTATCATATTCGCCAGCAGCTTGTATAGTTTTGAGAACAATCTCAGGTTCCTTATCGTTGGTAGTGAAGATAGTTTGTAACGCCTGCATGATGCTCTTGTTGCAGTCCTTCGTGCCGATCGCTACGTTCTCCACGTCTGCCATGCTTAGCTGGAAAATACGTTCCAGTATTACATTATAGGGTTTTTTAATGCGCCATCGATACATGGTGGAAACCCCACCCATACGTTTTGGGAACACTTTTATTAGGCGAACAGCTAAGGAGTGGAATTCTTTACCGGAGTCTGTATTTCCCTACAGCTACAATCTAGGGGTCTTTAAGTCAAGAGGTGAATACGCGTGTTTCACACCGAGAGCATCGGCACGTTTTTGTTCTAAACCGAAGTCACCAAGAAACAGCGGGGTCAGAGGTAACCTTCCCCCGCTGTGATTGGGTGATAGTTTGACAACCAAATGATTGAATATAATAAACATTTATGATAAGGTAAATACGGGCTAGACAATAACAAACAAAAGAACATACACAACTGCAGTCGGCAACTTAGAAAGTATTGTATAATGCATAATGATGGCGTTATGGCCGTTTTCAAGAAGTCACTGAGTATTTTACGCTCGACGAGCGTTTCAGTCTTGGAGCCTTACATATCGATATAATCGTCGTGAGCTCGTGATGCTGCGAACAGCACTATCGAGAAAAAAGAGACAACTGCTAATGTGCAAATCAGTGTACCAGAAAGAGACAGCAAAGCGAACCATCCAGAAATAAATATATTTGATTTTACTTAATGAAATTGATTAAATGGAGTAGAAAACCACAAAACTGTGAAATGTTGTACCTTCTTTTGTGTATCTTGAAGTAGTAGTACACTTCCCACACCATTTAATTGCACAAATAGGCATTACTTTTTGTTTTATTTGTTTTAAAGACGGAAGCGCGTGACGTTCGTACAGATGCTGCAACTGACCAAAATTTCACCGCATGAGCTTGATATTGCATACGCTTGGCGCCCGCGGTAGAACCTGCACGCTCTCTCCACGGGTTGTGTGCTCCATGGGTGAGATAGTGGTCAAGCGCGAGAATACAGAATATAAAACAATGTAAAAAATGTATTTATCGAAACTAGCAGAAGAAGAATTTTGGAATAATTTACTAATTGATTTATCAAAATCAAAAATGTTTTTATTGTATATATGCCTACATGGGCACTTATAAAACGTCGACAAAAGGTGCACGGTTCGGGTCGGTCGATTCCTATGGAGAAGAACCGGCATGGAACCCCATGGTTACTCTTTTTTTAAATATGGTTTGGTTTTACAATATTTCCATGTTACAGCATTAGTACTAAGATATGGGGGGACAACGCAGGCCCGAAAATAAGTCGCAAGAAAAACAAAAAAAAAGATTATATATTATATAAACAAAAGAAAATAAAACGAATTAAAAAGTTAACAAATGTTAACAAGCATCTAGAAGGCCTACAATGTTCACACATTTACAAAACAATCGGTAAAATAATCTATATACGTACAAAGTATAACAAGACTAAATTTAACATGTGGCACAAATGTTGTTATCAGTGCTGTAACTATTCTTAGCAAAGGGCTATAAAGATGATTGAAAACCATTGTAAAAAGACTAATTAAGAGAAGGAAAAAAAATTAAAACAAAAATAATTAATGAGATTGAGAATAGTTAGAGACATCTATATATTTGTGCCGTTTATGAGTTACCAGGGAAGCCCCATGCGCAGAAGGAGCTAAAGCCAAAATGTTTATCTTCAAATAGAGATCATGAAAGAAAAATTGCCAAGTTCAAAGCGGTTTATAGTTACACCAGGGGGGTCTCACTCCGCAGTGTAGGTACGATCGACCGGCGCGCCTAGCGAATAGCGAATAGGTGTATCACAGTAGGTTGTTATGTATGTATTTAAATCATTACATACACAGTTACAGAGTATTTATGTATCGATTCTTTTATTTATCGTTCTTTGCAAAAATCACAGAAATAATAATTATATATTTATTTAATCTTAGGTATATTTGTATATACCCTAAAGGGTATGTTAAGATGGTTTGGCCATGGTGAGAGGATGAATGAAAGTCGACTAACGAAAGGTATTAACAAGGCAGACGTGAATGGAAACGCCGGGAGGGGACGCCCTAGAAAGACATACATAGACCTTATAGGTGATGTTCTTCAGAAAGGCCAAGTGCGCAGTACCCATAACCGGCGTGTGTGTATGACTAGATGTATGAATGTGTGTGAAGCAAAAGAAGTATTTAAGGATCGTAGCAGGTGGCGTTCTGTAGTTTATGCCTACCCCCATGGGAAAAAGGCGTGAGTTTATGTATATGTATGTATGTTAATCTTAGGAAAACTTACAGCTAATACAATAAATACGCAGAAACAACATGCATAAAACGGCCAAATAAAAGTTTTCACTCATATAAAAATTTGCATAAAATACATCAGCGAGAGTTGAAAATAAAAAAGATATGACTCAACGCCCAACAAATACAAAAAAATAAAACGGCTCAAGAATTCTACAAATCAAAGAAACACTTACTCTAGCTCTACTTATTCTTTACGTTTTTAATCTTAGTATGGAACAAATCCTGATCAACATCCCGACACACCACATTAAACGTTCGACAAACTCTTATCATGTACGAAATCTGTCTGTAAGTAGGTAGTTAAGACTTTAGGTACATGAAGGAGACGCGAATGCCGAAGAAATGCACACGGTACACGCAGTCCAACCTTGCTCACCAGCTCAGGGACGTCAGTGAACCCGTTCATAATTCTAAAAAGAAACGCAACATCTGCGATTTTCTTCGCTCGTGTAGAGGCAGAATGTGATTTTTCTTAAGTAATTAGGGAGATAGGTATTCGATCGATATTGTGTGTAACTTAAAAATCGTCTTTGTATGCTTTCAATACGATTAACATATCTATACGAATATTATAAAGATGAAATATTGTTTTGTTTGTTTGTTTGAATAGGCTCCGAAACTACTAGAACGATTTTAAAAATTCTTTCTCCTATAGAAAGCTACATTATTCCCGAGTAAAATAGGCTATAATTTTGACGGGAGCGAAGCCGCGGGGGTCAGCTAGTAAACATAAAAAAAAAAAAAAAAAATGTTTAAGTGTTTTTTTATAAATTGGAGTCCAAATTTGAGAAGCACACTCAAGGTGGCTACGGACGAAAGCACAGTAAAGAATCTTCATAGTTTTTACATTCTTAAAATCAGAAGATTTCCTATAAATAAAACCCAAAGATTTATTAGAAGTTTGAAGATTTATTTGTTGACTATGTTATCTATATGTGCGTCAAACAAAAGCTTAGAATCAAAAGTTACCCCAAGGACCTTGATAACGCTGACTCTGGCTAATAAGGTGTTTGATATTTTGTAATTAAACATAACAGGGTTTGGCTTATAAGTAAATGTACATACATAGCATTTGGACACATTTAAACCTAACTTATTTCTAACGCAATAGTCGTGGAACCGGTCCAGATTGTCCTGTAAACGGCATGCATCCTCAATAGTTGATAATTGACCCAGAATCTTCATGCCATCCGCAAACAATAAAATTCTCGAATTGAGGAAACAAGAGGCAATGTCATTTATAAAAATATTAAATAAAAGGGGTCCTAACACGGATCCTTGGGGAACATCCGATGGAATGTACATCACTCTCGATGTGTTACCATTGAGAACCACCGTCTGACATCTATTTTCCACGTATGATGAAAACCATCTAAACAAATTACCCGTCACACCAACCAATAATAGTTTGCGCAAAAGAAGCGCATGATCAATTTGATCAAAACGCTTGCTGTAGTCAGAACATATAACGTCGACCTGTGACCTTCTGGACATGTGTTCCGTTAGATATTCACTACAGACTACGAGATTGGATGGGGTGGAGCGACCTTTTAAAAATCCATGTTGATGTTCTGAAAACTTAATTTAAGTGAAGACGAAAGTTGTCTGTGTACAATTTTCTCTATGATAATGTTTATCGCAACGCGGCGAGCGTCAACCTTCTGCAATACACCTATTCGCTAGGCGCGCCGGCCGATCGTAACTAAACTTCGGAGTGAGACCCTCTGGTGTAACTATAAACCGCTTTGAACTTAGCAATTTTTCTAACATTATTCGTGCCTTTCTGGTCTAACAAAAAAAAACAGTCGAATTACCGATTTCGAAAAAGGAGGAGGTCAGAACCTCCTCCTTTTTTGAAGTCGGTTAAAAACAGGTGCAATATTTGTTGCGTTGCTGTACGTCGGTGGCGGTGTTGTTTATCGTCAGTGCGGCTTCCTTTGCTATTCGTCGGTACGCGCCTAGCGGTAATTTTCACAGGGTATATATACACGTTTTGTCGTCACATAGTCATTAGTTAGCAGATAGTCAGAAAGAAGTAATTTTGGGATTTGCAATAATTGTAAGTATGTGAGAACCATGTTCCTATTTATTAAATTCTTTATCCTCACGTATATAAATTAATGTATGCATGTAAATGAAAAAAAAGATTGCATTTATTGTTTTCTGCATTTTTTATTGTATGTGTAAATGAATAAATAAATATCGTAAAACACTTTTTTTTTAAAGAGTACGTGTGTTTTCTTGTCGGTTCTTCTCCTTAAAAAGCTACTTTGCCGAATGGACGGTAGAATCAATTAGTATTACTTTTAAATTACAACTTTTGACGTTCAAAAGCTTCGCTTATTGGCCTAAATAAAATAAAAAAAAGACTTTTGGCTTTTGTCACTGACCGTCATACCTTCACGCTGACACAGTGACAGGAGCGACAGACTGGTTGATAGTATAGTATAGTCACCTGAGCACCCGCACGAGCTTTAATAAAGCTCAGCACTTGTATAGCGGCGCGCACGTCGCCCTGCACGCGCGCCGCCAGCGCGTGCGTCACGTGCGCGCTCACCGACAGCCCTTCACGCTGGCACACGAGGGACAGGCGGCTCGACAGCCGGCTGATTGACACGCCACCCACTTGGACGATTAGCGCTACAGGCCTGAAATGTAGTCATTATTATTATTAGTAGACTCAACTGACGAACAGCAGTTTGTACGGTTGGCTCTTAGAACCAATATTTTGAATTCACAATGTAAGGTCGGGCATAAAGATTTCCAAGGCAAGGCATAAAGGTCGATGCTCGTGATGACGAGCTACGACCTTTATGCCTTGCCTTGGAAATCTTTATGCCCGACCACATCATCACTTACCATCAGGCGAGATATTTGGTCAAATGCGAGCCTACCGTTAAATTAAAAAAATACGACAGTCTGCCACCCCGGGCCATGGTTCTATAGGCCTTTTTTTTTTTGCGTGTTGAAATGCTCATGCATACTGCGCTACCACGGGGAGATAGCGCAGTTATGTGGGACTCTAACCCACTAAAACTCCACGGTGTCCTCCTGTGCCGCTTATGGCGGGAACACGGGTACGCGTTAGCACTCACCGCGAACCCACCGCGGCTGTCTGTCACCAGACCCTCCTCTGGGGAGTACCCCCCATCACCGGCGCACCAGAACACACTGTGCGCCGTGACCACCCCAGGGACCAAACCAGCACATGGGGGCCAGACGACCCCGTGTATGGCACCTTTGGTCGCCTTGTGACGGGTCAGGGTCAATGGCCCCGCCACCTACCATTTTTCGCCCGCAGGGGATAGGGAGAGCGGCCAACGCTATACCGGCACTCCTCTTCCCCTGCGGCCCCACCGCGTCCGCCATCAGACGGTGGCGACCCCGTCTAGGCCGCAGAAGGTAGGGAGAGCGGCGCACCGCAATACCGGCACTCCTCTCCCACCGCGGCCTCCAACCCTCAGCCGCGATATCGTATGGGTATGGGAGACCCCATACGACATCGCGGCCCGCCTCAGTTGCGATGTCGCCTAGGCAGCACCGCAACCTACATGCTGGCCGCTACGTCGTCGGCTTATCGGCAAAAGCCCTGACGTGCGGTCCCTCCTCAGGTTCCTCTTCGCTTCACCGTGGGTGACCAAGCCACGGTTACTGAGCCCCCCCGCATCGACAATCCTCAATCCTTTCTCTATTATTTATTTGATATATTAGTATATTATTTTATTTGTATGTATGTATTTTATGTTATATCTAAGTAATATTATTTAATATAGTTTTTGTACACTGACAGCCCTATGTCTATCTCCTCTCGTTCAGTCCATCCAAAGGTTGTCTGTAAGAGATTGCCCTGTGCGATAAGACCGCCCATTGTACACTTACCTATCTTTATAAATGTTTTGTCCTGTAATTATTTAAGTGGTGTACAATAAAGTACATAATAAATAAATGCGGGAACCCACGGGGGGGGGGGGGGGGGTTCTATTGGCCTAAGGGTCAATAAAATACTGCTGTGTTGTAATAATGGGTTCTGATAATTGTAGCTCAAATTATTAAACTATAAAACTATTAAACGAGCAGTCTGCGTGTGTACAACACGCGGGCCGCCCGCTTGAAGCGCGTGGTAAGCGAGACGTCAACTATCGAATGGTACAAGCTGTTTGCTAATTTGTGTAGTCAATATAAAGTATGTCTACAGAGGACGCCCTGAAGCTCACTTTTCAATGAACATTATTTTGCCGGGTAGGAGCGGTGTCGTATTAGGCGGCAGTGAGTCCTAGCGGTATTGACGTAGATGATTCAAAAAAAAATTAATTATAAAAGACCAAAAACCCGACTGCTTAAACAGACGTAAACGATATAGCGAACTAAAAAGACGTAAACAAGAAGAAAATCATGCTGTGCAGTCGGAGGATACATCTGGTTTTGGTCAGCGAACATGTATCCTCCGAATGCACAACATGATTTTCTTCTTGTTTACGTCTTTTTAGTTCGCTTTTTAAGCAGTCGGGTTTTTTGTCTTTTTTAATTAACTTTTTTTATTTATAGCTTTTTAGTTATTTTATTTTTTTAATTAAGTACATTTAAACATATAAGTGTTTTATATATTTGAAATCGCCTCTTAAAATCCTTTATTCGTTCGCTTTTTAAGCAGACGGGTTTTTAGATTTTTTTAATTAACTTTTTTTACCCTTTGGGTACGGAAAAAGGTGAACTAGTAAATATGAACAGCTGACCCAGCCACATATTTTTATGGCAAGTTACCTCATTTTATGTATTTTTTATTATTTCATCTTCTTTGTTTTTTTATTTCTTTTGTATCGCGTTTACAAACATATAAACTCACATACACAACACCCAGAGCCGGAACAACTATCTGTAGGTCATACAAATATTTGTTACGTGCGGGAAACGAACCCGCGATACGCAGCGCAGCAGTCAATCGCACAACCACTGCGCCAACCGTGCTTATTTACTGTCATAATATGGTTTCATTTTTTATTTAATTATAATGTTATAACAGTTGATAATAAATGACTCACTTACCTTAAAGGCCTCAACGACGTAGCATACAGATCATTACAAATAGCTACGACGGGTCTCTTCAGCGGCTGCTGCTTGGTCTTCTTCTTGCCCTCCGACGCAGTGGCCGTGCACCAGCGCACTAGCAGCTCTACTGTTGGGAGGGGGGCGCCATCTATCTCGTCTGTAAGCGATTTAGATGGAATTATATTAGTGATGTTCTTCAGAAAGGCCAGGTGAGCAATACTCATAACCGGCTTGTGTGTATGACTAGATGTATGAATGTGAGTGAAGCAAAAGAAGTATGTAAGGATCGTAGCAGGTGGCGTTCTGTAGTTTCTGCCTACCCCCATGGGCTTAAGGCGTGAGTTTATGTATGTATATTCGTGAAATGCATGTTATAAAATAGTACCACTAAAATGTGAGTTTACTGAAAATAGTACCACTAAAAGGTAAGTATACAGAAAATAGTACCACTAAAAGGTGAGTTTACAGAAAATAGTACCACTAAAAGGTGAGTATACAGAAAATAGTACCACTAAAAGCTGATGATACAGAAAATAGTACCACTAAAAGCTGATGATACAGAAAATTGTACCACTAAAAGGTGAGTATACAGAAAGTAGTACCACTAAAAGGTGATTATACAGAAAATGTACCACTAAAAGATGAGTATACAGAAAATAGTACCACTAAAAGCTGATGATACAGAAAATAGTACCACTAAAAGCTGATGATACAGAAAATTGTACCACTAAAAGGTGAGTATACAGAAAATAGTACCACTAAAAGCTGATGATACAGAAAATAGTACCACTAAAAGGTGAGTATACAGAAAGTAGTACCACTAAAAGGTGATTATACTTTATTTAATTTTTTGTCTGCTCCTAGTTTATGTATAATTTAATATAGGTAATGTATATGCAGGATTGAACTTATCAGCTTTTAAATGTATAACGGAAGAGCACTGTTGTCTGGGATACAGATATTAAGTTATCTAGTTCAGACTCAGACGTCTTGTAGAATTTTGGTTAGCTTAAGATCATAAAAATTGTTTCACATTCTTTGTACCTTGATTAATTGAATTGAATAAATAAATTTATTATTATTATTATTATTATACAGAAAATGTACCACTAAAAGGTGAGGATACAGAAAATAGTACCACTAAAAGGTGAGGATACAGAACATAGTACCACTAAAAGAAGAGACTACATACCTTGATGTTTAAAATCCTGCTGTTAGTTTGCAAAGAAAAAGAAAATAACATAATATTAAAAATAATTTTACAAAACCTACTCACAAGACATACAGAAAAAATTCTTTAAGCGAATGTTAAAACCGGCCAAGTGCGAGTCGGACTCGCACACGAAGGGTTCCGTACCATTATCGCAAAAAAACGGCAAAAAAATCACGTTTGTTGTATGGGAGCCCCCCTTAAATATTAATTTTATTTTGTTTTGAGTATTTGTTGTTATAGCGGCAACAGAAATGCATCATCTGTGAAAATTTCAACTGTCTAGCTATCACGGTTCATGAGATACAGCCTGGTGACAGACAGACAGACGGACCGCGGACTCTTAGTAATAGGGTCCCGTTTTTACCCTTTGGGTACGGAACCCTAATAATACAAATGCGAGGTGATGGCCAGCAGTGAACTGTTCTGATATCTGAATTGATATTATGAAACCGATTTGTACAGTACAACTATTTTCTTGATGTACCTCTGCAATCATCGCATTTCCGAATACAAACGAGTGCTAATTTCCATGTCCATCAATTATTAAATTTATCCTGTATAATGCCCGGCACGTAAGTTGGCAATAACCGTTAGATGCGCAGAAGTTGTTTTTTAGGTCTCTTTGGTAGAGAAGCGGGGCGCGTCGAACGTTCCAAGCGCGCGATTGGTTGACGCAAGGATCGATTGACCAATCGCGTCGCGTCTACGTTCTGTTCGTTCAATATGGTGGTTGGGTTAATTTTTAATATTATATAGTGTCCGACACGTAAGTAGGCAAGGTTTTGGCGTAGTGGGGGTAAGTTCGCGCATATTCCGCAAACTGACCAACCACCATAATTATAGAGCAAACGCAACGTTGACGCGACACGACTGGTCAGTCGATCCTTGTGTCAACTGACCAACCAATCACACGCTCGGAACGGTCCTAAACGTTCCCCGCGCCCCGATTCACTAACAAAATACCTAAAATACTACTTCTGCGCTTCTAACGACTCTTACCAACTTACGTGCCGAGGATTATAAAAGAGTATTAACAACTCTATATACTTCCAAGCTGATTGAGAGCGTCCGAATCCGACGACTGACGAAACACGAAGTTTGCCGAGGGTCATTAAGAAAATATTTGTACTGTACTTCATTATTAACATTGGGATTTGTTTATCTGCCTGACATCTTCCTCACCCTATTTCTTTTATATTATAAAAAAATGTACGTAGTATAAGTAATTATTGTTTGATTTATTTCTCGTCTTTACTAACATAATTTAAGTACTACTAGAGTTTAGCATAAGTATGTTCTTATATTGTATGTATGTCGTTTTGTGACAAATAAACACTTTTTCTTTCTTTCTTTTCTTTTCTTCTTTAAAACTGCCAAACTTACCTTACAGTCCTATATTTCAGAGAAATGCAAGGAATGAGGGGAAATCTTTTCCAAGGAGAGGAAAAGTCCAGACTAATAAAAGAAGTATCAGAAGATTGAAATAGCATAGTACTCACCTAATATCAAGCAATTGGGTCGCTTCTCTGCGTCCAGCACAGATCTCATAAGAGTGGCACTCTGTAGAGCATTGCGGAATGCATCTGTACTACGCTCATCTGATGCGTTCAATTCTACCGGTCTGTAACCTGAAAATTAAGTTATGAACTCATGTTTACATATTTTAATGTCTGTCAGCCAAAGGGCTGTGAAGGAAGACTGTGATTGCCAGTTCATTCTCGTCCATCGCTATTACAGACTATTTTTTGTCTCCATATTCTACATGAAAATAAAATCATGATTTATTTACCAGCTATCCTCGCTAGTAAATGAGCCAGGGTTGTCTTCCCAACACCTGGTGGCCCGCACAGCAGCGCCACCTTGTGATGGGGCCGTCCATCTTCATCCATCTCTGGTTCTTCCTCTTTCTTGCCTTTCCACTTGTTAGTCAACTGGAACTGGCCAGCTTTCTTGCTGAAGGTTGTGCGTTGTTGAGGCTCCTTGGTCTTTACTTCTTTTTTGAAAACGATCTGTGATTTGTTTGTGAATTTATATTAGTAATCTTTTTTAAAAATATTTTCGAAAGTCTTTTCTTAATTCTAAGATTAAAAAAACCCCGATTTTAAAACCTCTAAAACGCAAAAATTGAGCCTCGTACTCGCGTAGGGGAACCGCCAACGTTTACTGCAGTTTATTTTACTTACTTAGCGGTTTTTTTTTATTTTAATTTAATTTTTATTACATGCTTTTTAAACTATATATAATATACCTATTAGTAGACACCCTTCAATCGACAATCTATCGAAACACATAATTATGACATGATATCTTGCGAAAAAACCCAGATTCTAAGAGTAAAATGCGAATTACTTTTAAATGGTTGAACCGATTTCAATCAAACATAGCTAAGAACACTCTCAACAAAGTCACCTATCAACAAAAAAAACTACATCAAAATCGATTCATCCATTTAGGAGTTATGATGCCACAGACAGACATACAGCAACACACATCAAACTTAACCCTCTTTTTCCGTCGGGGGTTAAAAAGTAAATATAGTGACAGTATCTAGATCTAGCTAGAGAGATATTTTACCTTGTCCCACAAATGCAGCCAATGTAAAAGGGCCCTATTGACAGGCTCTTCAGACAACAGGTCCAGGTATGATGTTGGCCTGTATTTGTCTACCCAGAGCATGCTGTTGTTCATATCGGCATCCATGTCTGGGAGCGGTTGAGATGCTGCCTCTTCTGATATCAGCTGCTGCTGTTTGTCTTCTAACTAGAAAATTTAAGAAGAAAAAATAAGTGAATGGTATTTTATTTTTTTTGTTCCTATATAAATGGTTCAACATAATAAAATCACACAACAACTGGGATTGACCCTGTACTTTTAGTATGAGTTCTTATCCCAAGCGAACATTATACCGGAATAAAATGTAGCTTATGTGCTTTTCCAGACTATAATCTATGTCTGTGCCAAATTTCATCCAGATCCGTTAAGGTTACACTAGTCGAAAATTCTTCCATAAAAACGTAGTCTAGAGAATACTCCACTGTTGGACGATGTACGTTCAAAATAAAAAATGATATCAATTTGTCTCAGCATTATCTAGTCCTGTATGGAAACAAAAATGAAAAAAAAAAAAAATTTAAAGTTATGAGCGTCGAAAGTTCGAAATTTCAACACCAATTTTAACGCAACTTTGGGCGGAAATAAATACCATAAGAAGAAGGAAAATTGCAAAACAGCCTCCATACAGGGATAGATTGGTAATTCAACAGTGCAAATAATTTTATTTTAAAAATTTACATTTAGTAGTTTTTTCAAGATATCTAGACTCCCAAAGGTCTGTTTAAAAAAATCGCGAGCTCATTTTCGTCCTAAATCATCATTCCATTTCTACAAACAAAAATCGCTACAAACTTGCAAAAGTGCTAATTCGTACACGAACTAGCTTCTTACTGCTCATCACAGCATCTATTTCTTTCTATTTGTCGGATAAGATAGCATGCATTTTAACCCCGCGCACAAAATAGTTTGTGCTGTCGACTAGTTCAACCTTAAGCCATTCTAGCGAGGTTGAGTAACAAACATACATCATTATAATATTAGTAAGATTCATACCACAAAAAGCTTTTTTTTATAACTTTGCCCTTCACTGAGAATTTCTCTTGTATAGTGGGAGCGTATGGAAAATCATCAAGAAAATTCAGTTGATTAAAATAAACCTGCAGATATCTGCAGTGGGATCTAAGGCTATTTGGTGGACTGCAATATGCTGAGTTTATGGAGCTAAGATTATATTTTATCTTCAATATTGTAGAGTTAATTTTTATTGTTACAAGGATATTTTATTCTTATGTGCATCAATGAAATTCACATTCAATAGAATTTTTTGTCATGTTGGAGAAAATCTGCTATGTGTCACAAGCGTGATGTTCAATGCAGAGATATTTATCATGTTTAGCAATTTACACAAGACAATTTAATTTTTTAAACGAGCTTATACAAAACGTTATATGCAAATTTAAAAAAAGTTATTACAGATCAAATTTAAAATGCAAGATTTGATTACATACACCAGGATAGGTGTAACTACATCGATCAATCTTACAATAAAATCATTCAGGCTTAACTTACAATTTTCCTTGCCTCCGCCCAAGTGCTGGAGTAGGAAGCATGTAAGGACATTTGCTCAGCTCCAGTGTCCAGGGAAGTCTCCCAAGACTCCTCAGATTCCAGTCTCACATAGACTCGGTCACCATCTGAGTTTGTGAGCGGAATGAAATTCCATCTGAAACGTAATAAAAAGAAAAATGATGAAGTATCATCAACAATGTTGAAATAAAGTTGCAAAAGAAAAGTCCACGCTGAAAACCTGTTTGCGAATAACATTTATCATTTATAATCTGTTGTGTATCTAAAATGTAGGTACTTGGAAATCTTATTGACAAATAATATTTGTACAAGTACCTCACATGTGAAATATATCAATATAGTTTAAGACTACCTAGTGCTTATGCTATCCACGAAAATAAACAGTGAATTACCTAATTCGTGTTTTACTGGATATAATAGTGGCGACGAGGAATAAACTTTTAAGAATGAATTGTAGGGCAGTGAAGTTTTCAGAATTTGATTCTCAAACAGATAATTGGAACAATTACATAGACAGGCTAACGTTTTGCTTTGAAGCAAATGGCGTTGTGTCGGACATAAGTAAAAGAGCAAACTTTTACACAGTGTGTGGATCGAAAGTGTTTGATACGCTTCTTGCGTTAATTACTCCTAAAAAAGCTAATGATATCTCATTTAAGGAAATTGTGAACGTTTTAACGAAACATTATAGCCCTAAACCTAACGAAATATCGGTGTCATATAAGTTCTATAAACGTGACCAACAACAAAGCGAATCAGCATCGGAATATATTACTCAGCTGAGGAAAATTAGCTCTGACTGTAATTTTTCGGATTTAGAACGTATGTTACGTGACAGACTCGTGTGTGGAATGAAAGATCACACACTGCAATATGATTTATTGAAAAGAGATAAACTTAGTTATGAAAATGTTGTTGAGGCTATGTTGTCTTCCGAGAGTGCGGTAAGAGATGTTCGCATGATACAAAATGTGAATGGAAGTACCAGCAACGTCGCAAGCGGATTCGATTCGACAGCGAGTACACCGACGGCCATACCGGCAGCTCCTGAGCCCATGGACATCAATGCAGTGCAAACAAACATGAAACATTGCTACCGTTGTGGGGATCGCCATGCTGGCGAATGTCGTTTTGCCAAGGTTACTTGTCGATACTGCAAGAAGGTAGGACATATAGAAAAGGTTTGCATTGCAAAGAAGAAAGCCTCTAACAGAAAAGTCAATTTCACAGAAGAGGATGAGTCACATTTTCAGTTGAATGGTATATACAACTTCGATAGGAGTCAACTGCGGGAGCCGGTTTATGATGTTAAGGTGCATCTGAATGGGATGTCAGTGACTATGCAGGTGGACTCCGGTGCTGGTTTTTCACTCGTGAACGAGCGCACCTGGAGAGGCCTGCGCAACACAAAGCCGCGCCCCGAACTGCGCGCCGTACACAACAGTCTACGTACATGGACGGCGACTCCGGTTAATGTGCTTGGTCAGTCAGTAGTGCACGTAAACTTTAGAGACATTAAGTGTGTTTTACCGGTTATTGTAGCTAGAGGCTCAGGCCCCAATTTAATTGGTCGTGATTGGTTTTCCGCTCTTAATATAAAAGTTTGTATTAATTTTGTGTCTAGTACTGGCATATCAATGACTAATGAAATGTTACAAAAACACTCTGAAGTTTTCAAAGAGGGTCTTGGTACTTACCGAGGCGAACCGGTGACCATACATTTAAAACCGGACGCTACTCCTAGGTTTCTTAAAGCTCGCCCAGTTCCTTTTGCAATTAAGAACAGAGTTGAAAAGGAAATAGATCGATTGATGACTGAGGGGGTACTACGCCCTGTTTCTTACTCACAGTGGGCAACACCAGTAGTGCCCATTGTTAAGAAAACAGGCGAGATTCGCCTGTGTGGAGATTATCGCAGCACGGTCAATCAGGCTACCGAGTCTGATACTTACCCTATGCCAACTGCTAATGAGGTGTTTGCTACAATTGCTGGAGGAAGGTATTTCACAACATTAGATTTAGAGCGTGCATATACACAAGTTGTTGTGGATGAAGACACGGCTAAACTGTTAACATTAAATACATGTAAAGGTCTTTACACTGTTCACAGGCTAGCGTTCGGAGTAAAAGCTTGTCCAGGCATCTTTCAAAGGTTAATGACATCCTTACTGGCAGGTATTTCAGGCGTTGCAGTACTAATTGATGACATTATTATAAGTGGGCATACCTTGACAGATATGAGTCAACGACTAGATGCTGTACTAGAACGCATACAAAAAGCTGGCCTGCGACTGAATGCTGGTAAGTGTAAGGTTGCTAAAGAATGTGTAGAATTTCTGGGGTTCGTTATAGACGCCGACGGCATTCATCCAGCTCCTAGCAAAGTGGAATCGATTATTAAAACGCCAGAACCACAGAGTGTTCAGCAGCTACAGGCTTTTTTAGGGTTGTACAATTTTTATGAGAGGTTCGTACCTCACAAAGCTACCGTCCTCGAACCGCTCCATAGGTTGCTTGATAAGTCTCGCAAGTGGCAGTGGACAGAACGTGAACGAGAAAGCTTCGACGCAGCGAAACGCTTACTTACGTCAGACATTACTTTAGTTCATTATGATTTAAATAAACCCTTAGTACTCACGTGCGATAGCTCTGAGTATGGTGCAGGCGCAGTTTTGTCTCATGTGATGCCGGATGGGCAAGAACAACCAATCGCTATGAGTTCTAGGACATTACATTCACATGAGCGTAAATACTCTCAGCTTGATAAAGAAGCTACAGCAATCATGTTCGGAATTCAAAAATTTCATAACTATCTCATGGGAAGAACTTTTACAATAATAACGGATCACAAGCCACTAGTCAGTGTTTTTGATCCTAAGAAGCCAATACCCAATATTATATCACCCCGATTAACTAGAATCGCTATTGTTTTGACTTCACACAGTTATGATATAGTGTATAAGCCGGGTAAACAAATAGGAAATGCAGATGGTCTCAGTCGCTGGCCACAACCGGTGCCAGAGGAACCCGAACAGCAGCTTTGTGATATTTTATTGATGGCGGAGGCTCCTGAAGACTTTCCAGTTGATGCTAATCAGATCGAGCTGCTCACAAAAACAGATAAGACTTTATCACGAGTCAAGCATTACATGTTATCTGGTTGGCCAGCTAAAGTCACAGAAGAAGCTTTGCACAGTTATTGGTTACATCGAACTGAACTTTCTTTGCATGAAGGTTGTATCCTGCTGGGTTGCCGCGTGGTGGTACCACCACTGCTACGGAAAGATATTTTACGTGCTTTACATAGGACACACAGTGGTATAGTTCAAACAAAAGCTTTGGCCAGAAGCTATGTGTGGTGGCCGGAATTAAACAACGACATTGAGGCATTGGTGAACAATTGCACAAAGTGTCTCGAAAATAGACACATGCCTCCTAAAACAACTTGCGAGTGGGTAGTACCTACAAGACCTTGGTCTCGCATAAATATTGATTTTGCTGGTCCTTACCAAAATAAAGTCTTTTTGATAATTGTGGACTCATATTCACGATGGCCTGAAGTATTTGTAGTAAGTAGCATGACTACAGAAACTGTGGTTCGGCATCTAAGAATGCTATTTGCTACACACGGATTGTGTGAGACATTGGTTTCAGACAACGGAACAGCATTTGTTTCAGCAGAAATGAAACAATTTCTGGAGTCAAATAAAATTAAGCATATCACTACAGCACCATACCATCCTGCTACAAATGGATTGGCTGAACGAATGGTCCAGACGGTTAAGGACAAGTTACGCAAAATGGATGGTGTGTCATGGGACGTGAAGGTACCCAACATGTTATTAGGATTGCGTGTAACGCCATGTTCAGGAACAAGCAAGAGCCCTTCAGAACTGTTAATGAACAGACGGTTAAGGACTTTGTTGGACAGTATTCATCCAGTCAATAAACAGCACATGAGAGTCGAGCAACAAATTACCAATAACGCACAAAGGAAACACAGAGAAACGGACATTGGTCAATGCGTTATGTATAGAAATTATGGAAGAGGACCACGTTGGTTACCAGGCACTATAACTAGTAAGGATGGCCCTTCTAGCTATCAGGTGACATCAGACAATGGAAATGTTGTAAGCAGACATATTGACCAACTGATTCAGAAGAAGCCGTCAAGCTCAATAACAGGAGAGGAGGAGAAGAAGGATAAGGAACCGGAAGAGGAAAAGAAAGAAAGTATACAGGAGCAGGCGGAAGAGTCAAGCCAAAAAAGTGAACAAATTATCCAAATTCCTAGCTCTGAGGAATGGGCCGACATGCTGGGGATACCTAGTGGGGCAGAGACCACTTATCAAGGTGGCAAATTGAAGAACAAAGTTTCTTCAACTCGGGGAGGGCTGGATTGACCCAACGCGAATGTATAAGTACATCCGCGGTGGGGCGACCCGGACTGCCAGGCACTTCTTCTCATGCAACCGAGCGGGTGGGCAGGTTGCGGATAGCCCGACTCCGGCTGCGGGACCGGCCGCTGGTGGCTGCATTGCTGCTGGCGGTTGATCCCGCGGTCGGGGCATCTCCCAAAGAGATCCCGGACAAGAGAAGTTCCCGAAGGCCAAAATCCCAGGCTCAGGGTAACCCAGATACCATCATCCTATGTGCTCATCATCCAACAAAAGCCATCCCTCCTTTATCCACACAGATCCCGTCGATCCTTAAATCCCTAGGTCAACTCCCAGGCCTAGGGTGACCCCCCAAAGAACCCACACCCATATCCATAAAATTCCTTCCCTCCTATCCCTCAATCCCGTCGCTCCCAGAGGAAGGGTAACCTCGGTTCCAAAAAAGCCCACCCCCCAATAAATGAAAAAAAAAATGCAGAATGACAACGAATCTACCCAGGTGGGTCCCGGCCAAGCCGGGGAATCCCACACCGCTTCGGCGGTTAGCTCCCATCGTATTATGGGGGGAGCATCAAACTGCAATACATTAATGCCGCGCTTCAATGCGCGGATGGCAGCTGATTTAGCGCCCAATCCACAGGCAGCGAATAACGCGCCCACAAACCCGACCCTGGCAGCGACTAACGCGCCCTTAAGCCCGGCTGCGACCAACGCGCCAGTACCCACGACACGGTGTATGCCCCCCGCGAACCTCTGGCAACAGAGCATTACGCGGAGCGGCTCCACCCACGCAGACACTGACCAACACGAAAAGACTGACACGAGGAAGGACGACAGACCTGGCAGTACTCTCACGGCTGTAGACGATGAAGTACGCCTGGAAAAGCGCGGAAAAATCCCAGCCCGAGTAAAAGAAGTAGGCGACCGAGAGCGTAGTTCTCGCGAAGGCAACAGCCAGCGCGAAGCGCAATCGGACGCTGAAGGGTGGGTACGCGTTCAGCCACGAGTACGCGCAGGGGCAACCCAGCGCGGAAAGGGGCCGAACGCGGGGCCACGCGACCGGCCGCAAGCACGCGAAGGGGAAACCCAGCGCGACAAACGGCCGGACGCGGGGCCACGCGACCAGCTGCAAGTACGTGCAGGGGAAACCCAGCGCGGAAAGCGGCCGGACGCGGACCCCAGCGAGCGGGGGCAGATACGCGAAGGGGCAACCCAGCGCGAAGAGCCGCCGCAAGCGAAAACACCTGCCGGGGCCGCCGCCCGACCCCAAGACACCGACAGAACGCACACCAGACCTAAACGCAGGGGCAAGCGCTCCCATGCCTCACGCCGGGCGTTGCTAGCATCCAACGCCGAGGCAGGCACCGCAAACCCGAATCCTGCACCAAGCGGGACGGGGAAGACGGAGAAGAGGACGCGCCCCGACGACACGGCCTCACCCAGTACGCTCCAGGGGAACGCCAAGCGCGTAAGAACACACTCCGCACAGGGGGGGCAGAGAACCTACGCGCGGGCCACAAAGGACATTCCTGCGCGGCTGGCGGTAGCAATCTGCCTTCCCCACCCCAGTAGAGAGCTAACTAGGGAGGAGGCCGAACACATTAAGACCGCCCTAGAAGACAGACTCATGGACGCGGACCCGTCGACACCACTCCCGGCCTTCCGCGGATATCCACGGATAGCGGATGGCACGGTGCAGATATGGTGCGAAGACGAGAACGCCCTGACCTGGCTGACCCAAAACGTGCCCCAAATAAAACTCCCCGATAACGACCAGACGCTGACGGTACTGAGACAGACTGACGTGCCCACCCGTGTCCGAGCCTCTCTCTTCGTCCCTCACTACAGAGGTGATGTGGGCAGACTCCACGGTATTCTGATGCGTCAGAATACCTGGTACAACATCGCGAGGTGGTCACTATATAGGGCGACTGCCATCGGTGGCGACCGATACGGGACATACTTGACCCTGGGGCTGCCACCGGAGGAAGCCGAAAGGGTCCTGGGGCGGGAGCGACGGATATCGTACCTACTAGGGTCGATATACGTGCGCTTCTGGCCCACGACCCGCCCCCCCGACACCCAGACCGACAGCACTGACACAAAGGCGACAGAGCCGACGACGACACAGACGAGCGACACGGACATTGTCCAACTCGAGGAGGAGATGGCCCGAGCGGCAATGGCCGATGTCGCCGAACCAACACTACCCGCATCACCCGGCTGGAACGAGCAGCTTCTTGCATCGTCGCCGGGGGACACACACGACGATGAGCAATACCGGGAGGTGGAGATGGAAGGCTTATCCGATGGATCCGTCCACGACTAAATCCACTCCACCTCCATCAACACCCCTCAACATCATCCAAACAAACCTCCAGCATAGCCAGACTGCCACGGCTAGCTTACGCAGGGCACTGGAGGTAAAGCACCGAACTATCGCACTGATTCAAGAGCCGTGGATCAGGAACAACAGAATATGTGGCCTCGGTAACATCGGAGGTAAGATAATTCTCGACACACAGGGCTTAGATAAGCCAAGAACCTGCATCTACATACCCAAAGAAATTCCCTTTACGCCACTGACCCAATTTTGTTCCAGAGACCTGACAGCTGTCAGGCTCCAAACTGAAGGTAGCGTTCCGGATGTTGTACTAGCCTCGGCATACATGCCAGGCGAGGACACAGACTGCCCGCCAAAGGAGTTGGCCGACCTGGTGCAGCACTGTGAGCGCGCCGGTTTGGACCTGATCATCTGCACTGACTCTAACGCTCATCACCCGCTCTGGGGCAGCGACACACCGAACTCCAGAGGAGAGGTACTATCCACCTTTTTATTCTCCACTAATCTTAACATTGTTAATCGCGGCTCAGAACCCACCTGGGTCACGGTCCGTGGACAAACAATCATAGACCTAACACTCGCTACAGAAAACGCGACAAGCCTCATCACAAACTGGCACGTATCGGACGAGCCTTCTTGCTCAGACCACAGAAGGATCCGCTTTACACTAACTACAAACACCAAAAAACCCGCACCGAGGCGAAACCCGAGGCGCACCAATGTGCCCGGGTATAAAAACCTTCTGGCCTCGCTTTTAGCTGGACACCTAGCACTGGTAACCATTAGGGACCAAGCACAATTAGAATACACCGTGACACAACTATCCAAATACCTAATTGAAGCTTACCACGCATGCTGTAAATCAAGAGCGCCACAGAGCAGGAACGAAAGGAACCCCTGGTGGAACGCTGAACTTGGTAAACTCAGAGAAACGCTACGTAAGCAATTTAACAGAGCAAAAAACACGAGACTCCCGGAAGACTGGGAGTTATACAAAGACACCCAATATGCATACAAAAAACAGATAAGAACCGCCAGGAGGATGGCATGGCAGAAATTCTGTGAATCCATTGAGACTAATAATGAAGCCGCCAGGGTACGGAAGATACTATCAACCGATCAGGACCGAACCCTCGGCACGCTGAAAAAACCCGACAACTCATACACACAAAATGATCACGAGACCAGCAAGGTCCTCCTCGAAACTCATTTCCCGGACTGCCAAATCCTGGAGGACAGGATGTGGGAAACTGACACCGAATGGACTCCAACGGACCAAGATTGGTCAAGAGCCCAAAATATAGTAACAGTAGACCGGATAAAATGGGCTATCAACACATTTCAACCTTTCAAGTCGGCAGGGCTGGATGGCATCTTCCCAGCCCTGCTGCAGTGGGGGATAGATCATCTAACACCATGGCTGTTGGAGATTTATCGGGCCAGCATAGCACTTAGGTACATACCTCTTGCATGGCGAGAGGTAAAAGTCACCTTCATACCCAAACCTGGAAAAACTGATTACACACAACCCAAGGCATATAGACCTATAAGCCTCACATCCTTCTTACTGAAAACCCTCGAAAGACTTTGTGATAGGCACATTCGCGATGGGCCTCTCCGGGTAAAACCACTTCACAAACAACAGCATGCGTACTCCACAGGCAAATCAACAGAATCCGCGTTGCACAACGTGGTCTCCAAAATTGAATGCGCAGTGGACCATAAATGCTCAGCACTGGCTGCCTTCATTGATATTGAGGGCGCTTTCGATAAGACCACGTTCAACAGCATAAACACGGCCCTCGACAGACATAGCATAGACCCGACCCTAGGAGGCTGGATCACCAACATGCTCAAACTGCGAGCGGTCCAAGTCACGGTTAACAACACCACAAGGGCCGTCGTCGCGAAGGGCTGTCCACAGGGGGGCGTCCTTTCGCCACTCCTGTGGAACCTGGTAGCGGACAGCCTCATCAAAACACTCAACGACAAAGGTTATTTCACTGTCGGCTACGCGGATGATATAACAATAATAATAAATGGAACCCATGAAAACACCCTATGCAATCTCATGCGTCAAGCCCTAAAACTGGTAGAGAAATGGTGCAGTGAGCACCAACTCTCAGTGAACCCCACAAAAACGGAACTAATCCTCTTCACAAAAAAGAGGAAACCAATGACAATGCAACTACCAAAATTCTTTGGAACAACCCTAAGCCTTTCAACTGAAACCAAATACCTGGGAATATATTTGGACAAACAATTGAACTGGGCGAAACACATGAACTATATCACCACAAAAGCCAGCATATCCCTGTGGCAGTGTAAGAGACTGCTGGGCAGGAATTGGGGGATCAGCCCCATGGTCACCCACTGGCTATACACCACAGTCATCCGACCAATCATTACATACGGCTCGTTGGTCTGGTGGCCCAGGACAGACCTCAGTACAGCACAAAAAGATCTAGAAAAACTGCAGCGGTTTGCTTGCATTGCAATAACTAGCAGTATGAGAACTACGCCCACGGCCGCCCTACAAGCAATGCTGGGATTGCCACCTCTGCATCTTATCGTGCGGGAGGAGGCAGCCCTGGCTGCTTTTAGACTCCATCTATCAGGTACCCTAAATAAAGACTCCAGAGTTAAGCACACACGCATTAAGGAGGACGCGATCAAGCGAAAACCTATGTTAGCGTCACCATGCGACAAAGCCCCAAAAACACACCACTTTCATAGGCACTACAACATAATACTTACAGAAGAACGATGTGACTACTCAGGCTCGAAAGAGATGAGAGTATACACCGACGGATCGAAGACGAACTTCGGTACCGGAGTCGGAGTCTTCTCACACGACCTAAATATAAATATATCCAGACCGCTAGGAGGGTTCAACACCGTCTATCAGGCGGAGTGTGTGGGCATTATACTAGCGGTCCATGCCTTAGAAGCCAGGAGGGTTACGGACACTCGCATACGCATACTCTCCGACAGCGCTTCAGTCCTCCAATCTTTACGGAAAAAATATATTACATCAAAACTAATACTATAGAATGCCACAACGCACTAGAACAAATAACTGTATCTAGTCGTAACACGATAACACTGCAATGGATAAAGGGACACAGTGGATCGCTGGGTAATGACGCGGCTGACGAGCTTGCGAGACGCGGATCTAGCACGGCGGTCTATGGACCCGAGCCTGTTGTACCCATCCCCTTCAACCAAATACGCAGGTGGCTACAGGAATTCACCCAGACACAGGCAGAGAACTGGTGGACCTCGGCACCAGGCTGTAGGCAGTCCAAAGAAGCTCTGCCCTCTTTGGATAGTAGACTTACCAGACGTTTACTACGCCTGGACAGGAATAGCCTGCGCCTGATGACGGGGACCATCACAGGACACTGCTCACTTAACAAACACTTCCACACAATAGGCATAACGGACAGTCCTCTGTGCAGGGCATGCATGGAGACTGAGGAAACCGTCACGCACGTTCTCTTCGAATGCACAGGGGTCACCAATATAAGAACACAAACCCTCGGGTCGCCCAGAACTTACACGGACGTTCTAGGAAAACCAGGAGCCCTAATCAGCTTCTGGAGGGAGGTGGGCTGGCTGGAATAATCCACCCAACGGCCGCCATGGCCCACGCACAATGGTCCAGCTGAAGGACTAAGTGCGGAAACCAAACCCCCATAACATAGAACATATAACATAGATAGTTTCTTCTTATGCAAAGTCACCATATGCCAGGCCTAGCCACAGCAACTATTTGGTGTAATGTTGTGTTTAAGATTGCTTTTGTTCCTGTTTACTTAATCCTTATAGTTGAGAAGATTATGTTTATGTTTTGTTTATATTTCAATTATGTTTTTACGATGTTCATGCATACTTGGGGGAAAGGTATGTTGTGTATCTAAAATGTAGGTACTTGGAAATCTTATTGACAAATAATATTTGTACAAGTACCTCACATGTGAAATATATCAATATAGTTTAAGACTACCTAGTGCTTATGCTATCCACGAAAATAAACAGTGAATTACCTAATTCGTGTTTTACTGGACATAATATAATCAAAAATCAATACCCTTTTTTTGGGCAGGCAGGTAAAAAGAAGAGGTGAATAACATAACTATAATTATGAGAACTAACATGGACAGAATGCTACTCTATTTCAATAGGGCAAGTACTTCATCATCATCATCATTTCAAATATTGTCCTAATTCTTATTTTCAAGGCAGAGTAATCTACTTCTAATATTAATATGAACCACATTACCATTACATTATTTTTCCTTTATTAATTATTTCAATTTTTTATGCACCTGCCATGTTATCTCTCCACCACCCTTGGTTGACTGGTAGAGAATGCCTCAGGCATTAAGTCCGCCTATGTACCTGTACGTTGCATGAAGTTTTAATAAATAAATAAATTACCTAGGAATATTCAGCGACAGATTATCTTTAGTCTTAAACCCAGATCTACCACCAAGCATCCTACCACTTGGCTCCAACAAACTCTGCTTCAACCGTCTTCCCTCTAGAATCTTCTCTATCAAATCCATATCATTCTCCTCATCAGTCTTTTGTCTCTTACTGGGTAACTCCACTTCATTGAAATCTATGTCTCCGATATCTCCGAATAATTCATCTGCTGTTCTCTTACTCGAAACAGGAGTAAATTCTTCTAAAGGTAGGAGATTTGGTGTGAGCGAGATGTCAGTACTTTCAGTGGTTATGGAGTTGGGTAAGGTAGTGGTTGGTGGTATATGATTTGAGTCTGTGGTGGGGATAGACTTCTTGGTTATGGGACTGGAGAAGTCGAGACTGCGTTTAGCTGGTAGAGGCTTCTGAGTGACTATGTTTGATGCTGAAAAGGAATAACATACATTTATAAAAACCTTTAGTATTTAAACTTGTATGTTATTTAGCTTGGTATTTACTTATAATCTTCGTTATTTTAGTTAGTGTCACAACTGCTAACACAGGAACTATAAACAAAAACATTATCACAGAAGCTTTGGTATTAAAAAAACTAACCTACAACAAAAGTTACTTGTACTTTCAACTCATCCTTTTTGTACAGTAAAGATGTTTATATTACCTGCTGGGCCGTCATCTTCTTTTAGCATTTCCAGCTCATCAGCGTACATTAGCTCGTATTCTTCATCAGGATCTGGATAGTCACCCATTTTGCCGGTAAAAGCTGAACAACGAAAGGGAACACTGAGGTATCAACTTTTAGTACTTTTTATATTATTTTTTAACCATCAAATAATTATCTGAGCTTTTTATAGCTGTACACGTAGAAATTAGAATGTTTTCACAAAATTCAAAACTTTGAACCTGTTGAACAGTGTTTATGTGTCAAAATCAAAATTGACAGTACTACACAGTGTTGCCAGGGCCCTTAAGTCAAAAGTTACGTTTTAATTCCTGAAATGTTACATTTTTGCTGCAAAAGTTACATTTTATTTTTAATTTAGTTTTTTTTTATTTCGGCGGCAAATTGATGTTAGAAAATTACCGGAATATAAAGGAATCTATGATGTCTAATGGTGTACTTAATCTTATGATAAAACAGACTAGTTTATAATAGTAATATTTGCTCTAGTTTCATTTAGAGATGTGCAACTCGAGTTGCGCCTAACTCGAGTGGTATTCTTCCAAACTCGAGTTGCTAACACTAAAATCTAAAATAAAACATGTCAACAACCAAATACTCACATGTCAAACATATATTTCTTATGTGTGTTTTACAACAATATCAATATTTTAAAAGTTTGAACCAAAAGAAGGAAAACCAATAACCAACATGAAAATGCATCTCCATTAATCTCGAAAGCCACGATTTCGGATACGATAACAAATTAAAGAGTGCTACAAAAGTAACCCTTTTTCGTTGCAAGGTTATATTTTTAAAATTAGTCTGATATAACCGTTTGACGGGAGTTTGTTTATAAAATGTTTTGCAAAACTTTTTACACACTTATTTTTTTTACTATACCCGGTATAAGTGTACTAATCTTATTTTTTTTCTTAGCCTGTATTGTCCCAAAGGCCACCCTTTCCATTTCCCTTGGTGCTGTGCCTCATCTCGCTAATTCTCGAGAAACTTATCCAATTTATCTGTCAAATACATAATAAGTAAAAAAGTAGTTTTAAACAAACGAATTATTTATTCTAACTTAGATTCGTTCTGCTAACACGAGTTGCGTAACTCGAGTTCAAGTCGAGTTATGTGAATTTCAACTCGGGTTAACTCGAATCGTGTTTATCCCGAGTTGGCCCATCACTAGTTTCATTTGCTGGCAGTGCCATCTTCACAGTTTGTTACTATCTAGTCTATCACCTAACTTATTTTATTACTTTGAATCAAATCCACGAGAGGTGGTGCATCTGTTAGTTTTACATTGAACTAACTACTAATAGTACCGTTCACAACAGCGTGCTGGTGCCTACACTTACAGTTGCAAACTTAGACATATATTAATTAATACATTAAAGATAGGCACCAGAATCTCGATAATTTCGAAACTTTAACGCTAATTACGTATCAAACAATAAATGTAGGTAATCACCCGAACTTCTAGTACGAAACCGCGCGAACTCGCAAAGTAGGAAACGTACGCGCACACGCTCAAGCAAAATCTAGTTTTAATTAATGCAGAATATGTATCATTTTGTCATGGCGCGTTTCATTCAGAGCCATCTCAGAATATGATATGGAGTGAAATAGTTTCTAGACGCGCCAGTTTTAAGTGCGTTCCATTTGGATGATTTCGTAAACTGTTTTCAATAAAAATCTAGTACTACAAATCTCGTTGGTCTCAAAAGTTACGAAAATTGCCTTAAATATACAAATTACTTACATGTTACGCGAGGGGGTCAAAAGTTACGAAAAATGTAAGAAATGTAACCTTCTGGCAACGCTGTACTACAAGCAAATGTCAATAAATCATAAACACAATAGTATTTTTTTCACCTTAGATATCAGGCTATTCAGTACCAAAATATCTACCATTTGGTAGTATTTATCGTCGGCAGTGTCATTCGGTAAGAAAAAATTGTAGCCTACTTTCCTACTTTTATCTTTTGAATTGCAGTTGTAAGGTTAAATACGTTCTAAAAATTGTTTTGTTTTCATCACCTTTCGTCACCTTTGTAGTAGTTTAAAGTCTACAGGGCACACTGTATAATACTATCACCAGTTCCTCAGGGTGTAACGCAGAGTTTTCTTTTGGCGAGTTTTTTTAGGTAAGTTTAGTGGTGCCCATTGAAATGTCTGTTTAGGGTTCCGTATCCGAAGGGTCCAAACGGAGCTATAATACTGTCAATCACGTATCTGTCTGTCACACAGGTTTTAGGTTGGAGCTTTAGTCTTTGGGGTATCTTTGTTTAGAGCTCGATAAGTAGATAAACACTGTTTTTTTGTGTTTTCTTAAAACCAAGAAAACCAAGGAATGAGAAGCCACCCAAGTCGTGTTTTTTTACAAAATTTTGTTGCGAAGTATTCTACTTCCCCAATGGGAAACCTAAGAACTTGAAATTTGGTGACAATGTTTATTATTACGTATATTTTACAAACAAATACCAATACTTTGCTAAATCAGATTTTTCTTTGAAATGCCCTCATTTTTCCTATTACAACCAACTTGATTTTGCGGTTCAAAGACAAAAAGATATTTATTATTTCAACTCGGCCACCAAGCGGCACTTTTGAATGTTACATTAAAATTAAAATTTACAAGGTATAAAAATTTATTCTACAGTGCATTCGGAAAGTAGCTTGTTATGGAGAAGAATGCTCAAGAAACTCCAAACTTACTATTTAAAAAATTAAAATAGTTTTTTTACAATATTAGGTACATATGTACATACATTAAAATTATATAATATAATAAATTCATTTATGTGAGGACATTGCACCCAGAATCACTACACACTATACTACGTAAACGTATAAAGTATTAAAAGTAGTTAAAACATTAACATCCGAAGCAGGTAAGTTATGACCAATCTCAACTGACGGCGTCCCGTTCACGAACATGACGCATGAATCGGGACCAACCTTAGCGTGGGTAAATGCTCATGCATACTGCGCTACCACGGGGAGATAGCAGTTATCATCATCATTATCATATCAGCCGAAAGACGTCCACTGCTGGACATAGGCCTCCGCAACGTCTTCCGGTTCGCGGTCGCCATTCCAGAACCTTTCTGCCCCATCGGCCATCCGTTCTGCGAGCAATGTGCCCTGCCCACTGCCACTTAAGTTTGGCAATTCTTCGGGCTATGTCTGTAACCCTGGTTCTCTTGCGGATCTCTACATTTCTGATTCGATCACGCAAGAAAACTCCGAGCATAGCCCTCTCCATTGCCCTTTGAGTGACTGTAAGCTTTCTGATAAGGCCCATTGTAAGCGACCACGTCTCAGAGCCATATGTCATCACTGGCAACACACATTGGTCATAGACTTTCGTCTTGAGACACTGCGGTAAGTTGGACAAGAAGATACCCCGCAACTTCCCAAACGCTGCCCAGCCGAGTCGGATTCGACGGTTGACCTCTTTCTCGAAGTTGGCCCTACCCAATTGAATCGTTTGTCCCAGGTAGACATGGTCGCCCACAACTTCAAGTTTAGAGTCTCCAATCTTGATAGGAGTGGGTGTTACATGGGCATTCAACATCAACTCGGTTTTGTCCATGTTCATCCTAAGACCCACTCTTTCGGCAGCTCTACTGAGATCATCGAGCATTGTACTGAGGTCCTCCATGGTCTCAGCCATAACCACTATATCATCGGCAAACCGCAGGTGAGTGATGTTGATGCCTAGCCCTCTCCAGTCCAGAACCTTGAAGACATCCTCCAGTGCAGCGGTAAACAGTTTCGGAGATATGACGTCTTCCTGTCTCACACCTCGCTGCAGAAGGACGGTTTCCGAGGTCTGATCCTGAAGTCGAACTGACATTGTAGCGTTATTGTATAAACACTTCAACACTTTGATGTACCGGTAGTCAACTTGGCACCGTTGGAGAGACTGCAGTACAGCCCAAGTCTCGATCGAATCAAAGGCTTTCTTGTAGTCCACAAACGCTAAACAGAGAGACAGGTTGTACTCTTCGGTCTTCTGTATAACCTGCCGCAGCGTATGTATGTGGTCTACGGTGCTGAAGCCTTTACGGAATCCGGCTTGTTCAGGAGGCTGGAAATCGTCAAACCTGCGCGCGAGACGATTCGTAATGACTCTTGAAAACAGCTTTTAGACATGGCTAAGGAGTGTGATGGGCCTATAGTTCTTCAGTAGTCACCCTTCTTGAAAAAGAGTACCACCACACCCGCGCACCATGCCTGTGGCGTTTTCCCCTCGAGTATGACGGAATCAAAAAGCTTCTGAAGGGCCTTCAGCACTGGTTTTCCACCTGCCTTCAGGAGTTCAGCCGTAATTCCGTCATCACCCGGTGCCTTGTTGTTCTTAAGTTGTTTCAGAGCCATCCTAATCTCATAAAGGCTGACGTCCGGAATGTCTTCGGTATAGTGTCGGGTCAATCTAGCTCTTGGGCTAGATTCGCGACGGGTTTACTGTGATCTCCCTCAGAAGCTCCGGTTTGGCGGACACGATCCTGCCATCATCGATCTTCAGTTTCGTGAGCTTAAGCTGTTTTAATACTTTCAGTATTAAAGCGGCGGAGGTCGCTTTTCAAGGACTTTGAGAATCGTCTATTTAGCTGCCGGTATTTCAACGCATCATCTGAAGACTGCAAGATCATCTCGTGAGGCGTGCCTCTCCTTCATGAGCTTGAGAGTAGGATCAGAGAGCTTTTTGTTTCTATCTGTACGGCGGGTCTTGATAAACTTAGACCCGACCGTATGGACAGCTTCCACGAACCCTTCGCTGTATTAGTCCACGGAGCTCCCTAGGCACTCGAAACGATTCTGGAGTTCGAGCTGAAAGCTCTCGGGGTTTTGGACCTGGATTTGTGCTGAACGGAGCGTGGACTTCATCAGTCGAGACCTTTCAAGCTTAACATTAATGTTCAATGTGCCTCTTACCATGCGGTGATCGCTCCCGGTTTTCACCGAATTGATCACAGAGACATCATTGAACATTTGCTTCTTTGTTGACATGATGAAGTCGATCTCGTTTTTAGTTGCACCATCGGGGCTTTACCAGGTCCACTTCCTGTGTTCACGCTTTCTGAAGAAGGAGTTCATCATTTAGGGGCCCTCCTTCTCCATAAAACTGGCCAGTAGGTGACCCCGGTGGTTCCGACGTCCAACTCCAAATTGCCCCACTTGCAGCTCATCCTCGTCTCGTTTGCCCAGTTTCGCGTTGAAGTCCCCCATGACAACGGTGAAGTGAGTTTTGAAACCATGCATGGCTCTAGAAATATTCTCATACATGGCCGTATGTGGATATATTTTTTTTTTCTCTTATCCTCGTCGTCGGGGTGTGCCGAGGTCGGGGCGTGCCGAGGTCGGGGCGTAGACCTATATGACTATATATATAGTATAAGGTACGCCACCCTGGTCGACACACTCTCGATTTTCACCACGTTGTTCACAAGGGACTTGCGGACGATAAACCCAACCCTCACGGAAATAGAGCAGGTTACCGGATTTGAGGATTATCGAGTCCTCCTCCTCTCTTCGGACTTCAGATAACCCTATAATACTTCAGTAACCTGCTCAATTCTTCCTCAAGTTCGGCTATCTTCTCGTCGGTCCGGAGTGTTCGCGTGTTATATTTTCCCAGGTCCAGTTGTCGTTGTTTGTTGGGGTAGCCGGGTCCACTCCGGGGATTTTTAGCACGCCATCGCCTCGACCGCTACCGTAGCCGAGGATAGACGGGCTGCCGGGCACTCGGGGCCGTTTTTTCGGTGTGCTGTTCATTAGGTTTGCCGCCACGCTTGGCAGGCGGGTTGGCGATCGCAGTTTGTTGTTGAAGAGCACAGAGAACGCTGCTGCCAATTATCTGGTGTAACCCTTAGTCGCCTCTTACGACACCCACGGGAAGATATGGGATGGTGAAATTCTTTACGTCCGTCACCATACAATACCATACGGTACGGTAGTTATGTGGGACTCTAACCCACTAAAACTCCACGGTGTCCTCCTGTGCCGCTTATGGCGGGAACACGGGAACGCGTTAGCATACATCCGCGAACCCACCGCGGCTGTCCGTCTCCGGACCCTCTGGGGTTAACCCTCCATCACCGGCGCACCAGAACACACTGTGACCACCCCGGGGATCAAACCAGCACATGGGCGCCAGACGACCCCTTGTATGGCACCCTTGGTCCCCCCGTGACGGGTCAGGACAGTGGCCCCGCCATCTACCAGTTTTCAGCCGCAGGGGATAGGGAGAGTGGCCAACGCTATACCAACACTCCTCCTCCCCTGCGGCCCCACCGCGTCCGCCATCAGATTGTGGCGACCCCGTGCAGGCCGCGGAGGGTCGGGCGAGCGGCGCACCGCAATACGGCACTCCTCTCCCGCCGCGGCCTCCAACGCTTAGCCGCGATATCTTCCATACCACATCGCGGCCCGCCTCAGTTGCGATGTCGCCTAGGCATCACCGCAACCTACATGTTGGCCGCTACGTCGTCGGCTTATCGGCAAAAGCCCTGACGAGCGGTCCCTCCTCGGGTTCCTCTTCGCTTCACCGTGGTTGTCCAAGCCACGGCTACTGAGCCCCCACGCCTCGACAATGTGGGCACCACCCAGCTCAACCATCATGAAGGGAACCGAATAATAATAATAATAATAGACTGCGTGAGGAATCACGGAGTAGCCGTATCTCGCCTGCCTTGCCACCGGCCGCGGTGCTAATGCAACCCAGTCTTTCACCGCGACCCGACCATGTTGGAGAGGATGACGACGACGGGGCTATATCCGTGAGTACCCAGTGCAATGAACGACTGAGGAGCGCTTTGGAGTGTGCATTCCGAGAGTATCGTTCCACACCGCCTGAGCTTAGACCTCGATTACCTCGTCTGCCCATGCATAAGAAAAATAGGGCGCTGGTGTGTGCTCTAGATTCACAGCTATCAAATGTTTTTGATAGCAGCAAAGACCTTGCCGATACCCACTCGATCTTGTACTGTGCAGCTGCAGCGGCATGTCGTGTAGCTAACGTCAAGTTTCCCAAAACTGACAGAGCTACACGACCAGCTATACCAGCTTGGCAGTGCAGGATTGAGCGTCGTATCGGTGAGGCTAGAGCACTCATCGGCAAGCTTATCTGCTTCAGGGAGGGCAACACTCGCCCTAGAGTGATGCGCTTTGTGAGGCGGGCGTTCTCGGGGACGGATATCAATTCTCGAGATTATCTGTCCCGCGTCACAGAGCGTATCGACTTCCTGAAGCAGAAGATCTATGCATGGGCAAGCCGTATTCGTCGGTACAAGCGGCGAGTGGAGCGATACACTCAGAATCGCACATTCCAGAGCAACGAAAGGTGGGTTTATAGGGCTTGGGAGCGACCTGACCAAGGTGTGACTGATACTCGCCTACCAGATGATGACGCCATGTATTCGTTCTGGCGCAATATCTGGTCGGTGCCTGTCAGTCACACCGAGGGTGACTGGACTCGAGAGGTCGAACGGGCGTGCGATTCGATACCACAAATGGGGGCAATTACCATCAGCCCCCAAGATGTAGCTCGTGCAGTCCGTCCGTTGCCTAACTGGAAATCTCCGGGGCCGGACGGACTGCACAACTTTTGGATTAAATGGTTTCAAAGGTCGCACGCTCGTTTGGCAACTCAGTTCCAGTCTGCCTTAGAGTCAGGATCGCTGCCCCAGTTCCTAACGACAGGAATAACCCACCTGCTCCACAAATCAGGTAGTACTGAGGAACCTAAAAATTATAGACCGATAACATGTTTACCGACGGTCTATAAAGTTTTTACATCCATTCTGAGAGCTAAAATTAATCAGCATATTGAGAATAATTCCATCATGTCTGCTTCTCAGAATGGATGTAGGAACGGGTCCCGCGGTACTAAGGAGCTGCTCCTCATAGACATTGCCATTAGCCAACAGGTTCGCCGTTCCCGCAAGGATCTGGCGACATGTTGGATAGATTACAAAAAGGCCTATGACTCAGTGCCACATACATGGCTCATGAGGGTGCTGGAGTTGTATAAAATTGATGCAACTCTGTGCGCCTTCCTGACGTCATGTATGGGGCAGTGGAGGACGGTCCTTCACTATCCAGGATGTCGACAGATTCAGGAAAACAGCGAACCTATAAGGATCGAGCGCGGCATATTTCAGGGCGACAGTCTGAGTCCTCTGTGGTTTTGTTTAGCCCTGAACCCTCTCAGTACACTGCTGGAGGGTTCGGGCCTGGGCTATCGGTTGAGAAGAGGTGGTCAGGTCCTATCACACCTCCTTTACATGGATGATCTGAAGCTCTTTGCACCCAACAACTTGCAACTGATGAAACTACTGAAGGTAACAGAAACCTTCAGTGACGCCATCAGGATGGAATTTGGTGTGGACAAATGTGCAGCCATGCATGTAAAGCGAGGGGAGATTATGGAATCCGTGGGAATACAACTCTCGGATTCCATACACCTTCGATCCCTTTCCTCAACCGAAACTTACAAGTATTTGGGTATGTCGGAAGCACTAGGCATCAATGCTACTGAAGTGAAACAATCGTTGAAGGAGCGCTTCTTTGGCCGCCTGAAAAAAGTACTAAATAGTCTTTTATCAGGTGGGAACAAGGTGCGCGCCTTCAACGGCTGGGTCATGCCGGTCTTGATGTACTCTTTCGGCATACTCAAATGGACTCAGACAGAACTTGACGCCTTGGATAGGAGAGTCCGCACATTGCTTACCGCAAATCGTATGCATCACCCACGATCATCGGTTATGAGACTGTATATCCCGCGGAAGTGCGGAGGTCGTGGCTTTTTAAATGCTAAAACCCTGCACAACCGCGAGGTATGCAGTCTTAGGGAATATTTCCAGGCTGCCGACGTGGGTATGCATCGAGATGTGGTAGCGGTGGACAAGGGCCTTACCCCGCTCTCCTTGGCTAACGAGAACTGGCGCAAACCTATAGTATTAGATACTAATGACCGCAGGGAGGTATGGCAGAGCAAGGAACTTCACGGACGCTTCTACCGGGTCCTATATGGGCCCGATGTAGATCTTTTAGCGTCCGTGGCCTGGCTGCGATTTGGTGACCTTTTCGGGGAAACCGAAGGTTTTGTCTTTGCGATTATGGACGAAGTTATGATGACGAACAACTACCGGAAATACATTGTGAAGGACGGCACGGTTGACATCTGTCGGGCATGTCACCGGCCGGGAGAATCAATCCGACACATTATTTCCGGTTGTTCTAGTCTGACTAACGGAGACTATTTGCATAGACACAACCTTGTAGCCAGGATTATCCACCAGCAACTTGCTCTTAAATACAATCTTGTGGAATCGGAAGTGCCTTACTATAAGTACGTGCCCGACCCAGTTCTCGAAAATGGCAATGTCACGTTGTATTGGGATCGGTCTATCATCACTGACAGGACTATTGTTGCCAATAAGCCTGACATAGTGGTGATAGACCGATTAGAGCGTCGCGCAATGATTGTTGATATAGCGGTCCCCCATGACGAGAACCTCGTGAAGGCTGAGAGAGATAAGAAAAGTAAGTATCTTGATCTAGCTCGCGAGGTTGTCGACATGTGGGATGTGAATACAGCAGTCATTGTGCCGATAGTCGTGACGGCCAATGGCATAATAGCTAAGAGTCTCGATGAACATCTGAGGAGGCTCTCGTTGGGCAGCTGGATCAAGGGCGTGATCCAGAAAGCGGTACTCCTAGACACGGCGCGTATCGTTAGGAGGTTCCTCTCTCAGCAGCCCTAACCACCGGTAGCTTGGACCTTGTTCCCGATACCGGTGGGCTACTAATTTTTATATTTTTAAATGTTTTTTTTTATTTTATTTTTATAAGATAATATTTAAAAATGTAAAAACTATGTACAATAATGAAATAAAGGAAATAATAATAATAAAGTTTATTAATTGTTAATGATCCAATACACGCGCCACCATCAGCGAGACATTTTAGAGAGCATGACACACTCAACTACCAAGGCACACACAAGTAAACGAACGACACATAGGTACAGCAAATGGTAGATTTACAATTGGGCACATAGTACTCACACACGTGCTGTGCAGTTATGTATTACTAAAAGATATTGAATTTATATAATACAAATTTGATACATTCTTCAGCAGGTCCAACAATACTCCAAAACAATAATGTTCTCAATGTTCTGCATATCACTTGTTTTTTGCGCCCTAGTAGTTGTGGAGCAGGACTAGCATTGAGCCAAGCATTTTTATTAGTGATGTAATCCCCCAACTTATAATATGCCTGCCTGCATAGTGTGCGTTTTATACAAGTTTTAAATTTCGTTTCTTTCAGTTCTAGAATGTGTTGATACGGAACCCTAAATGAGCGAAGTCCGACACGTACTTGGGCAGATTTTTTTGTACCTATATTTAAATTAATCAGCCCCTCAGCAGCTCTATGCCCCTTGTGCCATCTTAGTAACTTTATTTTTAACCGACTTACCAAAAAGGAGGAGGTACTATGTTCGACTTCTGGTATGTTTTTTTTTTTATGTATTTTCACCGATATCTCCGTCAATTGTGGACCGATTTTGAAAATTCTTTTTCTGTTTATAGAGTAGATATAATGTTGAGTGTAAGTTTATAGAGTATGTTTCGAAATTGGTCCCATTTTAATTTGGTGAAGATCTGATGAAGAACTTCGGAGATATACAACAGAACTCTTCAATAAATAACGACAAATTCTTCGGAATTGCTGCAATCGCATGTCTGTTTATTGTATATACCATTTCATAACATAACATCACGCCAGTACGCACTAAAGGGGTAGGTACGCAGATCTCTCATTTTACTGTTTATTTTCAAGTTTCATGTTATTCGGGTGATCTATTCTGGCGTTATAGAGTACCTTACTAAACATCTTGCCTAGTTTAGGTAGGTACAACTAAAAAAGGAAAAATAAAAAACTTTTTTGCAAAAAAATACTACCGACTTCCAAATAAAAAACTACAAAGTGAAAAATAATTTTATTTTTGGAATTCGGTGTCCATATCGCAAAAAAAAAATGGGAAAAAAGAAAGACACCGTTTTTTATCACATAAACGCTTATTACTAATTAATGAATTAATAAATAAATTAATTAATTTATTAATTAATTAATTTATTAATGCTTATTACTTACCAAAACTTTTTTAAGTAGGTTCTACCTACTTTATAAACGTCACGCCTTTAAACTGGTGTTCCAAAGTATTCGGCAAAGGTGTACAGGTAATTCAGAATGTATAATAGTTACACTGACATTTCGGCTGTTATAACTCATAAATTATGGGGTGAGCGTATTGACACCAATCGGACGCAAATCCAGGGTCTACTTATAAACAATTCCTAATAGAAGAACCTGAAAGCACTACCTGACCGAATTCGAAAATCGAACCTAGGAGGCTAGGATATCAAGTAGATCCTACTTTAATACTTAAACATTGATTGATTGTAGCAGTTATAGGTTTTATGAGGGTAGTTGACAGAAATATCCTAATAGTCCGTCAGTTAAATCACCTAAAAATATTGGACACATATTTTTTTCTTTTGGCACCTAAACATAAAATTCCGACGACACAGTGCGTTGAAATAACGTGTGACGTCACGGTGTGCTACCCTTTATACAGGCAAAGTGATTTCACAAACCCCCACTCCTGAACTTTGATGCGCTTTAATATCTTTGTCAATTATTATTTATTTATTAGAGCAAAAAATAAGGGTCCAATTTTATTCGATTATCTCACTGACGACGGACTAAATAGAATTATCATTTTCTACCCGGTAAACATCCTTAGTGAAGAGAGGTAACCCTATTTTATGTTGAGTCGATACACAACAAACAAATTAGCAACTGCTTTTGATCGATTAATCAATAAAGTTACAAAAGAGAAAGAAAAAAAAGAGGCTAAAAGCTTATCAACCTTTAAGAAACTATTAAAATGCCACATCTTGAAGGATCTTTCATGAATAAAACAATTTGGATAAGTTTATTATTATTTATTATACTAGCATTACGAAAACTAACCTTAAGCTAAATAACCTACACCCGCTTACTTCCCCATGAAAAGCAATATTTCATTTGTGAAATCCTAAACGAATGTATAAAATTGATTAATTCCGCTTATTCAAACGCACTATGCCATAGGCCTTAACAAACAAGTCACTAACTATACACAATCTCCACTAACATTTTTAACATCTACCCTACTAAAAACGCTAATCGGTTATTTTGTTTACTTATTATTGTATTTTCTCTGTAAGTGATTAATGTAATCTTTTGAGAAATAAATGTCTTAAACCGTAAAGTTCATGGATGGATGGATGCAGGTGTCAATAAATGTTGTCCTCGAAACTAAAGTCGCAATTTACAACATCCATTTTATTTAATGATTTAATTTAGATACTTACCTATATCAATGTTGATGGTTGGGGTAAATATAAAATAAAAAACTAAATAAATAAAACACCAGAAATATATATACGAAAGTTTTTTTTTAATAATTGGGTATATTTACAATAGATTAATTAACAAACGTGAGTTACATGAATAATTTTAGAACAGGTATATGACCAGATAAACCTTCAGAATTATGTTACATGCACACGCCAAATACCAAATTTAGGTAGGTACACTATTTATACTTAAGAGAGATCTTCGAAATTCGATAGTGAATTGTATCGGCCATAAGACCTTATATACCTGACTTATGTATTACCTAGTAATTGGAATGTAGCCACGGCGAAAGACTTACCCATCATTAAAATCGAGATCAATTTACTTAAATTAATGTGTCATCTAGTTTTACGCTAAATATAAAAACAAATAACTTAAATAAAACAACAATAATATCAATTTCAAATGTCTCATCAATTCTCAAAAAGCATATCAATCCAAATATTTAATATACTAGTGATTACTTTTATGTTTTACTTTGTATATCATACAGACGGCGTCAATTCGTGCTTCTCAGATTCAAGGAAGTAACCGATTAAAATAATTTATTGAGTTTACAGTAACCATAATAAGTATCTTATACAATAATAATAAATATAGTAACAATTCATAGTGAAAAATAATAAAAAGTTAACAAATAACTAAACATAAAGATAAGATTCAATAAATCACAGACAACTACTATTTACCTAATTGTAAATGACTGGAACGCATTATGAGATTCTTTTTTTTCATTTATTTGTTTAATATTATTAAATACTTAAGTTACATCATCACCCTTAGACATTCACTCGACTAAACAATTTATCTTAACTACGGCACTCGGTGTGACCAGTTATTTATTGGCATTTATTCCTAACTGCGTTGATTAAGCTATCCAATTATGAACCTGATTCCCCCAGAGAGCTATTCTTAAGCCGGATAATTAGGACGTTCATAGTAACATCTTGGCTCTGAATCGAATCCAACGAGAACAATACTGATGCATGCGTTATGGGCTAAGGTTTTGGGTATGGTTAAACGTTGTCTATGGTGTTCCGAACCGAGTGCCATCCAGACTTATGCCTGCCGTCCATTTTTCTAAACTATGCTAACGGTTAAGACTTAGATGTATTATTTTATTCGATTTTACTGTACAAAACGCTTAATCCTTCGCAAAATTTGACCTATTTGTTAATACAACTCATCGCCTCAACAGCAATCGAATCGTCCCGCTTTGAGCCGGCCAATTTATTTAATACGTACACTTCATAGAAGGGTTCACCGGATTACTTGACGGAATTCCCGCTTTATTGCATCCTCCCGCCTGCCAGACATTTTTCTAATATCATCTAACTATATGGCATACCTACGATCATTTCACTACGTTTACGAAACTCTTAACTTACTAGCTAACCGCTGTTCTATTGGACTAAAACACCGCTTGGTCCAGCGGCACGAGAAAATAACATTACCAGACAATTACCTACGAACAGACAAGAGAGTGCGTCAACTACAACGTGGTTCACACCAAACACCACAGACAAGAGTGATGCA
This sequence comes from Orthosia gothica, assembly GCA_949775005.1. Taxonomy (NCBI): domain Eukaryota; kingdom Metazoa; phylum Arthropoda; class Insecta; order Lepidoptera; family Noctuidae; genus Orthosia; species Orthosia gothica. Next base: position 9,677,066 of record OX459066.1, read on the forward strand.
CTTCAACAACTGAACGAATATCGGCGAGAGGCGCTCGTTGCGTTCTCGGTCTCTGTCGTTGACTTTGAATTTGGAATACAACTGTGAATGTGTTTTTTGTTCTCGGATATACCACATCAACAGTCTTTCATACTGAAGCTTTCAGAACCCTCGCGCATAGAGTCCTGTGGTCAGTTCTTGGTGACTTCGAGGGTTTATCAGAATCTTCGGAATACGATATTTAAACGTACTTAAGAAGAAATGCGGTCACACACATCCGACTGAATTTTCTAAGTAAAAAGTTATAATTCGAGGTTTGGCTCTCGCCTATTTCCTCCTCCAATATTGGACCAATTTAAAAGATATTCCATAAACTGAAAAAGAAAGATATATACTGTGCCTCTATATTTTATTTTTTGATGATACATTATCTTTAGAAGCACTAGAACCCTCAAAAGATGCTCACAATTGCGCTATCAACAGAGTAGTGTACAAAATTGGCAACTATAAATGAAAAAAGGAAAACGTAGGGGCACAGTTTATATCTTTCTTTTACAGTTTATGGAATATCTTTTAATTTGGTCCAATATTGGAGGAGAAAATAGGTGAGAGCCAAACCCCTAATTATGAATTTTTGAAATTCAGTCGGTTGTCTGCTACCGCATTTCCTCTTAAGCGGCCACATCTGGTCATACTAACTGCTCACTCGGGAGTACGTGTGCATCATTCGACCCTGGATACTCAAATTCACGAGAGTTCTAAAGCTTGATCATTTCTCCTTGCCATCCTCTTTACATACAAAGACTGCACAGCCAAGCAGGTATACTGCCAGTTCCAGTCACAAATACAATGTTATCAGATGTTATAGATCCCTAAAAATGTCTTGTTTCAACTAGATATCACAATCTCCCTTCGAATCAATTCAAAGTCACGATTCTGAATTATAAAGGTACACACATAATTCGTTTTTTTGATTACCGTTCACTCGTCTATCTATTGCAATGACATTTTTAATCTTGGTCAATCGCAACAGTTCCCCGTTTTTAATTTAGTACCTAATTTTATATAGTCAGCGCTTTTGAGCAATCACACCATGGTTTTCTTTGGTAATGAAAGGAAGTAATGACTAAAACTAATTAGTTTTTATTTAGGTGGCATCCCTAAATTGTTACTTTTTAAATAAATTTTATAACAACAAGTGACTAGATTATATTCCACTCATGACACAGAATAAATAAAACTAAGCTGTTACTGAAAGTCGCTAGGGCACAAATGGACAATATTCTATGGCCTAAAGTAGTTAAACCAACGACGCAATTCGAGCCTATATTTAAAGTTCGTATACAAGAGAGTGGACGGTAAGTCTACTCTCAAACGCGACTCTGAACTCTAAACGACTCAACAAACATGCTGCTACTCGTAACGCATAAACTTGGACGATTGACCAAGATCTTGGACTGTCAGGAGCCGACATCAAACACGACTGGGGCGGTCAGTGAGTGCCAACCTGAGGACGGCGACCTCCGTGTGTCAGGCGGCGCTGATGGCGAGGGGAGGAGCAGGGGCAGGGTGCGCAGGCGCTGGGGGTGGGCTGTCCACCGCCGTCCCACACGCCTTCAGCTCCGTGAACACTTCGGTGAAGAACCCGGGCTCCGAGTTGATCCTCAACATGTTGAAGGACAGTCGGTCGACGATGAGGAGGCAGCGGTCCCAGAACTTATCTTTAGAGTCTTCGACTAGGAAAGGTTTGAGCGGGTAGGAGATCTCGTTGCCCATGTAGGAGTAGGAGAGGTAGAGGCAGGTGAGGACCACGGCTTGCAGCTCCTGCGGGCGGCCTATTCTCTCGCCGTCGACCAGCTCCCGGACCAGCATATACACGAACACCACGTTCGCAGGGTTGATGAACGCCACATCCTGGAAACGAAACGGTAAACATGTTAGAGAGGGATCGAAGGTAGTAGGATTGTTTTCAGTGAAATCTCTGTTGCACTAATAATTCTCGTTATCTCTCGGTATAGAGAAATTTACTTTCTAGGGAGAATTATATTCATTAAATTGTGTGCTAGTGAGAGGAGCTCGCGGCTAAATAATAACAGCTGCAGTGGTCGAACATCAAGGTTAAGCAACACTTGACGAGGTTAGTCCGTGGATGGGTGACCATTTGAACATAGCGAGTTTCCTCCGTGCCTCGGAAAGCACGTTAAGCCGTTGGTCCCGGCTTTCATTTGAAGATCTTTGACAGTCGTTACGGGTAGTCAGAAGCTTGAGATCTGACACTAGTCTTGCCAAGGGGTATAGTGTTACCCAGTTACTGGGTTGTGGAGGTCTGATAGGCAGTCGCTCCATGTAAAACACTGGTACTCAGCTGAATCCGGTAAGACTGGAAGCCGACCCCAACAACAATTGGGAAAAGGCTAGGCAGATGATGAAATTGTGTGCTAGTTTAGAGTGGTTTTTGCAAACATAATTTGGATCATAAAAGTGAAAGATTCATTACCCACGCTCACACCTATTATACGTATTTAGTTTATTCTTAATTTCTTATACGGTTATTGCCGTGACAGAAGGATGTATTTATCACATATTTTTTCTGGCCTTCAAAACGCTAATTTGTCTATTTAAGACGACGACTAACGCCAACGACCTTGAGGGAACAAAACGCGCACTCGTTTCACACCCGCGCGGCCCGAAATTTAGTAGTTTTTTTGTTCTTTTCTTATTATTTTATGACTTAAAAAAAAAAAGCTTCAAATCAAAATGTAGATAATTAAATTGTCTTTGATATGGTGTCGATTTAATTAAAATTCGCCCACCGGTTTTGTTGTGATTGTCGTGTTTTTGTCCGTTTTAGACATAACTTTACAAATTAATTACACTATGTTATACGAATAAAACTCAAAATTTGCTCAGATGAAATTATTCAGAAAATGGTCGAATATAACATATATTTTTTCCAATAAATTACGACTAGCCGTTTAGACGTAATTCTCTTTTTAAAATCAGCTAGTCAAGGGAGTCGGCGCCTTAAAATAGATTTTCAAAGAAGCAGAATTCGAATAACACCCCGTTAAGTTAGTAACACTATTACATACCTAAAAAGTTATCATATACTGCCATAAGTATGTAAGTAGGTAAATAATTTTTAGGTGCTTGCCCTTCACATAAAATATGACAAGAGCAAACAGTCTGTAACCTTTGTGTTGACTTACAAGTCTGCCAGGTGACGAGGCAGAGTATACTTAGTAATGTCTGAGTCATGACTCATCGCGCTGTATCGATTCGCTACAGCAGTGTCGATGCCTTACAAGTGTCAGGGTTACTTGTCGTACCTAGATTACTAAGCTAATTTAAACATTACTTCCCGGTAAGTCACAATTTTTTGCTTTGGCATGCGTGGCCCTCTACTAGGCTCAAGTCAAATTATACATTACTAGCTGACCCGGCAAACTTTGTTTTGCCATAAAAAGACCAAACATTTATCTACCCTACCCTACCCTACCCTACCCTACCCGACCCTACACTACCCTACCCTACCCTACACTACCCTACCCTACCCTACCCTATCCTAACCTACCCGTCCCTACACTACCCTACACTACCCTACCCTACACTACCATACCCTACCCTACCATACCCTACCCTACCCTACCCTGCCCTACCCTACCCTACCCTACCTATAAACCTCACGGAGCCCGAGACCTTTCCAACGAATGCAAAACCATGGAAATCGGTTCGTGCGTTCTGGAGTTATAGCCAAAGTTTTACACAAACTATCCAACTTCCCACTGAGGTTAGGGAAGGGGGAGATCCTTAGCGTTTTAAAAAAAAAATAGCATATGTCATTTCCCAGGTCTCAAACTATCTTCATACCAACTTTCATCTCATTCTGTTCAGCGGGTTAAGCGTGAAAAGGTAACAGACAGACAGACAGACAGAGTTACTTTCACATTTATAATATTAGTATGGATAACATTCACAATTCTTTGAAAAAAACCATTTTACAAAAATTACAACCGACTTTTCAGTTTTTAGTTGTGGTACATAGTGGACCAGTTCTACTACCTATAATGCCCAAAGTGAAGCCAGAATAGATTAACCCAATAACATGAAACTTAAACAAAACTGTGGAATGCGAGTATACTTGAGTGAACTGTTCACACCTGCGTACTCCTTTAGAGCGTACCAGTGTGATGTTATGTTATGAAATGGTGTAAACAATAAACAGACATGCGTTTGCAGCTAACCGAGTGATTTGCAGTCATTTATTGAAGAGTTCTGATGTATATCTCCGAAGTCCTTCATCAGATCTTGATGAAAATTAAATGGGACCATATGACAAGCACCAGCATTCAAATAAAAAGAGAATCATCAAAATCGGTTCACCCAATAAAAAGTTCTAAAAAGAAGACATTTTTTCACCCAATATGGAAAAACACCCCATAAAAACTTTGGTGAAACGGGTTTGAATTACTCGGTCAACACACCAATGCATAATCTACAGAGATTTTTTTTAATCCTGTTCCAATCGTCAAAATCTCGGCCGCGTAGGCGTGTAGGCGCTACGGCTACGAGAATCCGTCCGGTCAGTGCTACGAACGCTACGAATATCCGTAGCAAGTATCGATTGCCCGAAAATAGTCGGCTTTAGTACATATTCCTACGCCTACGTAGTTTTTCAAGCGCCAGTGGTTGTTACTAATTGCTACCTTTTGCCACGTAAGATCCCTTAGCAGGGATTGTGAACATTTTAAAGGTCATGTTTTAACGAAAATGTTGCCATGGATTATTCTGACCAATAGATAGAATAGAATAGGTCTTTATTTGCTTAGAATGTAGGTACATAAAAATAAGTTGTTACATTATAAAATAGGATCCATGTACATTCTGCCTTAAGGCGCCGATTCCCTTGAGTAGCTGATTTTAAAATGAGAATCACGACTAAACGGCTAGTCGTAATTTATTGGAAAAAATATATGTAATATAAGACCATTTTCTTAATAATTTCATCTGAGCAAATTTTGTGTTTTATTCGTATAACATAGTGTAATTAATTTGTAAAGTTATGTCTAAAACGGACAAAATCTCGACAATCACAACAAAACTGCTGGGCGTATTTTAATGAAATCGACACCATATCAAAGACAATTTATTTATCTACATTTTGATTTGAAGCTTTTTTTTTTAAAGTCATAGAATAATAAGAAAAGTACAAAAAATTACTAAATTTCAGGTCGCGCGGGTGAGAAACGACGATGCGTTTTGTTCCCTCAAGGTCGTTGGCGTTAGTCATCGTCTTAATATAGCAAAAATCGTCGTCTTAAATTACAAAAAAATATCATGTAATAAATCCTGCACTGAATAATAACATTTATCTACAAGTAATTCTGTGAAACTATTTTTAAATTTTTGCAACGGTATGTTTTTAAGTTGATCAGGTATTTTATTAAAGATTACAGGAGTTGTAGATGTTTAGGTAGTCTTTGCCTACTCTGAAATGGTAGCTGAAGTCACCAATTCGCAATTACGATGTTTGAAAAAAAAGGAAAAAGGCTTGAGTTTCCGTGTTGGTATGTGAAAAGGTGGAATTTGTTTTTTTTCTATGCTGTGTTTTTTGTTTAACACTATTAAAAAAAAAGACACATTCTATTCTATTTTCATTAATAGGAACTCATTTACCTAATTTTGTGCAAACAATGGTCACAAAATGCGTACTCAAAGCGAGCCTCGGGTTGTCAACCCCTTCTTTACGGTCAACTCATTTTATAAGTACTTAACACGCTATTATTTATAACTACGAATATTTTTGACGATAATGCTTTTATCGTTTTTCAGAAGCAGGCCGGACCCATTTGATGCTAGGCTCGCCCCCTGACCTCTCAACTCTCAACGTTGCTGTCCAAGTGCTAAACTAAGTTAGTTGAGCTTCGTTCGCATAGCTGTAGTTTTCAACACAAGTGCACAGTCCGCAAACTTTGTTGGAGAATAGCATAAGATAGATGGACCGCTTTTCCGCACTTAAGATTCCGATTTGGTCCGTTATTGTGCGTGCATGCCTCCTCTCTGTGAGAGGGAACGGGCCGTAATCCACCACGCGAGTCCAGTGCGGGTTGATGGATGTCACATGTCTTCGAATTTTAGGTTCTAAGACATGCCATTTTCAAATGAAAATGAAATGGTTTTCAATCGTCGTAAATAGCTGAACTTTCCAGTAAACACTAACTTTTGCCATAGAGCTACGATTGATGGTGGTTCTGTCAATCTATACCAGTAAATAAATGAAAAGGGGCCTTTAAAGAAACAAGTAAAATTTCAAAATTTAAAAAACCTCCGAAACATTTATCTTGCGAAAACAGCTCGATTCAAACAGTAAAACACCCATAACTTTTGAACGGCTGAACCGATTTTATTCAAACATAGCTAAGAACACTCTCGACAAAATCACCTTTCAAACAAAAAAAAATAATCAAAATCGGTTCATCCGTTTAGGCGCTATGATGCCACAGACAAACACACAGATACACAGCAACACACGTGAAACTAATAACACCCCTCTTTTTCCGGCGGGGGTTAAAAATATATTTCTAGGCAAGCGTGCTTCACCGGCGACCACATCATCGCTTAACATCAGTTGAGATAAAGATTAAAATTAAAAAAATAATTAAAGGTTTTTTCAAACTCAAAGACTTCATTCAATCAAACGAATTTCAGGAATTTTTCAATCGTCTACGCGAGTCGGTTAGAAAGATGAAACTATAATAGTGGTGCGTTCCAATGCGTAAATCTCTATGGGGAAACAAACAATCAAATAAATAAATAAACCTCATGGACGGAGTATCATTTAAATAAAAAACCGGCCAAGTGCGAGTCGGACTCGCACACGAAGGGTGCCGTACTCGGTAAATTGCGGTTTACGATTTATGACGTATTAAAAAAAAACTACTTACTAGATCTCGTTCAAACCAATTTTCGGTGGAAGTTTACATGGTAATGTACATCATATATTTGTTTTAGTTTTATCATTCTCTTATTTTAGAAGTTACAGGGGGGGGGACACACATTTTACCACTTTGGAAGTGTCTCTCGCGCAAACTATTCAGTTTAGAAAAAAAATATATTAGTATCCTCAATATCATTTTTGAAGACCTATCCATAGATACCCCACACGTATGGGTTTGATGGAAAAAAAATTTGTTTCAGTTTCAAGTATGGGGACCCCCAAAAATTTATTGTTTTTTTTTCCATTTTTTAATGAAAATCTTAATGCGGTTCAGAGAATACATCTACTTACCAAGTTTCAACAGCATAGTTCTTATAGTTTCGGAAAAAAGTGGCTGTGACAGACAGACAGACAGACAGACATGACGAATATATAAGGGTTCCGTTTTTTGCTATTTGGCTACGGAACCCTAAAAATTGCTGCGAAATATTGGTTCCATTAGTCATGTTGAAATTATCATATTATGAGAACAATATAGAAAGACGGGCACGTTAAAGCGCCCAGAGTAAATCAATCAAAATCTTAAAACTCTCTATGGAAATTTGAATAAGAAAATTTGTACCAAGCAATTGAACGAGAGTTTGACCTTAAGTGGGCCAGGTTTGCCGCTCCAAAGGTTGATAATACCCACGTTTATTTGTTATAAATGCTCCGTTGAAACTTTCCGTTATAATTAAGGTCGGTTTCCCCGCACTTGGGATTCAAAATGGCTGCCATAAACTATAGTCAGTGTTGCCATAACAATAATTACGGTAGAATGAGATGTTTTCATTCAGTAACATCAAAGATACAAAGAATATGATTCCACTTATTTTTGCCATGTAAATATTACATGATCTAATACAAAAAAAAAAAATATCTTGTGATATTTAACAGAAAAATCTGTAACAGAAGGTAGGTAAGGTTCTGCGAAGCCTCAGCATTCGATTTTCTTTAAAAAATTAAGCTACAAAAATTTATATACATAGATCCGTTCTCTTATTCATGTTTTACAAACATGTAAATAGAAGAATACTCATACAGGGCCCTAGAATTATTAGGAATGAAAATCTCGAAGATATATTATTGATATATTATTTTCCGATTGTTAAAATAAGTTTATTACTAACAAAAAATAGAGATATCTTATGGGCTATAAGTAGTCAGTAACAATTCGAGTATTATTTATTTATTTATTATATAATTTATTGTACAAAAACTTAAATAATTACAAAACACACACGTATATAATTTCAACTAAACAGTCACGCCCGTACTTCACCCCAAAAGTCAAATAGGGTTGGAATTCGAAACCCCGGCCTTTTAGCTTAACTCCCGCCGACAGAATTGGATTTTCTCTGGAAAAAATTGGAAACAAATCGAATCCAATTCTTTGAAGCGACGACGAGTGTGGACAAATTGGACACAATTTAACCCACGAGTCCAAAATAATGGACAAAGGGATCGAATCTAGCCAAAATGGTGGACACAGTGACTAAATGGTGATGTGGTTGTACGAAATGCGTACGGCGATGCGCCATCGGTACATGGTGGACATCCCGCCCATACGCACTAAACGTTTTGAAAATACTTTCATTATGCGTACAGCTAAGGAGTGAAATTCCCTGCCGGAGTCTGTGTTTCCCGATGGCTACAACCTCGGGGTTTTTAAGTCAAGAGTGAATAGGTTTCTTCTAGGCAAGCGTGTTACACCGTCGACCACATCGTCGCTTACCATCAGGTGAGATAATGGTCAAGCGCGAAACTTTCAAAAAAAAAATGGTTAACAAAATGAATACAATATAATGGCAGTAGCGTTAGAAAAAAACTTTGTGAATCACAATAGGCAACTTGAGGAGGGCATTGCCGTGGATGAATTCGGGGCCATGCAAGGTATATAATAACTATTAGAATCTGTTTGTCATCGATAGGCTAAGAAAAAGAATAGACAAGTTGATTCACAAGAGACAATAGGTCTATTTACGCTTTAGCTTAATCTTTTAAGACTGACCGACTCCTTGACAGTTCAAAAGTGCTTGTAAATAGTTTGATTTATACAAGCGGTTTGAGTCTGAGATTTGGGGTGACTTTATACAGTACTAGCGGATGCCTCGCGGTTTCACCCGCGTAGTGCCAGTTCCCGTGGGAACACAGGGATTAAAAGTAGCCTAAGACACCCGGGGATAGTGCAGCTTTCCAACGGTGCAAGAATTTTTGAAATCGGTCCAGTAGTTTTTAAGTTTATTCGTTACATACAAAAATACAAACATACAACTCTTTCCTCTTTATAATAATATATTAGTATAGAAGTAAAGACTAGCGTGTACCCTCGGTGTTTTATTAACCCAAGGGAACAATATACCGGCATGAAAAGTATCCTACGTCCTAATCCAGGTTCTAGTCTTTCCATAAGCCAAATTTCATCAAAATCTGATCAGCCGTTTAGGCGGTAAAGTGTAATAAACAAACTCGCAGTAGCATTTATAATATTAAAAAAGTTAGGAATTCTATTTTTTAATAAGGAGTTCAATGACCGCTTTTGCCATGCCAAAACTCAAATTTATAAATGTCACTGTCTACCAAAACACTGGACATTTTCGTGTCTAATTAAAGCAATGGCCTGGTTCTCGAACTTGATCTAAATCAAACCGTGTCAAAGCCTTGAAGGGACCTAGATTGCCCTCCAGAATTTAGGTTAAGTTGCTACTTAAATCTGAATGTGAAAAGTTGTTTACGTGCTGAATTTTGAATTAGAAGGGCCATTTTGTTGGTTAGTTTTTGGGAATTTCATCGTGTTATGATGTTTTTGCTAATCAATTGGCTAAAAAGCAAGACTTACTACGACATAGTTTTTTTAACTTTGTCTTGATACCTACTTTCGTTTTAGTCGCAACATATTTACGCAGTGGTTTATATTATCTTTCTATATTTGTTTTATATTAGACACTTGGCTTTGGTTTCCGTACGTCACGTCCTAGGCGACCACTGAAAATCAGCGCTGTGCTGTGGGTCTCCCACGGCACAGCTCTGATTTTCAGTGGTCGCCGGTCACTTTCTACTGTATTCAAATTTGGTGTTTTATTTTAATTTTCTTTATTAACATTATTTAATTACTTACTAATACTACCGTTAAGGTTTTAATTTAATTTAAAAAAATTGTATGTCGTTTTTGTGGCAAATAAACAGATTTTCATTCTTTCTTTTTTCACATAGAAATGCTCTTGCAAACACTTCAATAAGGTTGGACATCACACACACAGAATACACACACCCACACAACATCTTTTTGTATTATTTTAATTTAATTTTCAGTCATTTTTATTGTAAGTTATTTTTTCTTTCTCGATTGTTATAAGCCTTGTTCATTTTCACTTTAAGTTATAAAGAGCGGGGCCTCCTAGCACAGGTATTTGATATACTTAAAAGGAGACCCTTGCGTAAGAATGATTGTAAATGTAATGTGACAGAGTTTTTTTTTTAATGGTGCTGGTTATTGTATATTTTGAAACGCTAACTTTAAAACCTTAAGGCGCAGGCCACAAATAAATGGCGTCGGGCGCGGACATGGCACGGACGGCTTCCTATTCCATTCAAATTTCATACAAAATGCATGGCAATAAAGCGCAAATTGATCAGGCGCGCGTAATAGCGTGTCATAACCACGTCCGAGCAACGATATACCGTGTTTCCTAAATTGCGCTTTATGCCACGTCCGCGCCCGACGCCCTTTCTATGTGGCCTGCGCCTGATACATCTACAGCGTGTCTTTTATGTACACGTCTCACCGTGTTAACTGAGACGAAGCGTGTTTGAAGTTGACTATCTTGTCTATCATCAATTGGAATGACACCTCTCTCCATGCTCACCTCACCTAAGTATTCACGGTGATTTCTTTTTACCCGACTGCCGAAGGAGGGTAATGTGTTTATCAGTCTATGTATGTATGTATGTATGTATGTTTGTTCCTATGTGGCGTTCCAGAGACCAAACGCGTTGGCCGATTTTGATGATTCATACGTCAATCGATTCGTCTTAACCCTGCGAGTGTCATAGGCTACGTTAAAATTGGACAATAGAAAAATGGCGGATTTTGGGCGCCCTATTGTGGGGCCCCAAATTTTTTTTTTCTTCCAATACAGTGTGTGGGGTATCAAAATAAAGGGTTTTAAGAGGTGATTTCAAAAATATATAACACTTATATGTTTAAATGTATCTAATTCGAAAAAAACTTAACTAAAAACTTATAAATAAAAAAAGTTAAATCAAAAAATCAAAAAACCCGACATACATATTCATACATATTCGCGGGCTGGCTGACCAAAATCTGGTGTATCCTCCGCCTGCACAGCATGATTTTTTCCTTGTTTACGTCTTTTTAGTTCGCTTTTGAAGCAGTCGGGTTTTTTGATTTTTTGATTTAACTTTTTTTTCAGAATCGACCGGTGGATACATATGTACATTTTATATTATGTGTATATTACTTTCTAATGAGACTTCAACATAAAATATTGTACAAAGCTATCTAATTTGCTAAAGACCCCTTGTCTTTAAGTCTAGAGTGAATGGGTTACATCTAGGTGTCTTACTTTGACCCACCTTCAGTGTTTTATTCTATTTTGTTTGTTATTTATATATTCTTCTATTTTATTTTATTATATAAGTCCTGTTTCCGTAAGTGTGTCCGTGGCATCAACAGTAGGCCCTATCAGAATATCAGCGCTGCGTTACTACCTTTTTTGGATATCGCTGCACATGCTGAGATAGGAGCCTTTTTGGTCTCGCACAGGGTTTTTTATTTTATTATTGTTTTAGTGTATGCTTATTTTCTCGTGTCTCCTGTGCGGGTCACAAATAAATATTTTTCTTTCTTTCTTTCTTTCAAGCGTCCTTGACCTTCGACCAGATCATCGCCTACCATCATGTGAGATAGTGGTCAAATGAGTTTTTTTTTCTTTCTTTAGGCTCGCCTTTGACCACTAACTCGCCTGATGGTAAGCGATGATGTGGCCTACGGTGAAGCACGCTTGCCTAGAAGTAACCCATTGCGTTTTTTTTCTGACGTCCGTTTTCCGCATTTAAAGCACTCAAAATTTATGTAGCTTTCTTTTTATCATGATCATCATCATCAGCCTATTAATGTGCCCACTGCTGGGACACAGGCCTCCTCTCTGTGAGAGGGGATGGGCCATAATCCACCACGCGGGCCCAATGCAGGGAGGTGGATGGCACATGTCTTCGAATTTTTAGTTCTAGGCCATGCCGGTTTCCTCGCGATGTTTTCCTTCACCGTTGGATGTAGTGACTAAAATTGAAAAGAGTATGCTAAGATGGTTTGGCCATGTTGAGAGGATGAATGAAAGGCGATTAACGAAAGGTATTTACAAGGCAGACGTGAAAGGAAACGCCGGGAGGGGACGCCCTAGAAAGACATATTTAGACCTTATAGGTGATGTTCTTCAGAATGGCCAAGTGCGCAGTACCCATAACCGGCGTGTGTGTATGACTAGATGTATGAATGTGTGTGAAGCAAAAGAAGTATGTAGGGATCGTAGCAGGTGGCGTTCTGTAGTTTCTGCCTACCCCCATGGGAAAAAGGCGTGAGTTTATGTATGTATGGTGATAAAACAATTTACAAAAAGTAAAGCGCCTGCCTGAGCTCGAACCCACGACATACCACTTGTAAGTCGCGGCTGATACCACTGGGCCACCACTGCTCTCAGCTTTCTTTTAATTAAATATTTTTTGTAACTGACCAAGCGTCTACAAGGTGTTTCCTGATACCTTCAACCAGGAGGTTCTTAAGTGAAGTGTGAACAGGTTACTTCAAGGCCAGCGTGCTTCACTTCACTTACGATCAGATGAGATAGTGGTCAAACAAAAAAACAATAAATTTTGTCTCTTCATAATGTTAGTCTAGTTTAGGTAAAAAGTTAAATCAAAAAATCAAACAACCCGACTGCTTCAAAAGTGAACTAAAAAGTCGTAAACAAGGAAAAAATCATGCTGTGCAGTCGGAGGATACATACGCGCGAGCTGGCTGACCTAAACCAGATGTATCCTCCTCCTGCACAGCATGATTTTTTCCTTGTTTACGACTTTTTAGTTCGCTTTTGAAGCAGTCGGGTTTTTAGATTTTTTGATTTAACTTTTTTTATTTATGACTTTTTAGTTAAGTTTTTAGTTACATTTAAACATATAAGTGTTATATATTTTTGAAATCTCGTCTTAAAACCCTTTATTTTGATACCCCACACGATGGGTTTGGAAGCAAAAAAAATTTGGGCCCCCACAATATGGCGCCCAAAATCCGCAATTTTTCTATTGACCAATTTTAATGTAGCCTATGACACTCGCAGGGTTAAGACGAATCGATTGACGTATGAATCATCAAAATCGGCCAACGCGTTTGGTCTCTGGAACGCCATATAGGAACAAACATACATACATACAAACATACATACATACATACATCCTTACATACATACATAGACTGATAAACACATTACCCTCCTTCGGCAGTCGGGTAATAACTTACCTATGTGTATGAAAATAATTACAATAAAGAATCTATAAATAACCAGCACAATAATAATCACTTGTATATAACAAACAAACATATCAACCGTAGAGAGTGCTACAGAGCGCTATTTAATGAGCGTAGCATTCGTAGCCCGTAGAGCCTCGTAGCGCCTCGTAGCACATCGTAGCTCGTAGCGCCTCGTAGCACATCGTAGCTCGTAGAGCCTCGTAGCACTGTCTACGATCGTTACGCTTCCGATTTTCCCGGAATACACCGCCCGCCCCGGAAGGAGGCTATACTTTCACATAAATCAGATAGTTCTGTCTTGTTTATATTCAGTAGGTCTTCTAATAAAGACAGGTTTTGGGACAATTTTTCTACCAAGTCTTCATAAATGGGAGAATATGTTCTAGTATTTTTAAAGTCTTCTTAGAAGCCCGGATTATTGTGGTGATAGTGGCAATAACTTTGGGACTCAAATATAAATATTTCTAATGCCCTAAATTAACGCCTAAATATTTTTGCACTGTTTGATTTTCAACTCTCTGCGCTGAGATTAGCATTGAAATCGCGCTTTTGCTTAAGTTCATTTAGGTGCCATCTAAGGTTTGAACAAGAAAAATTTCAAAATTTAAAAAACCCCCGACACATTTATCTTGCGAAAACACCCCGATTCAAACAGTAAAACGCCCATAACTTTTGAACGGCTGAACCGATTTTATTCAAACATAGCTAAGAACATTTTCGACAAAATCACCTTTGAAACAAAAAAACTAAAATAAAATCGGTTCATCCGTTAAGGCGCTATGACGCCACAGACAGACAGACACAGAGATCCACAGATACACAGAAACAAACGTGAAACTTATAACACCCCTCTTTTTCCGGCGGGGATTAAAAATGGCCAAAAATGTGAATGAAAAGAACACCACTGAATGTCTCCTTTCGGAGAATTATTCGGAGGATTATGTTTATAATCTGGTACAATATTTGTACTTCGCAAGAAAACCTCGTAGACACTACAAAGTTCATTTAAAACTAAATTTCCTTTCTATGCATTTAAAGTAGGTTCTTGTTTGTTGTTTCAGTTATATAAGAGTTTCTAAATAGAGTTTCTGAAGACTCTTAAAGTAAGAACCTTTGGCGAAGATGCTTGCCAACGAAGATTGGACGTAAAAAGCTAAGAGCCGAGAATTGTTGGACCTTGAAAGTGGTACGTGAGAACAAGAAAGAAGTTGATTGTATTTTCTTTTGTTACAGCATCAAATGGGCCGTAAAACTTCACTAATTTACAAATGTATTTGTATGTTTTTGACTCGTTTTGTTTCAGAAATCCGGCAAAACCTAAAGAAAGAAAGAAAGAAAACTTGTTTATTTGGCACACACAGATACACACAATGTACAAATATAAGGAAAAAGAATTTAATAAAAACAATTACATACATAGTGTGTCCCGCGGCTGCGCCAAAAAGGTCCAGTTCAGCAAAATGCCAGACAACTGGGAGTTGCCTGACGCTGGTTTTCAACTGAACCTTACGTTGCCTGCTCGTTTTTCTTAAATTACTACGTACTACAATGCAGTTAGTGTGTTCAAGTGTTTAGTAGTACTTAGCATCAGGCGAGATAGTGGTCAAACGCGAGCCTCTTTCAAATTGAAAAAATGTAATAAAATCAAAGTGGAATTATACAACGAAAGTAACGCTGTCGGTCTGTTTGTTACCTTTCCACGCTTAAACCGCTGAACTGATTGAGATGAAATTTGGTAAGGAGATAATTTGAGACTCTGGGAGTCCATAGGATAGATATTTTTATCCCGAAAATCATCCTTAAGGGGATGGGAGTTTGAATAGTGAACTAATAAATAATTTCTCAAGTAAGGTTTATAGATAGATTTAGATAAGATTAGATAAGATTTAAAAAACAATAAGCTATCCGAAGTAATAATGCTACTCGGATGAAGAGCTGCGGGCAAAATCTAGTTGAGATATAAATGAATATCGAAACAGCACAGCATCAATCATCTAAGTAAACTTATATCATCATCATCATCATCATCATTTCAGCCGAAAGACGTCCACTGCTGGACATAGGCCTCCCCCAGGCGTCTCCACATTGACCGATCCCATGCGTCTCGCATCCAGCGCCTTCCCGCAACCTTAACCAGGTCATCGGTCCACCTAGTGGGAGGCCTTCCAACCTATCGTCTTCCGGTTCGCGGTCGCCATTCCAGAACTTTAAACTTATATGGTTGGTTCAAAATCAAAAATCAAAATACTTTTAATTCAACTAAACCTTACATAGGTACTTTTGAATTGTTAAACAAAATATAAATCTGGTTGCACATTCGCAAGCGTCAGTAGTTCTCTATGAAGAAGAATGTGCAAGAAACTCCACGGACACTCTTTTCCATCAGGTTTAATTACAATAATTTGGTTTCACCATTCTTGTTGGGAAACTACATATGTGTTAGTTGCTTGGTTGCCGTGCGTCACGTCCTAGGCGACCACTGAAAATCAACATAGTGCTGTGGATCTTCCCCACGGCACAGCATTATGCTGAGTGAAAGCTTTCTTTCAACAATCATCACACATCATCAGCCTATTAATGTTCCCACTGCTGGGACACAGGCCTCCTCTCTGTGAGAGGGAATGGGTCGTAATCCACCACGCGGGCCCAGTGCGGGTTGGTGGATGTCACATGTCTTCGAATTTTTGGTTCTAGGACATGCCGGTTTCCTCACGATGTTTTCCTTCACCGTTTTGAGAGCAGTGGTGAAGAAATAATTTACACAGAATAAAGCGCCTGCCTGGGCTCAAACCCACTACCTACAACGTGTAAGTCGCGGCCGATACCACTGTGCCACCACTGCTCCAATCATCTGCATCTGCATTTTTATGAATCAAGAGTACGTACCCACATTTGTTATTTTATTTTTATTCGTCTTTACTAACATCATTTTAGTAGTACTAATACTATCGCGAAGGATTTAATAGCAAAATCTGTATGTTTGTATGTCGTTTTGTGGCAAATAAATACATTTTCTTTCTTATGTAATAAAGATGCAAAATTCTTTGTTTATACTGATACGATTACGAATATTCTTTCATTGTTAGAAAGCATAAAGAGAGAAGGAGAAGGAGGAAAGGGAGAGAAGTTAAAAAAAAATAAACTTTTTAGTTTTGGTTTTTACTATGAAAATACGCAATATTATGGTTAACTTTAAAACTTCTAGTCAGATTTTTATGAAATTTAAATGGGACCACCTGAGAAGCACCAGCTTTAGCAGCAGAATCATCAAAATCAGTTCAGAGTTGGCGGAGTAATCGCGTCACAAACATACGAAACCATACAGTCGAATTGAGAACTTCTTCCTTTTTGAAGTCGGTTGAAAACTCAATAATAGTTTGCACGCACGACCTAAGTCCGGAATGAAAATTGAATCTCAAGGCTCTCGGCAAACTGATATTCTTTCAGCGAAAACGAATTATAAAAATTCAAATATTGACATGCGCTACACAAATGTCGTGGTGGCCCAATGGCTAAGACCTCGTCTCTCGTGCTTGAGGTCGTGTGTTCAAATCCGGGAAAGTACCAATGTATCTTTTTCAATTCATATGTATTTTCAAATTTTATCTTGGACATCGTTGAAAACGGTGAAGGAAAACATCGTGAGTAAACCTGGACCTTATAGTGTAAAGTGTAGTGTGTGTATATGTGTGTGTGTAGTGTGTGCAACAAGCTACTTGTCAAATGCACGGTAGAATCAACTTTTATTCCATGTAAATTTAAATTGTGACATTCAAAAGTGCCGCTTGGTGGCCCAGTTGAAATAAATATCTTTTGTCTTTGTGCGCGTGGGTGTGTGTTTAGAGTTTGTGTGTGTGAGTGTGTGTGTGTGTGTGTGTGTAGTGTATGTGTGACTTTGTTGTGTGTGTTGTGTGTTTATTTGTAAGTTTGTGCTCCATTGGTGTAATTGTTTCAATGCGATCCAGTGCGAGGGTCAACAAATAAATTAAATTAAATAAAAATGTCACGTTATTATCGCTTATAGATTTTTAATTTGCCTAGAGGCTCAGAAGCTTAACCACAAGAATAAAAAAACCGGCCAAATGCGAGACGGATTCGCGCACGAAGGCTTCCGTACCATTACCGCAAAAAAATCACGTTTTTTTTTATGGACACCCCACTTAAATATTTATTTTATTCTGTTTTTAGTATTTGTTGTTATAGCGGCAACAGAAATGCATCATCTGTGAAAATTTCAACTGTCTAGCTATCACGGTTCATCAGATACAGCCTGGTGACAGACAGACGGACAGTGGAGTCTTATTCATAGGGTCCCGTTTTTACCCATTGGGTACGGAACCCTAAAAAAGCTCAGTAGCACTTTCAACCACTAGACCAGCAAAAGTCACTCAGTTATTCGAGGAAAATTGAATAATTGTTCGTAAATTATCTTCGAATCGAATAACTTCACTTCAGTCGTCAATTTATCGACTTAAGGTCTAGTTGCCATCTATAAATGTTTTATTTTTATTACCCGCACGCGATCATAATCTGACTCCATGTTATTGCCAGCGGAATTAATGACGATCGATACGGAATTGTACTCCTACCATGAAATAGAAACCTATTACTCCTACTATTCTATATATATATCTACTAGCTGACCCGGCAAACTTTGTTTTGCCATAAAAAGACCAAACATTTATCTACCCTACCCTACCCTACCCTACCCGACCCTACACTACCCTACACTACCATACCCTACCCTACCCTACCTATATAGCCTATGTCCTTTCCCAGGTCTCAAACTATCTTCATACCAACTTTCATCTAAATCGGTGCAGCGGTTTAAGCGTGAAAAGGTAACAGACAGACAGACAGACAGACAGAGTTACTTTCACATATTTTATAATATTAGTATGGATACTTAATATTATGAAGCTGAAGAGTTTATTTATTTATTTATTATATGCTTTATTGTACACCTTGTAGTCCTTGTGCCTTGTAGTTTGTGTGTTTGAACGCGCTAATCGCAGGAACAACTGGTTGGAATTGAAAAAATATTTTTCTGTTGGAAATGGACTATTCCATTTATCGAGAAAGGTTATCTATACCAATATTATAAAGAGGAAATATTTTTTTGTTTGTTTGTTTGTACCGAATAGGCTCCGAAACTACTGGACCGATTTAAAAAATTCTTTCACCTATGGAAAGTTACATTATTCTCGAGTAACATAGGCTATAATTTTGACGGAAGCGAAGCCGCGGGGGTCAGCTAGTAGGGTATATAACATCACGCTACGACCAATAGAAGCGGAGCACAGTTGAAAAATGTTGCAAAAAAGGGACAAAATTATTCCTTTTTGAGAGCTTCCGTTGCGTGCGCTGCGTAAACGGTTTAAGTTGTTACGCAAATATCATGTAGGTGGAATTTTTTCTCTTTATAAATTCAAACAAGTAAAATTTCACAATTTAAAAAACCCCCGACGCATTTATCTTGCGAAAACACCCCGATTCAAACAGTAAAACGCCCATAACTTTTGATCGGCTGAACCGATTTTGTCCAAACATAGCTAAGAACACTCTCGACAAACTCACCTTTCAAACAAAAAAATAATAATCAAAATCGGTTCATCCGTTTAAGCGCTATGATGCCACAGACAGACACACAGATACACAGATACACAGCAACACACGTGAAACTTATAACACCCCTCTTTTTCCGGCGGGGGTTAAAATAACACCCCTCTTTTTCCGGCGGGGGTTAATAACACCCCTCTTTTTCCGGCGGGGGTTAAAATAACACCCCTCTTTTTCCGGCGGGGGTTAAAAAAAGTCCAAGACAGAATAATATGTCTATATTTTAAGATTGACTCACTATAACCTTTTTTATGGTAATCAAATTTGTTCATTTGCGAAGGAGTTATATCAACATCTATATTTATTTTTTTGTCGGATAGGTAGGGAAGGTAGGGTAAGTAGGTAGTGGTAGATAAATAGTCCGTTGACGGGAGCGAAGCCGCGGGGTCTGATAGTTATACTAAAAGGTGAATGTTTGGATGCATGGATGAATGGATGGATGTTTGTTTCTCAATCAGTCCAGAACGGCTGAACGGATCCTGATGAAAGGTTCCAGAAATGTATGGAGCCTGGGCCAGCTCTATGTACACTTTATGTAAAAATTGCTGTATATTATAGTAACTGATTCTTATTGTTAATTTTCTTTAATTGCACTTCGTTTCAATGTAAACTCAAATTAACTTTGTCAAGTAGAGCAACACAATTTACAATTAAACATGGTGGGTCAGATCAGCAGTAGGCGAAAAAAGTCATTTTGACAGTGACAGTATGCGAAGAATGACATTTTGACAATGACAGTATGCGCAGAATGTCATTTTGACAATGACATTTGTTTGACGTGTCATCGTAATATCTGCGTCAATAAAAACAACACTAATTCAATTGCAATAGAGAAGCAATCAATTAATGTCCGTAGTAGTAAAACAATCACTAAAAACTCCGAAACATATCCAATTCAAAGTCAAAGCAAAGAATGACTCAAAGAAGTCACTTCTTAAAACTGTCAAAGTCGTCGAACGTCATGTCAAACACAACTGTCATGGCTGCCCTAAAAATAGGGTTATCTAATTAAAAAACTATAAATGAACATTTTTGTTACTTCTGTACCCTTCTTCAAATTAATTTGTTAGTATTTTTATGGAATTCCCCTATTTTTTTCCAAAATCGAACATCTCCTTTGGCACAGAGATAGATTTGACAGCGCATAAGCTACTTTTAATCCCGATAAACTAGTTACAATGATCCTGGGGACAATAAAACACTTTTCACGCGGGCGAAGCCGCTGACGGAAGCTAGTTTTAAACTTGACTGGAAATTATTTTCTATATATAGAAAAGCTTGTACTGCTTTAGGTTTAGAGGCAGTAATTATGAATGGTTGTGGATAAGTGCTTTTTAATTATGGAAGACCATAATACTATATCGCATTGCAGTTGAGAGAGGTCACAAATAATAAAATTATGTAGGTATAGTTAACATTATTGGCTAAACGCAAGCATTACAAATGATCCTGTACTGCCATTCCCTTAAATGTTTTTTTTTATGAATACTTGGTGGCACAGTGGTATTGGCCGCGACTTACAAGTTATTTCGGCGCTTTAATTTGTGTAAAATAATTCATCACCCCTGCTCTCAAAACGGTGAAGGAAAATATTGTGAGGAAACAGGCATGTCCTAGAACCGAAAATTCGAAGACATATGACATCCACCAACCCGCACTGGGCCCGCGTGGTGGATTACGGCCCATTCCCTCTCACAGAGAGGAGGCCTGTGTCCCAGCAGTGGGAACATTAATAGGCTGATTATGATGATGGTGACTTAAAATATTATTCAAAATATATCATTATCGCTTTGGGCATCGGAGATTTTCAGCAAAAACATATTATTTAGGTGATAATGTGGGGAAGAGCAAACGGTATCCTAAAAATTATTGCGGATAAACCAGACTGCCCTTTCCTGGGGTACTGGACCCATTAGCATAGCGACGGCTCCAGTACAACGGGAAATTGGTATTAAGCGATTTGACTATTTTTAATTTATTTATTTTTATTCTGTAGTTGGATTATTTCATTGCAAAAAGGTTGGAGGAGGCCTTTGCCGATTGGCAAACAGATCTAGAAAAGATAACTAAGCAACAAATATTGGCTTAAATAGTTAATTTAGTTTCAGAGACCAGTGTTATTATATAATAAGTTTAAAACCATTGTAATTAGTTAAGAGATCTGAATAAAAGGCTATTATTATATTATATTATATTATTAGTTGGATTATTTCAATTGGATTATTGTTCTTATTAGAATTACATTATTTAGTCTAAAGTACTAACAAATTATGCATCATGGCCCGAAATAAATTAGTTGATTGATAAGTTCCTAATTTGGAAGTGGAAGGCTATTGGGGAAGACCTTAGCCCAGAAGTGGGACAAATGAGGTTGATTAAAAAAACTGCCTAAATTACCAATATTTACACACATGTATCTACGTAATGCAATCAGAAACGAGTTCCATTTTACCCGACTGCCGAAGGAGGGTAATGTGTTTATTTATTTAATCTTCCGCCGCGGTGTTCATATAATACTATATACCCATACCAATATACACAAGAGTCGGAACATTCCACCTCTTTCCGGAAATGACAACATGGCCGCCATATACCGACCATGAAGTTTATTGATGTCTGGGTTTTTTCCTCTCCACGCTGAAACGTAGCGAATTTTCAGATAAAAAATAAATAAAAGCAAAATGTGAGAATTATCTAACATGCCACTGAATTAAAGAAGTCGATTCAAATTAGTGAAGACCCAAGACTATTTTATTGCAGTCTGTATAAAATGTCAACACCCTCGAAACCATACAAACAAAAGAAGTTCAAACCGCTCAAATGTCGAAGAGTCTTCAAATTTCGAACAAGCTCTGAACTCTGAACCAAAATAACGAACCATTACGTCATCACATCTAATTGCACAAATTCCAAATCCAAAATCCGTCCACCGTCGTGAACAGAGCAACACAGCAATACTCAATGGGTATCGCCGTCTCACTCTAAACAAAGCCCGAATGGCTAAAGAAAGACGCACGGGTATAAAATTCTTGATGCCATAACGTCCTATTGATTTTTCTTCTGACGTACACTTTGGTCCCCTGTTTATATTGAATGGAGCGGCCTACAATTGCTTGTGTATGATTCGGAACATAATACTGCGATGTTTAGGTGAATGTCACTAAATATTAGATGCGGCTTTTAGCATATTGCGTAGAACGGGGCACTTGCAAGGATAAATTGCTCACGTTCCCGAGAAAATGGAGGCTCTATGTTGGTGCTGAGAATCTTTTTGCGAGAGGAAGAAAATAAATAATGTAAAGAGATGCTTGCTTCACAGTCGCTTTAGTTAATCATAAAGGGTTCTGTAGGAATGCAATGCTCTTCATTCAATGGCGTCTGTCTCATTAAATATTCATTGACGCTGGCAAATCGATTTTCGAGAAGGAAAAGCGAAAATGGAAAGTTGAACATACGATTCAATATTTCGTTTTAGTCGTTTTGATAGAGGTTTAGTAGTTAATAGCCTTGATGTTTAAGCGAAGGCCAGTAATTATCGTTTTAAAAATTTATGGGAACATGTTCCGACCGAATAATTTACGGTAGGTAATTGAAATACTTTGCGTGATATTTTTAGGGCCCTATGGTTCAATTAATTACATTCATGATTACGTTTGTACATTTAACATTTTGAGTGCGAAATTGTGAACAGCACTTTAAGTGTCGCCAAGTAATTGAAGCGAGGACAGCAGTGCAGTGTGAATTAGTTAAATGGAACATAATATGGGAAGCCACCAGGGTCACAGCTACTGTGTCATGGACGGAGAAGCAGATTATCATGTGTTTTACACCATGAAAAATCTGATACGAAATCCAAACATTTCAATCTACACAAAAAGTGGTATGTAGGTTGGACAAAAATCGATGCAAATCAAATCTGTCTATAAATTGATTTGCATTGATTTTTGTACGAAACAATTAGCCGCAATATTGTTATGCAAATCTGAATAGCTATAGACAGTGGCGGCCATTACTGTTGTCCCGCGTTGTCATCCATGTTGCCATCTGGTTTGTGTTGTTGAAACTATGTTGTGATTGAAATGAGAGAGGTGCTGTATTTACCTGCCATCCTTGCAGCAGCAGCGAGCGGTCCACCGTCCGAAGCCACATAACCGCGTCCCCCGCCTGGAAGTCGCGCAAGCGGTGACATCGCGCGTGCAGGAACAGCCCCAGGCACTTCAGCAGCTCCGACGTGGACGCCTGGATGACGGTCTTGCGCGGCGCCACGGGCGGGCCCGCGCTGGGCAGCTTTTCGTAGCACAGCACATTGTTGTTAAGCGCGTTTGCGCGCGCGGCGTCCGGCGGCGCAGGCGGAGGCGCCGCACGCGCGTACACGCCCCCCACGTGCGCGTTCTTGTTGCGGTCCACCGGCGCGTTGTCCGTCAGCGGCGCCCGGAACGCGGCCACACTCTTGCTCTTGCATTCCAGCTTCTTCTTGTTGTTGTTGGCCGTAGAAAACCGCTTCCACGAAAGCGCATTTATAAACAGTGAGTGCTTCTTGAGATTCTTCTCGAGAGCAGTCTTCTCGGATATAATCTTGGCAGCGTCGTCGAGCGTGGCCCGACGCTCGTCGCGCGGCAGCTCGCGGTTCTCGCGGTTCTTGGCATTGTTGAGGCGCTCGTAGGAGTAGGCGAGCGCGGCGCGGTCGGGCGGTGGCGCGGCGGCGGGCGGGCGCCGCTCGCGCGGGCTGAAGCTCAGCACGGTGCCCATGAGGCCCGCGCGCGTGCAGCCGCTAGGTGCCCGCATGCATCACGTGTGCGGCCGGCGACGGCGGCGGCCCGAGTGTGCTCGATAGCGCCGCGCCTGCGCGCTGGCTTGCTATCGACCGCGGCGCGCGCAGCAGCTGACGCCGCCCTGCCCGCCAGCCCCACGCCCCCGCGCCCGGGCCCCCTCCCGCCCCGGTAAACAAACCCTCGGCACCACGGAATTACTTATCGGTTATTAATTCCAATTAAAACCGCCGCCTCTCACTGGAGCTGTCGCCCTCACCAGCTCAGAGCATAGGTGACGACTACGCACTTCAGTTTAATTCACTATCATTATAGCGTGATTGGGAAGACATTCAATTTTAATTATTACACTCACCTCTATGTTATTCATATACATTCGCACTTATTTAAAACTATGTACGTGTGAATGCACGTCTGCTCTGTGATCGATCATGTGCAGACAGACAGACAACATAATTACACTCATAGTGCATCACGACCAGTGACCACCGCCCATCTCTACAAACAGCGACTTTATAGAACTGCGACATTTTTCAATTGCACAAGTACATTAGTTAGGACAGGAGACAGGCAGGTCGGGATTATTGCGGATGTTACATAATAATGCGGAGTGCGGCCGCTCCGGGACTATAATCGAATCACCCGAGCTACGAGCGGCTGCTACCTCACATTTGTGAGGTACTCCCAAACACAGCCTGTTTGGGAGTACCTTAAAAATGTGGGTTGAATCGGGACCGACCTCGATGCTATTCATTACAACCGCGAGGCAATTAAAAGCTTGCGGCTGAACGGGCTCTAATGCTGTCGTGTAACCCTGGTACTTACATAATAAAACGTTGGAAGGGTAAACAGGAAAACTGAGAGTTTCAAACAGTTTTCATGTTAAGGAAGAAAATAGAACATATGCGTTGGAATAAGGGCCATGTTATGACAAAAGTTTTAAGTATGGAAGTTATAAAGTAAAATGGCTTGAAGAAAAGAGAGAGACCTAAGAAAAAATGAATGGATATGACATGACGTCACACACGGCACATGATAATACTGGCGACGAGCCCAAATAAATTGGGATTATGTCAAGATTATGATGATGACAATTTAAAAATAAAATCAAATCCGTCCGTTAACATTTGGGCCTCTAATTTTGATCCCCCGTTTAAGGAGAGCGTAAATAAATGAGCTTTTTCTGTCGGAATATGGCTAAGCTGTAATCCGGAGATTATATAATATTATCCGATAAAATGCGAGGCAGTAGCATCCTCATCAAATTCGGGTATACTGCTGTCATTGGCAAACTGTTGGTTGCCGAAATGCCGACTCTTTATGTATCTAAAAAACCTACAATCATGTACATACGGGATTATTTTTACACGCTAGGGGCAGTAACAACTCTACATAAACATGTTTTTGGGAGACTAATATATTTATCTATCTTTTTGAGTTCGTTAACTGCATTCAATGATTTTACGCAAGGTGTGTGCCTTGTTTGTTCTGTCTCCTGCTTGATATGGAGCGAAGTGGAAATTTAAATTTTTCCTACTCCTCCGATATTCTTTTCTGATTAATTTCGTTGTGGGATCCAAGACAGTTAAATTCATTCTCCGGGACTTCGTCGAGCTTCATTGCCTCGGCGCTTTTCTGGTGGTCGCCACTGTTGATTCTGGCTTTCAGGAGTTGCAGTGGTTTGGGAATAGTGCGGTGGGATTGTACAAAAAAAAAGATGTCAAAAGAGTTTTTGTTGCGCCTTGTGGCTTTTATGCTGGGTAGGTACTTGAATCGCAGCTTTGGTCCAGATTAAATTTATTGCATCCTTAATGTACATACAGGCGGTAAATATAAGATACAGAAACAATTATGGACCCTTCGGGCACACCAACATTCTAGATACAGCTAGTGCCTAGCAGAGAGAAATAGCGCTTAATATTTTCTTTATTAATTAACATTTAATTTATCTATTTCCTGTCTATCTGCTTTTTGATTTTTTAAACCTTTAGATGACGAGCAGTGGTGGCCCCGACTTACGAGTTGTAGGTCGTGGGTTCGAACCCGAGCAGACGGTTTACTTTATGTAATTTATTTCATCACCACTGCTCTCAAAACGGTGAAGGAAAACATGAGGAAACCGGCATGTCCTAGAACCAAAAATTCAAAGACATGTGACATCTACCAATCCGCACTGGGCCCGCGTGGTGGATTATAGCCCACTCCCTCTGTGAGAGGAGGCCTGTATCCCAGCAGTGGGAACATTAAAATGCTGATGATGTGATGATGATGTGAAACCTTTAGATGAAACTGCATCGATTGGCATCACGAAACGTGAATTTGTGATATTTTTTTTATAAAACTTGAAGCTGAAGCAATGTCTGCTAATGTTTCCAAAGTTTCTGAATAAAGTAAGTACCTTACTAATATAAAAGTTAAGGACAGTCTCCAAAGAACTTATTCCTGTACTGCAACTATTGCCTCGCCTTAAACGGATGTCTACCAGCTTGATGCACTAGAGTCGATCGAAAAGCGGGCCAAGAGGCTCATCGGCGATGAAGCACTGGTTAAGTCAAAGCTCCAGAGCCTTGAACACCGTCGCCGAGTTGCCAGCTTGTCGGTTTTTTATCGGTTACATTTCGGGGAGTGTGCGATGGAATTGAATGATCTAATTCCGCCCAGCCCGTTTCATCATCGGACTACCAGACGTACGGCGAAGCGCCATCGGTATATGGTAGACATTCCACCCATACGCACAAAACGTTTTGAGAATACTTTTATTATGCGTACAGCTAAGGAGTGGAATTCCCTGCCGGAGTCTGTGTTTCCCGATAGCTACAATCTAGGGGTCTTTAAGTCAAGAGTGAATAGGTTACTTCTAGGCAAGCGTGCTCCATCGTGGACCACATCATCGCTTACCATCAGGTGAGATAGTGGTCAAGCGCGAGCCGATAACGAATAAAAAAAAAATAAGATTTCGGTGATCGATTTATCACGTAGGGAATTCCGATTCACCCAGTAAAATCAGATGATTGAAAAATCTTCTTCACTCATATCAGCACTCGTAAAATAAGTTTACCAACTATAAAGAAAACCTAGCTTATATCAAGGTAAAATATTCGACTTTCAGCGAGGTTATGACGTGACTGAATATGCCAGACGTCCATTTATGCCAGTGTCTGCAATTCTGCATCTAATGCGCTCCGTCGGCATCGCTATACCAACAGCATTTTCGTCTGGCTCTTTCATGAGCAATTATGACCCGAAAGTTTTTTAGCGATTTCCATGAAAACTGATAAGAATGTTAAAATTAATATATTTGCTAGACGTTTTACTTTTTTTTATGATTATGACCTTATCATTTTGATTATTGACATTATGATATTGATTTCTGTAATTTTTTTGTGTTTTTAATTATTTAAGTTTTATTTGTATGTACCATTTGTATTTTTTGTTTGATCTACTTTTTATTAACCCCCGCCGGAAAAAAGGGGTGTTATAAGTTTCACGTGTGTTGCTGTGTATCTGTGTGTCTGTCTGTGGCATCATAGCGCCTAAACGGATGAACCGATTTTGATTTAGTTTTTTTTTGTTTCAAAGGTAATTTTGTCGAGAGTGTTCTTAGCTATGTTTGAATAAAATCGGTTCAGCCGTTCAAAAGTTATGGGTGTTTTACTGTTTGAATCGGGGTGTTTTCGCAAGAAAAGTGTGGTTTTTAAATTTTAAAATTTTACTTGTTGTGATTTAAATTGTATAATTTATAGTTATCTCAGGGCAATGTTACTATGAGTACTATGTACGTCTTATTTGTCATATGCATTGGTCCAATAGTTGTTTAGATTGCTTTGTCGAATTGTAATTAATGCATGTGATGTGGCGTTGCAAAATTTAAAATAAAAATGATGCGAGACGCTCAGGACCGGTCGATTTGGTGATACCACAGATTAAATAATAGTACAGGCGATACTTAGAAGAGATTAATTTTCGGCAGTGGACGTCTTTCGGCTGTAATGATAATGATGATGAGTGAGTAATTAAATCGTTAGCAATAAAATATACAAAACATTAAAAATCAAAATAAGTAATACTTTCAACTACTTAAATAATAATAGTCCTCAATTAACTAATTTACGTAAGCACTTAGTAAATCGGAGAATAATGGTAAGGTTTCTATTTTTCGTCTAAATATTAATTAATGCTTTCTGTATTAAAAATTTGTAGAGTATCTTTTTAGGGTTCCGTACCGTAGGAGTTCAAACGGAGCCCTATTACTGTCACTCATGTGTCTGTCTGTCTGTCACATAATTTTGTTCCGAATAATTTTTTAACTTTCCATTGACCTTTGAACTTGAAATTTGGTGATAATGTTTATTATAACGTATATTATCAAATCAAGTCAAATCCATTATTTGTCAATGTAGGTATCGTTAGTTACAGGTGTTAACAAGCTTAGGCCATATCTTAAAAGTATCACTACATTCTACCCACAGGGCGTACAAACAATACGTTACATTAATATTAATCATTAGATTAAATTATACAATAACAGATTAAATAAAATAAGATAACAAATAGTACAAGTATTGAAAAATCTGATTTATTCTTAGGAACGGAACACTAAATTTGCGAAGTCCGACACGCACATAGCCGGTTTTAATGTGATCTGTCTCTTGAGTACTTTATAGATTTGCGTAGTTAATTGAATATTTTTGATAAAAAAAGATATATATATATATTATATTATATCGAATGTGTGAATCATGGTTCATTAGTTTCGCTATCCTCCGTTTGATTGAGAGATACACTGAGCCGATCTATAGATTGCCCTATGTGCAGTAGTGTACATTTTTGAGCAGAAAAATAATTCACTTTTTATAATGATTACTTTTCATATTTTGCACAAATATACTTTTTAGGGTTCCATACCCAAAGGGTGAAAACGGGACCCTATTACTAAGACTCCACTGTCCGTCTGTCTGTCACCAGGCTGCATCTCATGAACCGTGATAGCTAGACAGTTGAAATTTCCACAGGTGATGTATTTCTGTTGCCGCTATAACAACAAATACTAGAAACAGAATAAAATAAATATTTAAGTGGGGCTCCCATACAACAAACGTGATTTTTTTGCCGTTTTTTCGACAATGGTACGGAACCTTTCGTGGGCGAGTGCGACTCGCACTTGGCGGATTTTGATCTATCTCCTTTCTATTAATTGCTAAATCGCTAGATGGAAACTCAAGGAAACTACACTAGACAAACTCGTAAAAATATACCAACTTGGCTTATCATTCAGAGAAAGTTTTACTATAAATGTAGTACATACTTACTGAACGTACTCTAGAATCTTATAATATAAAACTGAATCGCAAAATGTGTTGGTAAGCGTAATATATAACGCATAACTCAACAACGCCTGGACCAATTTGGCCAATTCTTTTTTTTAAATGTTCGTTGAAGTTCAAAGATGGTTTTTACGGCGAGAAAAATTCTAATAATTGCCGGAAAACCCCTAAAAACAGCCATTTTCTTTTTCCCATACAAAAGTTTTCTAACTAAAACGTAGAGTCAATTTGAGCTATATTGCTATTGTATAAAGTTCATATTAAATTAAGCTAGCTATTTTTGCTTTGTGTAGGGTAGGTTAGTGTAGCGTAGGGTAGTGTAGGGTAGGGTAGTGTAGGGTAGTGTAGGGTTGGGTAGTGTAGCGTAGGGTAGTGTAGGGTAGGGTAGTGTAGGGTTGGCTAGTGTAGTGTAGGGTAGTGTAGGGTAGTGTAGGGTAGTGTAGGGTAGTGTAGGGTAGTGTAGGGTAGTGTAGGGTAGTGTAGGGTAGTGTAGGGTAGTGTAGGGTAGCGTAGGGTAGTGTAGGGTAGTGTAGGGTAGTGTAGGGTAGTGTAGGGTAGTGTAGGGTAGTGTAGGGTAGTGTAGGGTAGTGTAGGGTAGTGTAGGGTAGTGTAGGGTAGTGTAGTGTAGGGTAGGGTAGTGTAGGGTAGGGTAGTGTACTGTAGGTTAGTGTAGGGTAGGGTAGTGTAGGGTAGGGTAGTGTAGTGTAGGGTAGTGTAGGGTTGGGTAGTGTAGCGTAGGGTAGTGTAGGGTAGGGCAGTGTAGGGTTGGCTAGTGTAGTGTAGGGTAGTGTAGGGTAGGGTAGTGTAGGATAGGGTAGGGTAGGGTAGTGTAGCGTAGGGTAAGGAAGGTAGTGTGGGGTAGTGTAGGGTAGTGTAGGGTAGTGTAGGGTCGGGTAGGGTAGGGTAGGGTAGGTAGTGTAAGGTAGGGTAGGGTAGGTAGTGTAAGGTAGGGTAGGTAGGGTAGATAAATGTTTGGTGTTTTATGGCAAAACAAAGTTTGCTGGGACAGCTAGTAGTTATATATAATCTTCATGTTAATCATAAAGTCTGTCGCTGAATTCCAAGAGCGATGCGTCACCTCTTAATATAAGGCTTTCGTTTTGTACCATCAAGGCATAGGCGTCATGGCTGTTCGTAGAAAATGAGACCATTAAACGTAGTATTAAAGCTTTTCGCTTTTGTTTAATGGAGTTTTATGGCCCCACAATACAATATACTGCCAGTTGACTTTTTTATCACCGTCCATTCAATCTGCCCTGTCTTTTTCCTAAGTACTGGGTGTCTCAGAAAAATCTCACTATTGTAGATGCATACAAAATCACACAATCACATATTTTGTAGGCAAAAGTTTGTGTGTGTGTGAGTTTGTACTTTTGTGACTTCTTCATGTTCAAACGGCTGGACGGATTTAGATGAAATTTGGCACAGAGATAGATTATAGTCAGGAATAGCACATAGGATGTTTATCCCAGGGTTATGTTGTGTTGTATGTGTAACCCCAGAGGAAAAATCCGGCGGTGTGAGGTCTGGGCTACTCAACTTCTGAGGCGGCGCGTTTTCATAAATTTTAAAGATCGCTTTGAAGAATGCCAGAGCCGCGAAGGACGAAATTTGCATAATGTTATTTCCAAAAAATTATGTTCCCATGTCTTCAATTTCTGTTTTTGTAATTTAACGTGTATATATAAATATATTTGTGATTTTTTATGCATCGACAAAAGTTAGTTTTTCTGAGAAAACCTGTATGGGGCAGGGTCTGTTTTCAATCTAAGCAAATGCAGCTGAATGTAACAATTGCCATAGATCACCAAATCGCAGCCGGTACTGCTTACCTCGGTAACAGCACGAGGAGTAGGAGAGACATTTATTTTATTTCTTAAAAAAACGTTGCCCCACACAAGGAATTTCTTCCTGTATCGTGGGTGCGTTTACAAACATATAAACTCACATACACAACACCCAGAGCCGGAACAACTATCTGTAGATCATACAATTACGTTACGTTTTACGTTATTGCATGATTTAATCTCGCCCAGCCCGTTTCATCATCGGACTTCCAGACGTACGGCGATGCGCGATAGGTACATGGTGGACATCCCACCCATACGCACTAAACGTTTTGCGTTTTGGGGACACTTTTATTATGCGTACAGCTAAGGAGTGGAATTTCCTGCCGGAGTCTGTGTTTCCCGATAGCTACAATCTAGGGGTCCTTAAGTCAAGAGTGAATAGGTTTTTTCTAGGCAAGCGTGCTTCACCGTCGACCACATCATCGCTTTCCATCAGGTGAGATAGTGGTCAAGCGCAAGCCTTTATTTAGTAAAAAAAAATAAAAAAATCAAATATTACTTCCATGCGGGAATCGAACTTGCGACACGCAGCGCAGCATTCAATCGCTCAACCACTGCGCCAACCGTGCGCCCCATTCGCTGTAGATAAAGTACATTTTTGTTAAAAAAACTTGACAAAATGTAAATCTGGTTGTATAGCTATGGCGCTTATTTATTTATTAAAACTTCATACAACATACAGCTACATAGGCAGACTTAATGCCTTAGGCATTCTCTACCAGTCAACCAAGGGCGGTGAAGAGATAACATGGCAGGTGCATTAAAAATAGTTCTATTTTTTGAAGTAAAATTGGTAAAAAACTAAATTAAAAAAATCAAAAAATCCGACTGCTTCAAAAGCGAAATAAAAAGTCGTAAATAAGGAAAAAATCATGCTGTGCAGTCGGAGGATACATATTCGCGGGCTGGCTGACCAAAATCTGGTGTATCCTCCGCCTGCACAGCATGATTTATCCAATTTTAATGTAGCCTATGACACTCGCAGGGTTAAGACGCATCGATTGACGTATGAACCATCAAA
Organism: Orthosia gothica; assembly: GCA_949775005.1. Taxonomy (NCBI): domain Eukaryota; kingdom Metazoa; phylum Arthropoda; class Insecta; order Lepidoptera; family Noctuidae; genus Orthosia; species Orthosia gothica. Next base: position 9,709,151 of record OX459066.1, read on the forward strand.
ATCGGCCAACGCGTTTGGTCTCTGGAACGCCATATAGGAACAAACATACATACATACATACATACATACATACATACATACATACATACATACATACATACATACATACATACTTACATACATACATACATACATAGACTCATAAACACATTACCCTCCTTCGGCAGTCGGGTAAAAAATATATCATCGTCATCATTAGCCTTCTTAAGTTCCCACTGCTGGGACACAGGCCTCCTCCTATGAGAGGAAAAAAAAATATAACATCATCATCTGCCTAGCCTTTTTCCCAATTATTGTTGGGGTCGGCTTCCAGTCTTACCGGATTCAGCTGAGTGCCAGTGTTTTACATGGAGCGACTGCCTATCTGACCTCCAAAACCCAGTAACTGGGTAACACGATACCTCTTGGCAAGACTGGTGTCAGATCTCAGACTTCTGACTACCCGTAACGACTGTCAAAGATCTTCAAATGACAGCCGGGACCAACGGCTTGACGTGCTTTCCGAGGCACGGGGGATACTCGGTATGTTGAAAATGGTCACCCATCCACGGACCGACCTCGTCAAGCGTTGCTTAAGGTGGTACCCCGAGCAAAACGCCGCGCAAGCCGTTTTTTGTGCTATTTTTAGGAGCCATCTACTCGTTATTTAAAAAGAAATATCAATTAATAAAAATACATTAAAATTCTACATAATATTGATTCTAAAATGGTAGATTTAGTTTTTTTTTTTAAATGCTGTAATATTTCACTAATCTCCTTCCAAAAAAACATAAAAATTAGAAATAATTATTGATATTATGCATCTCCTCGTAAAGTTTTCATTAATTATTTTTTGTATCAACACTAATGGATAGACAATTTAATAACGAACATTTTTGTACATTTTTTTTTTCAAAAGACCAAAATTCGATTTTATAAAGATTTTATTCTAAAATCTGGGCGTATTTACTACTGTAATTCACGCGCCACCAGTGCCGCTAGACCAATAGGAATGCTCATATCTCATGCCGATTTTTTGGTCAGGGTACCGTCTTAACCTTAAAGATCGAACCGTGCGGCTGTTATTATTTAGCCTATATATATATAGTTAAAAACTGAAAATAAACTTATACTATTTTTTGCATATATACATACTTAGGTTAGATACAGTGACTTGTCAGGTGAGTAAGCGAGGAGGATTAAATAAACCTATTATTTCGGTGATTCTTAATACTTAACTGTAATATTTACTGACACTCGAGAGGCCTCTTCTGAGGCAGGGTAGAAGTTTTAGGGTACCGCGAAGATAAGCTTTTGTTTTGGCCAGACACGATCGGACTTCAGTAAATAGCAATAATTGAAAAGGAGGAAGAAAAGGAATTTATTCTGTCAACATTGTGCGTCAATTTTCGTAGAATAAATGCAATTTATTTTAAAAATAAAAAAACTTAATTCAAAAAATCAAAAAACCCGAGTCGGAGGATACATATTCGCGGGCTGGCTGACCAAAACCTGGTGTATCCTCCGCCTGCACAGCATGATTTTTCCTTGTTTACGACTTTTTAGTTCGCTTTTGAAGCAGTCGGGTTTTTTGATTTTTTGAATTAAGTTTTTTTATTTATAACTTTTTAGTTAGTTTTTTTTTTGAATTAGATACATTTAAACATATAAGTGTTATATATTTTTGAAATCACCTCTTAAAGCCCTTTATTTTGATACCCCACACGATGGGTTTGGAAGAAAAAAATTTGGGCCCCCACAATTTGGCACCCAAAATCCGCCATTTTTCTATTGTCCAATTTTAAAGTAGCCTATGACACTCGCAGGGTTAAGACGAATCGATTGACGTATGAATCATCAAAACGCCATAGAGGAACAAACATACATAAATACATACATACATATATAGACTGTTAAACACATTACCCTCCTTCGGCAGTCAGGTAAAAAAATACAATCATTGAAATCATCTTAATCTTACACTATCTAATGGATAAAAACTTTTTAACAAAAAATCAAACCGACTTCCAGAACAAAAAACAACAAAGCATAAAATAAAATTCTTTTCCGAAGTCGGTGTCTTTTTTACCCATTGTTTTCCGTTTTTCGACACCGACTTCGGAAAAGAATTTTATTTTATGCTTTGTAGTTTTTTGTTCTGGAAGTCAGTTTGATTTTTTGTTAAAAAGTTTTTATTTTTCTATTTTTAGTTTTGGTAGGTACCTCCAATTAACATGATTATCATTTATAGCCAAAGTACATCTCATGGCGATTCCAATAAGCCCAAACACGACTAGGAAACTTTGTTTTATTTGAGAGTTCCAGTGCCTACCTTCCGGCTTTATCATCAGATCAGTTCGATGGTGCCATTTTTATCAGTACCATTTATTTATAAGTATTTGCTTCATTATAGTCGAGATATCTTATGCCCGTGACACACTTAGCATTTAGGAGTTCCAGTGCCCATCTGTGGTTTTCTTTATCAGTTCCACTTCACCAAATGATACTTTTTGAGTGCAAATGGTTGCATTGTTGATGAAAATACCAAAATCGCTATATGTTTGCCTATAATATTCGAGGAGTTCCCTCGATTTCTCTAGGATTCCATCATCAGATCCTGACCTCATGACTATGGGACCAACTAGGAAACAAAAGAAGATTTTTTTAAATCGGGCCAGGCGTCTTTGAGTAATCGGGGAACATACATAAAAAAAAAAAAAAGATTCCGACGAATTGAGAACCTCCTCCTTTTTTTGAAGTCGGTTAAAAACCAAAAAAAAACAATAGCAATAACACGGTCTAGACGTGGATGAACTCTCGATTCTTCTGACTTTTTTGCAAATTGAATGTCGGATGTAGATACCGGTACCTCGTGGTAATCCTCGCAAAAGAAATGCTTAAAATTTTGATCACGCAAATCATATGATGAAAATATTGTAAATTATTAACACAAACTGTATGGGAATACCAAGACATTCATTCATAGACATTCTGTTTTATTCCTTAAATATTGTATGTTCCGTTTCCGTGAATGTCTCCGCGGCATCAACAGTGGGTCCTATCAGAATATAAGCGCAGCGTTATTTTCTTTTTAATATCGTTGCACTTGCTGAGATATGAGCCTTTTTGGTCTCGCACGGGGTTATTTATTTATTATTATTGTTTGTGTTTTGCTTATCTCGTGTCTCTTGTGCGGGACATATTTTTTCTTTCTCTCTTTTCTCTTTCACTCGAGGAGACTTTTCAAAAGTATCAAAGCAAGTATCCAAGCAACTCTATTCCATTAATTTGTGAAGTTGGTTATTTCCATCAGATCATAATTTCAGAATTGCGATCATCCTACAACCAGGACGTGCTGGCCAGTTCTAACCGCTAACGTTACCAAGTCTCTCGTGCTTGAGGTCGTAAGTTCAAATCCGGGCAAGTGCCAATGTGACTTTTTTAATTCATAAGTACTTTTTAAGTTTAGTAAGTTTATCTTGGACATGCTGACAACGGTAATTGAAAACATCATGAGAAAACCTTGACTTAAAATTAAGACGGTACCCTGCCTAAAAAATCGGCATGAGATATGAGCGTTCCTATTGGTCTAGCGGCACTGTTGGCGCATGAATTACAGTAGTGAATACGCCCAGATTTTAGAATAAAATCTTTATAAAATCGAATTTTGGTCTTTTGAAAAAAATAATTCTACAAAAATGTTCGTTATTAAATTGTCTATCCATTAGTGTTAGTACAAAAAATAATCAATTAACACTTTACGAGGAGATGCATAATATCAATAATTATTTCTCATTTTTATGTTTTTTTGGAAGTAGATTAGTGAAATATATACAACATTTAAAAAAAAACTAAATCTACCATTTTAGAATCAATATTATGTAGAAATTTAATGTATTTGTATTAATTGATATTTCTTTTTAAATAACGAGTAGATAGCTCCCAAAAACAGCACAAAAAGAGGCTTGCGCGGCGTTTTGCTCGCCTTAATATAGGTTTGAAATCGCCAACCCGCATTTAATGCTCGCCTTCTCTGTATGAGAAGAGGCCTTTGCCCTACAGTGGGACAGTAATAGGCTGGTATCCATACTTTTAATTATAAATGCGAAAGTAACATTGTCTGTTTGTAACCTTTTTATGCTTAATTTAGTTGCTGATTTATATGAAATTTGTTATGGAGATAGTTTAAGATCCTGAGAAGAACATAGGATCCTTTTTATCCCGGGAATATGTTCCCTTGGGAAAATGTCAGAATCAACGCGGCCGAAGCCGCGGGCAGACACTATTTAATGGATCAACAAATCAAGAAGAAAATACCCTACAGAACCATCCACAAAACCACTAACAAACAAAGGTTATTCATTAGAAATCAAAGCGAATCCACGCCGCTTGTCCGTGGTCGGGCGAGGTCGCCCCTAATGTCTTTAGCGAAGCCCTAGAGGCGTTAGCGCTGCTATAAGTCAATGTTTACCTAGCCACGCGTGTATGTCGATAATGTGTGCATTCGGGTTGTAAGAAACATGGGATTAAAATCAATACACGTCTTATAAGTTTGGCTCCAAATTCGTTATAAGCAACCATAAAATTGCAAGGACAAAAATTTCGCACAATTTTACTAGATCCACTGCAGTGGGGCAAACTGGCTTAAAATAAAGCAGATAATAAATATTTGGTTTCTAGATAGGGTTGCTCATATATTTGGGGCCAAAGGCGCCAAGCACTGCGTCATAAGTCAATGTTTACCTAGCCACGTGCAACAGTGTGTAAGTCGATATTGTGTATTCTATGAACACAATACAAATAGGAATGCCTTGCTTTAATGTACAAAAAAAGAAGAAAACTGTTACATGTAAAAAAAAAATATGGGGCCATGGACACAACACAGTTATAGGAATGCCTTGTTTTAATGAGCAAACAAGTAAAATTTCACAATTTAAAAAAACCCCGACACATTTATCTTGCGAAAACACCCCGATTCAAACAGTAAAATCCCCATAACTTTTGAACGGCTGAACCGATTTTAATCAAACAAAGCTAAGAACACTTTCGACAAAATTACCTTTCAAACAAAAAAAACTAAATCGAAATCGGTTCATCTGTTTAGGCGCTATGATGTTACAGACAGACACACAGATACACAGCAACACACGTGAAACTTATAACACACCTCTTTTTCCGGCGGGGGTTAAAAAAAGAGAGCTGGGGAAGACTTTAAGCACTGTTACTTTTGACAGATAAAAACAACGGGGTCGCAGGATGCAGGTCAGAAAAGAATACCTAAGTGGTGGTTGCTTGAGTCAAGAGTTAATGGGTGACTTCTAGGCAAGCGTGCTTCACCGCTGACCACACCATCGCTTACTATCAGGCGAGATATTGGTCAAACGCACCCTACAATCATCTGCCTATAGCCTTTTCCCGACTATATTGGGGTCGGCTTCCAGTCTTACCGGATTCAGCTGAGTACCAATGTTTTACATGGAGAGACTGCCTATCTGACCTCCACAACCCAGTAACTGGGTAACACGGTACCCCTTGGCAAGACTGGTGTCAGATCTCAAGCTTCTGACTACCCGTAACGACTGTCAAAGATCTTTGTATGACAGCCGGGACCAACGGCTTAACGTGCTTTTCGAGGCACGTAGGAAACTCGGTATGTTGAAAATGGTCACCCATCCACGGACCGACCTCGTCAAGCGTTGCTTAACCTTGATGATCGACCATTGCGGCTGTTATTATTTAGCCACGAGCTCCTCAAACGCGAGTCTACCGATAAAAAGAAATGCGACAGACTGCCCCCCCGGACCATGGTTCTTATTGGCCTAAGCGTAAATACTCCTGTGTTGTTATAATTGGTTCTTGTAATTATTGCTTAAATGCTTTGGTGTTTTTGAATAATTAAAGATTAAGTCCAATTAATATAAATGAGCCAAAAGGTGTATGTAGAGATCTTAGCTCACTTACACAACCCCTCTCCAACACCGCTCCCGCACAACAAGCACCGCCTTAAACGGAGATGACTGCTTGCTGTCCACGAGCCGACATCTAGCAGGCAACCAGCTGTCCACGTGCTTACAGCTAGCAGTCCACGCACCGACCGCTTTCGCCTTTCCTTTTTCGACAAGCTAGCAACGTGCTTCGGGCGAGCAGTCTGCGTGTGCACAGCACGCGGGCCGCCCGCTTGAAACGTACGTTATCTTTTGGGTATATGGTTTGATAATGATGATTTTGTGAAGAAAAACATGTTTTTCTATCATGTTATCCATCGTTGATTTTTCCGAATAATTTTGTTGCAGGATCCGAAACAGTTTATTTGCTTCTCTGGGACTCGTCAAGCTACATTGATTTGGTGCTTTACTGGTGGTCGCCGTTGTAGATTCTGGCTTTTAGGGCAGGTTGGAATTGTGTGACGGGCTTATCCCAAAAATATACTATAATTATGATCATCATATCAGCCGAAAGACGTCCACTGCTGGACATAGGCCTGCCCCAGCCCTAGCCCAAGCCGTCGCCACATTGATCGGTCCCGTGCTTCCCGTATTCAGCGGACCAACACCAGGTCATCCCTGGCGGGAAGTCTTCAACGCAACGTGTTCTGGTTCGATGTCGCCACTCCAGAACTATTCTGCCCCATCGGCCATCCGTTCTGCGAGCAATGTGCCATGCCCACTGCCACTTAATTTTCTCAATTCTTCTGGCTATGTGAGTATTTCAGTAACTCTAGTTCTCTTGCGGATCTCTACATTTCTGATTCGATAACGTAAGGAAACTCCAAGCATAGCCCTCTCCATTGTCCTTTGAGTGACTGTTAGCTTTCTGGTGAGGCCCATTGTGAGCGACCACGTCTCAGAGCCATAGGTTATCACTGGCAAAACTCAGTGGTCATAGACTTTCGTCTTCAGACACTGTGGTAAGTTGGACGAGAACATACCGCGCAACTTCCCGAACGCTACCCAGCCAAGTCGGATTCGACGATTGGCCTCTTTTTCGAAGTTGGCCCTACCCAACTGGATTGTTTGTCCCAGGTAGACATAGTCGTCAACAACTTCGAGTGTAGAGTCTCCGACCTTGATAGGAGTGGGTGCAACATGGGCATTCTACATCACCTTGGTTTTGTCGAAGTTCATCTTAAGACCCACTCTTTCAGAAGCTCTACTGGGGTCATCGAGCATTGTACTGAGGTCCTCCATGGTCTCATGCCATGCCATGACCACTATATCGTCGGCAAACCGAAGGTGAGTGATGTGCTCGCCATTGACGTTGATGCCTAGCCCTCTTTAGTCCAGAACCTTGAAGACATCCTCCAGTGTAGCGGTGAACAGTTTGGACATATGACGTCTCCCTGGCTCACACCTCGCTGCATGAGGATAGGTTCCGAAGTCTGATCCTGACGTCGAACTGACATGGTGGCGTTTTTATACAAACATTTCAACACTTCGATGTATCGGTCGTTTGTCGATTTGGCACCGTTAGCTTAGCTTAGCTTGCCATCGCTGTGCTCGTCCACGGAGCTTCCTAGGCACTCGAAACGATTCTGGAGTTCGAGCTGAAAGTTCTCGGGCTTTTGGATCTGTATCTGTGCTGGACGGAGCGTAGTATCAGTCAAGACATTTCAAGCTTGATATTAATGTTCAATGTGCCTCTCACCATGCGGTGATCACCGAATTGATCACGGAGACATCATTGAACATTTGCTGCTTAGTTGACATGATGAAGTCGATCTCGTTTTTAGTTGCAGCATACAATTATGATGAAAAAACTATTGAAGATTACCGTACTTTCAATTATTTAAAACAAGATCATCCCTTTATTTGTAAAGACAGAGGTTGTTGCCAATATGAATTTTACGAGTAAGGTACGTATAAAATAGGGGATTATTGTACCGTGTCCAAATGAAGACTCGCACACTTTGCCCATCCTGGGGTTCGAACTCACGACCCAGTATTCTCGCTCAACAGTCGCGCTTCGACCCTTCAATATAATCAAAGGACGTTGAACTTTAGCATATTATGGGATTGTATTACTGAGCCAATTTATTTAACACACTAGTTTTGATAAGGGCTTCCCCTGCGCTACATTTTGTTAGTTATGCGAACAGATAATGTCCTGCGATAGTATTATAATAGATAAATTAATATTTTTTTTAAATTAATTTAATATTCTTAAATGAGTGTAATTATCTATTTTCATCCCTCTTTATTTTTTAATAACAACTAGCGAAAAGCTTACAGTCACCTAAAGAGCAATGGAGAGGGCCATGCTCGGTGTATCCTTGCGTGATCGAATAAGCAGTGGGCAGGGCAAATTGCTCGCAGAACGGATGGCCGATGGGGCAGAAAAGTTCTGGAGTGGCGACCGCGAACCGGAAGACGTTGCGTTGGAAGGCCTCCCACCAGTTGGACCGATGACCTGGTGAAGGTTGCGGAGATCCACTGGATGCGGGACTCACGGGACCGATCAATGTGACGTCTTTCGGCTGATATGATGACATGATATGATAGCCGGCTGACTGACTGACTAGCGAATACCCGGCGTGTGCTACTACGCTAAATAAAGAAATAAATTTTGTTTACTAGTTGGAAAAAGGTTATTTGGTTTCTAAAATCATCTTCGCATTATTGCCTTTCTAATAAAACCGGTTGAGGCATCGGTTGGATGGTTTCAAAGTGTATAACGGACATAGGTAGAAATAATTTTTGTGTTTTATATATTAGGATTGCTTGCTGCACGAACAATTTGGACCTAATCTATAGTAACCAAGTAGGATAATAGTTCGTGGAAGCTAGAATCTAAAATTCGCTGTACTGGATACAAAATCTTAAGAATTACCTTGCGAAAGGGGCGTACCTGAGTGAGGTAACGTGAAAAATTGTCAGTATGACATTGGAAAGCTGACATGATTGAATACCAATTTCCCTGCATTTTTTACAAGCCATGCATGCTTCATTCGAATCTTACAAGCTCAAGTTCTTCAGGTATTTTTTCCATGCGAGAAAGTTTGGTAAGTTAGAGGGATTTATACTTAAATAATCGTATGATTTAATTCAATAGGAATAAATCTTATCATCTGCCTTTTCCCAATTGTTTGTTGGGGTCGGCTTCCAGTCTTACCTAATCCAGCTGAGTACCAGTGTTTTACATAACTAGGTAACACCATACCCCTTGGCAAGACTGGTGTCAGATCTCAAGCTTCTGACTACTCGTAACGACTGTCTTAAGATCTTCAAATGACAGTAGCGTGCCTCTGAGGCACGGAGGAAACTCGCTTTGTTGCAAATGGTCACCCATCCACGGACCGACCTCGCTTAACCTTGAAGATCGACCCGTGCGGCTGTTATTATTTAGCCGTAATAGGAATAAATCTTATATTGTAAATAAATAATCAAACATTGAATGTATTTCTATTTATTAGAAGCCCGTCCATTCTATCGTTTTTAGGGTTCCGTACCCGAAGGCTCCAAATGGAGCCCTACTGCTGTCACTTAAATTAAATTAAATTAGTTAATAATGTTTATTATTACGTATATTTTATAACAAACACCGGTATTTTCTACATTGGGTACGGAACCCTTAATGTGCAAAGTCCGACACGCACTTTACCGGGTTTTAGGGTTTCGTACCCGAAGGGTCTGAACGGAGCACTGCTGTCACCCACATGTACGTATGTTTGTCTGTCCGTCTATCTGTCGTCTGTCACACAATTTAGTTCCGAATATTTTTTTAACTTCTCATTGACCAATGAACTAGAAATTAGGTGATAATGTTTATTATTACGTATATTTTACTAATAAATACCAATATTTATTTATTTATACTTTATTGTACACCGGAAGATACAGGAACAAAAGAAACTTAAAACTAAAAATATACAATGGGCGACCTTATCGCTTGCCGCGATCTCTTCCAGGCAACCTGGAATGGTCAGTGATTGCCTGGACATGACATGGGGTTGTCAGTGGTGTAACAATACCAACTTAAAGATACAATAATACTTACTCAAACACAAATAGATAATTATATATGCTATAAAATAGATACATAAATACATACATATTTATATTATAAACAATGAAAAAAAAATACGTAAATTTTTTGAAGAATTTAAAAATTTTGAAGCCGCTCAAGTTTATCGAGTTTTTCTTGAGTAAGGTTAAGATAGCTGGCAACAGCATAATCAAGGATGGGAAGAAGAAGAGATTGTGCAAGCGCAATCTTGGTGGCAGTCGGAAGAAAATAATAATATTATATTGATAAATCAGATTTTATTTGGTACAGAACCCCAAATGTGCGATGTCCGTCACGCAATCCCAGTCCTTAAACACGCCACGGAATGGATTAAATTATTAACAATGTATAGGTATGTAGCTACCAAAGATTTACTGTTATTGGCTCCTTAATTATTTACAAACATGAGCTTAAAATAACTTACGAAAAAATCATGAACAGCTAACCTTGAAAGGTCATGGTTGAAGTACACTGTTCAGGATTTTAGGAATGCTCGCGTTATTATGATATTTAATCATAATTTTGATTAACAAAAAAAATGCAATGACATTTTTTTTCTTAAAAAAATATTAAAAAGCTTTTATAAGACCTTTTGAGCTTAATAAGTTGTGTTTATTAGTAACGTTGTTAATATTTTTTCTAAGAAGCTCTTCAAAACAGTAAACATTTCTGTAGAAATAAGGGTGGGCCAGGATTACTACACCATTCAACGACTCAATCTACCTGACTTGCGCTCTATTGTTGTAATTGTTTGCACTATTATATTTTTATTACTACCAACGTGAACCTTTTCTTATATTCCCAACTCCAAAACACATGCCTAGATGGCTCTGTGCCGAAGGTGCACATTTCTACATCGCGGTGTTAAGATTCTCCGCCGCTGAACGACCTTCCACCGTTTTTTCGATACGAATTAAGACCTTACTTCATAGGATCATTTCTATAGTAAGCTCTTCTCGAGACTTTCACACTATGTGAGTCCTCACAAGTCACGTTGATGAGACGTGGCGCGGCACCCTGAGCGTGAGGCGGGCGATGGTAGACCTACCATCAGCCCTCGATGATCGTTCACTCCCTTCGCGAGAGGGGAGCGTGGGGTGCTGTCGCTGGCTGAGTGGCTTGTTTTTTAAACCCTTTTAAATCTTGAAATGTTAGACTTTTGGTTATACCCACGTGTTGTTCATACTTAACATTTCTGTCTTTAACATAAAAATCTTACGACATACCTATAAATTGTTGTTAATTTAATCCATTCCGTAGCGTAATTAATTAAGAACTGGGAGACATGTGAAGGTTGCAAACTTGTAACGAAACCTACAGACTGCCAGAAAATACCGTAATACTTCTGGCTGCTTGAAATGTCTCTCAAATTTCGAATAAGATTTGAAAAAACATAGTTTGGTGGCCACAGGCCTCAATATATAATTATTTATTATGAGCCCAAGTATGGCCCCTCATCTTTTCACTTCTTTCCGATCTCAAATTAAGTAAAACGATTAAATGATTTCATTTAATACGCCTATGATATACGTATATGTTCCATATCGACAATTGCTTTACTGAAATAAACTCCATAACTTCCATAAATGTACTGAACAAAAATGTTACTCTATCCTTCCATAACAGGACTAATATGTCGGAGATACATACAATACAAAAAAAAAAATGGAGCCCCCAAGTATGCTCCTCTGGGATGAAGCCTGTCTTCATCTAGGGCAGCTTGAACTCGCTTTACTCAGGACTCTACATAACTCAGAGTCCCTCGTTACGCTCACGGTTCTATATGCCGCCCGTGACGTAAGACACTGTTTTATCCCCTAGGTGCATAATCTACTATTTCGTACCACTTGCTCAAAAAAGTGACATTCTATGCCACAAAAAGCGAACATAACAATAGTCATTTTTAAACTGTTAAAAACAGGGAAAGAAAATTGTACTGAATTGCATTAATCCTCTAGGGGGAGAATGTGATTTAAATTTGGAATACTTACCGAAATTTATACTGAACTACATCTGTGTTTACACCATTGAGTTTGTATATAAAGCATTATACATCTTTTTGAAAAAGGAATACCCATTTATTATGCAGTTATAATCTATAATATAAAAATGAATCGCAAAATGTGTTGGTAAGCGCATAACTCAACAACGACTGGACCAATTTGGCCAATTCTTTTTTTTAAATGTTCGTTGAAGTTCAAAGATGGTTTTTACGGGGAGAAAAATTCTAATTATTGCCGGAAAAAAATAAAAACAGCCCTTTTCTTTTTCCCATACAAAAGTTTTCTAACTAAAACGTAGAGTCAATTTGAGCTTTATTGCTATTGTATAAGCTATTTTTGCTTTGTGTAGGGTAGGGTAGTGTATGGTAGGGTAGTGTATGGTAGGGTAGTGTATGGTAGGGTAGTGTAGGGTAGGGTAGGGTAGTGTAGGGTAGGGTAGGGTAGGGTAGGGTAGGGTAGGGTAGTGTAGGGTACGGTAGTGTAGAGTAGGGTAGGGTAGGGTAGTGTAGTGTAGGGTAGTGTAGGGTAGTGTAGGGTAGTGTAGGGTAGTGTAGGGTAGTGTTGGGTAGTGTAGGGTAGTGTAGGGTAGTGTAGGGTGGTGTAGGGTAGTGTAGGGTAGTGTAGGGTAGTGTAGGGTAGTGGAGGGTAGTGTAGGGTAGTGTAGGGTAGTGTAGGGTAGTGTAGGGTAGTGTAGGGTAGTGTCGGGTAGTGTAGTGTAAGGTAGTGTAGGTTAGTGTAGGGTAGTGTATGGTAGTGTAGGGTAGTGTAGGGTAGTGTAGGGTAGTGTAGGGTAGTGTAGGGTAGTGTAGGGTAGTGTAGGGTAGTGTAGGGTAGTGTAGGTTAGTGTAGGGTAGTGTAGGGTAGTGTAGGGTAGTGTAGGGTAGTGTAGGGTAGTGTAGTGTAGTGTAGGGTAGTGTAGGGTAGTGTAGGGTAGTGTAGGGTAGTGTAGGGTAGTGTAGGGTAGTGTAGGGTAGTGTAGGGTATTGTAGGGTAGTGTAGGGTAGGGTAGTGTAGGATAGAGTAGGGTAGGGTAGGTAGTGTAAGGTAGGGTAGGTAGGGTAGATAAATGTTTGGTCTTTTTATGGCAAAACAAAGTTTGCCGGGTCAGCTAGTTATTAAATAAAATTACGAAAACTGACGAGGCCGTATGAGCTTGATGCCTTTGCTTTTCCGACAAAAAAAATTTAGTCTAGGAATTTGCCGCGTTTTTGTTTTCTTCAAATACATAAACGTTAAGTTTATTTTACTTTTAATTGTCATTATTTTTAATAAATGCTTATCTCATATTATTATTGTGTTAATTTTTTCGCAAATGATACGAAAAGTAGAGTATTTTCCTCGGTGATAAAGCTGTCTTAGTCTTGGGTGAACTTAAATCCGTCGCTACACTCAGGACTCGTCTTAAATCCCTCGCTTCGCTCGTGATTTAAGTTTTTAACACCGCTACGCTCGGGAGTAAACCTCGAGTCCTTCGTTACGCTCGCGATTTAAATCGTCACCCGCGACAGAAGACACTGCTTTATCCTCTTGGTTAATAATCTACTAATATTATATTATTAATTTAATCCATTCCAAACCAAATCATGAATAAAAAAGCAATTGTCGAGTTATGAAAACATATACGTATAACATAGGCGTAATAAATGAAATCATTTAATCGTTTTACTTAATTTTATATCGGGGAGAAGTGAAAAGATGAGAATCCATACTTGGGCTCATGATAAAATAGATTTGGTCCTAATTGTTCGTGCAGCAAGCAAGCCTAATATATAAAACACAAAAATTGTTTTAGCCCTAAAACAATTTATGTCCGTTATAGAATTTGAACCATCCAATCGATGCACCCCAAACCGGTTGCATTAGAAAGGCAATATATTATGCGAAGATTTTTTTAGTGCATTAAAATTACAAAAACCTTTTAACCGACTTACCAAAAAGGAGGAGGTTCTATGTTCGACTTCGTGTTTGTTTTTTTTTGTGTATATTCACCGATATCGCCGTCAATTGTGGACCGATTTTGAAAATTCTTTTTTTGTTTGAAAGAGTATGTTTCGAAATTATTCCCATTTTAATTTGAAGGTCTGATCAAGAACTTTAGAGATATACAACAGAACTCTTCAATAAATAACGGCAAAACTCTCGGGGTTGCTGCAATCGCATGTCTGTTTATTGTTTTTGCCATTTCATAACATAACATCACGCCAGTACGCTCTAAAGGGATACGCAGATCTCTCATTTCACCGTTTATGTTCAAGTTTCATGTTATTCGGGTAATCTATTCTGGCGTTATAGGGACCTTACTAAACAACTTGCGTATCTATTAGGTAGGAAAAACTAAAAAGGAAAAAATAAAAAACCTTTTTTGAAAAAAATACTACCGACTTCCAAATGAAAAACTACAAACTGAAAAATAACTTAATTTTTGGAAGTCGGTGTCGATATCGCAAAAAAATGGTACCTACGTAAGACACTGACTTCCAAAAAAATAAGTTATTTTGCACTTTGTAGTTTTTCATTTGGAAGTCAGTAGTATTTTTTCAAAAAAGTTTTTTTATTTCCAACAAATGAACAAAATGTATTTCTTTTTTTAGCGAAGTAGCACACGCCGGGTATGCGTTAGTTGTTATTAAATAAATATACAGGGATGAAAATAGATACACTCATGAATATTAATAATAAATATTAATAATCCTGGCACACCCTTATTTCTACAGAAAAATAATCAAAGTCCTAAGTCCACTCACTTAACTTAACAAATCTAAATTTTGTTGATGTCCTAAAAGATACAAAAACCCTACTTGCCCGAAACGTAAAAAGCCTTGAAATTTTTATCGCTACTGCTACCGTGCACAACGTGTACGTCAGAGCGATCTTTTATCAGCCTCAGGAGACCAAAACCCTGGTTAAGATGTACTATGGTCTGCCCATGATGAATGTGCACACAAAACTTACAAGCATTTTATAATAAAGTGGTCGAGAATTATACAAAAATTCCCGAAAATTGTGTTTTAATTAACTTCATCAAAAAAAAGGATCTCGCTTGACTACTTTATTATTCAAATCTTGTAATTGTCAATGGACCATTTCATTGCTTCCAAATTCTTTTTTTTTATTCTATTATCTTTTATCCTATATTTTGTCCCAAATTCTATTATTCCAGTATATATAATAACTTTGTTTACAAGTTTTATTTATTTTACAAACAAGAGCTCGTGGAGCTTTACACATTGGACTTAGTACCGTTTTTATCACGATCGCCGTAGTGTAAAGACTCGCACAACCAGTGTAAACCTTGATGTGCTTTTGACTGTATTTAAAATTCATACTTTTTTCAGTTCATATATCCACTTGCCCCTCCCTGGGCCATCGGCTGGCGACGCCCTTGGCCATTATATTTTGTAAGTTTACAAGCCGCGCTAGGTAAGGTTTTCTGATGAAAGAAAAAAGAAACTGAATCAATAAAGCATCTTCATTGCATTATTTATTTTTAATGATTAAGAATCAGGATTATCATTAAAAATATTATAATAGCGATGTAGAAATGTGCATAATCGGCACAGTGAAATCTACGTTATGGTGCTCCCACACTGCTGTTAAAAATGTTAACAAACATTTTCTAACACTAATACATTTACTTACAAATGTTAGGGAATTGTTAGATGTTTTAAGTGCTCCTACACTGATGGAGAATGCTAAAAAAAGAAAACCGCTCTAACCTAGCCTGTGGTCTGTGGCCACCATTCTATTTTTTTAATTTCTTTTCCGTTTTATTGATGCAGTTTCTTTTATCAGGAAACCTTACCTAGCGCGGCTTGTAAACTTACAAAATACAACATATGGCCAAGGGCGTCGCCAGCCGATGGCCCAGGAGGGGGAAGGGGTAAGTTGATTTATGGACTGAAAAAAGTATGAATTTTAAATACAGTCAAAAGCACATGAAGCTTTACACTGGTTGTGCGAGTCTTTACACTACGGCGATCGTGATAAAAACGGTTCTAAGTCCAATGTGTAAAGCTCCACGAGCTCTTGTTTGTAAAATAAATAAAACTTGTAAACAAATTTATTATATATATTGGAATAATAGAATTTGGAACAAAATATAGGATGGATAAAAAAATAAAAGAATTAAAAAAAACGAATTTGGAAGCAATGAAATGGTCCATTGACAATTACTAGATTTGAATAATAAAGTAGTCGAGCGAGATCCTTTTTATGATGAAGTTAATTAAAACACAATCTTCGGGAATTTTTGTATAATTCTCGACCACTTTATTATAAAATGCTTGTAAGTTTTGTGTGCACATTCATCATGGGCAGACCATAGTACATCTTAACCAGGGTTTTGGTCTCCTGAGGCTGATAAAAGATCGCTCTGACGTACACGTTGTGCACGGTAGCAGTAGCGATAAAAATTTCAAGGCTTTTTCCGTTTCGGGCAAGAAGGGGTTTATGTCTTTTAGGACATCAACAACATTTAGAATTGTTAAGTGAGTGGATTTAGGACTTTGATTCTTTGCATTTGGCTACATTTTTTTAAATATCTAGGGGGGAACTACCCTGCCCCCCTTGGCAATGCCCATGATAATGCGGCCTATGATATCAATGACAAGGTTAATAAAATAATATGCACGTACAATCTAATTGATTTATCTAAAAATTAAGTAAAAATACAAAATTAAATAATGCTTTTGCCCTTACTTTTGAATTTTGCAAGATTGATGAGATGAGATGAAGATGTTTCATAAAATCAATTAAAAAGCTTTCATACCTTTTGAGCTTAACGAGTTGTGTTTATTAGTTACGTTGTTAATTCAATTCAATTCAATTTAATTTATTCAGTAACAATTCACATTGCGTTCGAATATAATTCAACATGAAACATTAACATAATCAGAACAAATATATACGTATAAGAACACAAGCAATTCTATTTCAATTAGAAAATATTATTTTAATTTATTTTATACAAAGAAAATGTAAATACCACGCATACAATTAAAATGTAAAATCTATAATATTTTTTTCTAAGAAGCTCTTCAAAATAGTAAACATTTCTGTAGAAATAAAGGTGTGCCAGGATAACTACACCATTCAACGACTCTATCTACCTGACTTGCGCTCTATTTTTGTAATTGTTTGCACTATTATATTTTTATTACTACCAACGTGAACCTTTTTTTTATTTTCAACTACTAAACATATTACTAGATGGCACTGTGTCGATGACGCGCATTCCTAAATCGCGGTGTTAAGATTCTCCGCCGCTGAACGACCTTCCACCGTTTTTCCGCTACGAATTAAGACCTTACTTTATAGGATCATTTCTATAGTAAGCTCTTCTCGAGACTTTCACACTATGTGAGTCCTCACAAGTCACGTTGATGAGGCGTGGCGCGGCACCCTGAGCGTGAGGCGGGCGATGGTAGACCTACCATCAGCCCTCGATGATCGTTCACTCCCTTCGCGAGAGGGGAGCGTGGGGTGCTGTCGCTGTCTGAGTGGCTTGTTTTTAAAACCTTTTAAAGACCTATAATGCACTTACAATATTTATACTAATAGCAATCCGTATCAACTGTTATGATGAGGTTTTATTCATTCAGTTTCTTTCATCAGGAAACCTCACCAAGCGCAAGCGCAGCCACGTCAACGTCAGGCCGTACCCTGAAAACACCGCCGTGAGCATTAGCCTAGCGTCACACTGTTGGCGCATGGGTTACGCCCAGATTTTAGAATCAAATCGAATTTTGGTCTTTTGAAAAAAAATCTTTCAAAATGTTCGTTATTTAATTGTCTATCCATTAGTGTTAGTACACACATTAATTAATGAACACTCTACGAGGAGATGCATGCTATCAGTCATTATTTCTCATTTTTATGGTTTTGTTGGAAGGAGATTAGTGAAACATGTACACCATTAAAAAAATTAAATCTATTATTTTGTCATAAATATTGAGTAGAAATTTAATGTATTTTTATAAGTTGATATTTCTTTTTAAATAACGAGTAGACAGCTCTTAAAAACTGCACAAAAACGGCGTTTTGCTCCCGTTATACCCTGTAGAAAAATATTTCTCAATAAACCCAAATAAATCACTTTGTTATTAATTAATTTTATTTTGCGAGTCATAATTTTCCATAAAAATCCTTTGAAAGCTTTTATAATTATCTTTTCAGCTTACAGAGTTGTGTTTATGTTACGTTGTGAATGTCTTTTCTCATTTATTTATTTTTAGTAATCATAGGGCTCGCGCTTGACCACTATCTGACCTGATGGTAAGCGATGATGTAACGTGGTCGACGATGAAGCACGCTTGCCTAGAAGTAACTTTTTTTTTTTATTTTGATTGGCGTCTCGCAGATTCAATCAAAGTGATTGGCTACTGCTTAACCGGACTGACCTACGGAGACTAAGCTATATTATAGCCTCCAGCAAGGCACAAACAAGTTCTAAACCTAAGCGACAACGCTGAGGGCTACCCCAGTTGGGGTCGAACCTCGGCTCAGGGCGTCGCTGGGGGACAGCTATGCTGGATCTAGATTAATGAATTTACCTAGAAGTAACTTATTTACTCTTGACTTAAAGACTCCCAGGTTGTAGCTATCAGGAAAAACAGACTCCGCCAGGGAATTTCGCTCTTTTGCTGTGCGCACAATAAAAGTATTCTTAAAACGTTTGGTGCATTCTCATGAATTCTGCAAAACAATAAACATTCCTGGAGAAATAAGCGTGTGCCAGGCAGTAAGCCTAGACACAATACATCGAAGCTATCTACCCGAGTTGCGATCTGTTGTTAAATTGTTTGCACTATGTTGACCCAAAATATATTTTTTGCGACCAACTCCAACGGTAAAACTCTTTTTTTAATACTAAAATGTGATTGTTTTTAATCATTATCGTTATTGACTTTAATCATATTTACGATATTTAATCATTAATCTTGATTAAAGTCGTTAAAGAAATTAACTTTATGTTTAGTTTTGGTGCATTTTTATTTTTACTTTTCTATTTTAACCTAGGTATTAAAATCATTGATATTTATTTTCAGCCTCTTAATTTATTCCAAATTGTTCAATATGTTCAAGTCTAATAAAATTATTAATACGAAAATGATTAATTTAATAATTTAACTGTCTATAATAAATCTGAATCAATTGTGATGACGAGTTTTATTGATTCACTTTCAGGAAACCTTACCTAGCGCATTCTGTAAACATACATAATAATAACTAAGTGTTTCGCATATTTAGAGTTCCGTACCAAACCGTTCCGTAGAATAAATTGGTATTCGTTAGTAAATTATTCATAAAACCAACTATTATCATCTTTCAAGTTCATAGGTTAATGGGCAGTTAAAAAAATATACGGAACAAAATTTTGTGTTACAGACGACGGACAGACAGACGGATACGTGAGTGACAGCAATATGGCTCCGTTTGGACCCTTCGTATACGGAGCCCTAAAAAATGGTCACTGACATCAAAATCAAAATCAATAATTTTTATTTCACATAGGCCTACATGGGCACTTATAAAACGTCGACAAAATGTGCACGGTTCGGGTTGGTCGATTCCTATGGAGCAAGAAACTCCATGGTTACTCTTTTAAAAAATTGTATGGTTTAACAATATTTCCATGTTACATCAATAAGTACATCAATTTATGTTTTGTTTACTTTTGTAAGAACCAGCAAAATGTGAATGTATACAATAATAATTGTCAAGGCCGACCAAGCTTAAGGAACTAGTAGTTTAAATAAAATACCACGTGGAATAACCTCCAAATAAATATAATTCTCAACACACTAATAATTTAATTTTGTGTCACTTTATTGTGTTCTTGCGTACCAGCCGCAGTTTTCTGAGACAATTTAATGTATACACATTAAACGTGCCATGCACATGTCTTTTTACCCGACTGCCGAAGGAGGGTAATGTGTTTATCAGTCTATGTATGTAAGTATGTATGTATGTATGTTTGTTCCATATGGCGTTCCAGAGACCAAACACGTTGGCCGATTTTGAGGATTCGTACGTCTGAACTTCTTACAATCGATGCGTCTTAAACCTGCGAGTGTCACTGGCTACATTAAAATTGGATAATAGAAAAATGGGCGCCATATTTTGGGGGGCCCACATTTTTTTTTTCTTCCAAACCCATCGTGTGGTATCAAAATAAAGGGTTTTAAGAGGTGATTTCAAAAATATATAATACTTATAAATGTTTAAATGTATGTAATTAGAAAAAAACTAACTAAAAAGTTATAAATAAAAAAAGTTAAATCAAAAAATTAAAACACCCGACTGCTTCAAAAGCGAACTAAAAAGACGTAAACAAGGAGAAAAGCATGCTGTGCAGGCTGAGGATACACCAGATTTTGGTCAGCAAGCCCGCGAAGATGTATCCTCCGACTGCACAGCATGATTTTCTCTTTGTTTACGTCTTTTTTTTAGTTCGCTTTTAAAGCAGTCGGGTTTTTTGATTTAACTTTTTTTATAAGGTGCTGTTGAAACAAGGCACGACCTGGTGAATCTAGCGTGTATCTGCATGAGGACTCTATATACAGTATAGCTAATATTGCAAACTTTATGTTAACAGAACAAAATACTTTTGTAGTCCTCAGCGATAACGTTCCTTGTCTGGATTTTTAGAAACTTGATAATTTTGCTTAATTTCGAGCGAACTAATATTATAAATGCGAATGTTTGGATGGATTTATGTCTGTTACACAATAACGCCAGAACGGCTGAACGGACCTGGATAAAATATTGCACACGGATAGATTATAGTCTGGAGTAGCATGTAGGCTGCGTTTTATCCCGGGAATATTTTCCCTTGGGATAATTTCCGACATTCAAGAAGGCGAAGCCGCTCTGGCAGAAACTAGTAATAAACTGATAAACCAAAAAGATTACGACTAATTTAATAATTACAGAACAGATTATTTTTCACGGTTACAAAGAGTATTTTAATTAAGTATAATTTAAAACACAACTATTATAATCAGTGTAGGGAAAGCTAACAATAGATTCCAAGAATGACGTCTAAAAGCTATATTAAACATTCAAAAGTATAAATAACAAACGTAATATACGATATTTTTGTATATATTTTGTTTTATCTTTCAAAATTGTTGCTAGAGATTATCACCTGAATTAAATAAACATGATAATAATGCTACACCATCTATTTATATCCTCATTGCCAAGTTCCAATACTTCCCACTAGATAGCGCTGACTCGATGACGCGCATTTCTACATCGCGCTGTTAAGATTCTCCGCCGCTGAACGACCTTCCACCGTTTTTCCGCTACGAATTAAGACCTTACTTCATAGGATCATTTCTATAGTAAGCTCTTCTCGAGACTTTCACACTATGTGAGTCCTCACAAGTCACGTTGATGAGACGTGGCGCGGCACCCTGAGCGTGAGGCGGGCGATGGTAGACCTACCATCAGCCCTCGATGATCGTTCACTCCCTTCGCGAGAGGGGAGCGTGGGGTGCTGTCGCTGTTTGAGTGGCTTGTTTTTTAAACCCCTTTTAGATCTTGAAATGTGTTCAATCGCTAGGTGTTCATCGTGATCGTTTCTACGTCAAACACAATATTTATCGATAAGTTTAACGAGATTGGTTGGTCAGTGATAATTGTGTCCATGGTATAATAACATACTCCGTATACTTCGCCTGGTATTCTCTTCCCAGGATGGCCTAAGCCTACGTCACGATAAGTGTTACCATTGATTGTCCTTTTTAGAAAATTTAGGTACTTTCTCATGTAGTTAATGAAAATAAAATAAATTACTAACTAAAATAACTATTTAGTAACTCATGTGATTCATCTATTTATTGTTAAATTTATTTGTATATTAAATTATTAGTTCATAATAGCTTTGTTAAGATAAACATGCATTTTGCTCGGGTAATTCAATCACACACAGTGGCAACATATCGAATTGACAAGTGTCATACTGACAACTAGCCATTTCATTTCTATTGTCGTGTCGCTCACACCTATAGCGTTGTTTCGCCCTGTGAGTAAAATACTGTGGCTCCCAAACGTTTGTGGTGAACCCGTGAACTTTGATAGATACTCAAGAAAAATTGTTAATTGTTCCGTAAACTATAAAAACAGAAGTATAAAAGGCGGTGTAATAAGGTTTTTTTTATTTTCCCAATGAAGAGACGCTATCATATGCGTGGCTTCAAATTTGTAACTAAATTCAACTAAAATAACTGGTATGTATGTACCTTTCTACATAATATTTAATTTTCTACGCGTTTGAAATTCCATAATTTAAGTCATAGTTGTGTCAATACGCCTTTACCCCCGAACTTATTAACCTAACATAATTAGTTTTTCAACT
Source organism: Orthosia gothica (assembly GCA_949775005.1). Classification (NCBI taxonomy): domain Eukaryota; kingdom Metazoa; phylum Arthropoda; class Insecta; order Lepidoptera; family Noctuidae; genus Orthosia; species Orthosia gothica. The sequence continues at coordinate 9,731,498 of OX459066.1, forward strand.
TATTTTAGTCAAGTCAAGTTTAGTGGGTTTTCGTCCCGAACTAAATAAAAATACTAATATGCAAACAATTAAAAAAAAGCAAAGTAATTAAATACAAAAAGTATCAAATATGACGATTTATTGAAAATTAAAAATATGTTGTACCTATTGTAAATTTTTTATCTTTTTCCCCACTAAAAAAGTTTGAGAGCCGCAACGCAATCGATGACGTAGTCTTAGGCCAATCACGTGACCCAGCTGTCACGGGAGGAGACTACCTTATCTTATTATACCATGATTGTGTCATCATCTAATGATGATGACACAATTATCACTGATTATAAACGATCGAAGCCCACAGCTGGACATTGGCCTGCAAGCGTCGCCACATCGAGAGCTGTTGTTAGACGCACTGGTTAACCTTCAGTGGATTCCCAACAATTTGTGTATTTAAATGGTAATATGTCAACATGAAAGCTAATATTACTCGTATATTCTTGATTTATAATGCTATCGAGGTCAAGTAACCTATAATATACATAGGGGTTTCTGAATTGACTATTTGAAGATTGGAGACACAAGACACAGTTTGATAGGTTTTCAGGTTAAAGTTTGACAAATAGTACTTCAAGTTATTAATACAGAAACCGGGGGATAGTGGCTAATCTAACAAAATTAATTGCCACGAGGACTATCTACAGATAGAAATTCTTATAATTGAAGTTTCCTCTCTACCAATTAAATTTGTTTCGAAATAACATTTCTACGTAAAGTCGCAGTTTGAAATAGCAATACACGTGCCGTTTGTGCCTGTTATGAGGACATTCTCAGTACTGATGCACTCAGTAAACGAGTTGCGTTCGTGTCACTTTGCTATAACTGTTTTCCAAGGAGCACTCTACTATTTCAACGCATATGAAGAAATATAATTTGTCGATCAAAAGTCTTTTATTTGCTTAAGAGTGAGATTTATTAATAAATGTAATATAAAATACGTTTATAGAGATTTGGCGATGGAGAAATTTCGCAGTTCCCATGCTTATCTCATCATTAACCATCATCCTTCTGCCATATGGAATAAGGGTAGCAAGCTAAGTCTTAACGGTATTTTTTCGATAGACTACAATACAGTGCAATTATAATTAATGTAGTAATTCTATGACTGAATTTAAAAAAGTCAGATTATTCATTTTCAAATCAAAGTCAATGAACGTTTTGTCTAAAATTTGGTCTAAATCAAAACATTTGACTGACAAATGGCCAAAAGGCCAAAAAAATCAAGACGGTCTAAAAGCGTGTTCGGTTGGTTGAAGGACACACGGAATCGAGAATAATGGCGGAAGAAACGCCTCTACCCAGTGGATGATTCCGGTCGTTTGTTACCAACTGCACAGCTGAACGACATCCCAGTGGTGTTATTGGTATAATTATAACAAAAAATTTACTTGACATTCCCAATGATACCACCAATAGTGTTGGATATTTTCCTAGTAATATCTAATATATAAAATGCTCGGTCACAGTTTTCGTTGCCAAACTCCTCCGAAACGGCTTGACCGATTTTGATGAAATTTTATATGTATATTCAGTAGGTCTGAGAATAGGTCAACATCTATTTATTTTTTATTTTTTTAATGCGTAGGGTAGGTATGTAGGGTAGGGTAGGGTAGGGTAGGGTAGGGTAGGGTAGGGTAGGGTAGGGTAGGGTAGGTAGGGTAGGGTAGGTAGGGTAGGTAGGGTAGGGTACGTAGGGTAGGGTAGGATAGTGTAGGGTAGGGTAGGTAGGTTAGGTAGGGTAGGGTAGGGTAGGTAGGGTAGGGTACGTAGGGTAGGGTAGGGTAGGGAAGTGTAGGGAAGGGTAGGGTAGGGTAGGGTAGATAAATGTTTGGTCTTTTTATGGCAAAACAAAGTTTGCCGGGTCAGCTAGTTTTTAACCGACTTCGCAAAAAGAAGGAGGTTTTCAATTCGACTGTATTTTTTTTTTTTTTTATGTTTGTTACCTCAGAACTTTTTATTGGGTGAACCGATTTTGATGATTCTTTTTTTATCTAAACGCTGATGCTTGTCATGTGGTCCCATTTAATTGTCATCAAGATCTGATGAAGAACTTCGGAGATATACAACAGAACTCTTCAATAAATGACGGCTAATCACTCGGGATAGCTGCAATCGCATTTCTGTTTATAGTTTTCACCATTTCATAACATAACATCACACTGCTACATTGTAAAGGGGTACGCAAGTGTAAAAAGTTAACCTTGGTATCTATATTCTTAGTCCAACGGTTTTGTTTAATTTTCATGTTATTGGGTTAATCTATTCGGGCTTCACTTTGGGCATTATTGGTACCTAGCATATAGAACTGGTCCATTATGTACCACAACTAAAAAGTGAAAAATAAAAAAAACTTTTTACAAAAAATACAACCGACTTCCAAAAAAAAAACACTACAAAGTGAAAAATAACTTCAATTTCGGAAGTCGGTGTCAAAAAACAAGAAAGGAAACAGGAACACCGACTGCCGAAATTGAAGTTATTTTTCACTTTGTAGTGTTTTTTTTTTGGAAGTCGGTTGTATTTTTTGTAAAAAGTTTTTTTTATATATAAATATTGTGAGAAAAATAAACATAGGAAGCTCCTTTAATTATTATGTTATTGTTGTAATAATTGAACCTCCTCAACGCGACCTGTTTCGTTTACAGAAAGCAAAGTAGCTATTACATTCTTTTTAATTTAATTAAGTTCCAGATACCAGAAAGGGACCCAAAAAAAAAACATTGTGATTACGAATTAACTCCAAACAAAGCGATTTCTGAAATATTCCCGTTAGTAGTGTTAAGAGGTTGTTACTACCATTGGTTCCGTGAAATAAAATTGGAATCGTGTGGAGTGATTTAGGGGAGGCCTACGCCGCTGTGGCGACCGCTACGAATAGCGATGGCAAACGCTCATAAAATAAAGTAAAGAAGGAGGTAATACATTGAGATTGAGAAGAAGGATTTCTTTTAAAAGTATTTTCTATATTTTAAACAGTGTTTATATACATAGTTAAGTGTGAAAATTGTAAGTAGTGGAATAAAGGGCATTTTTATTTTATTTTATTTATTTTATTTTACTACCATTGGTTCCATAATATTTTTTCGGAAATACGAAATTTGAAACAGAAAGACGAATAGTCGGGCAACAGCAGCTCGTCCACATAATCCAGAAGAATTAATATTGGGAGCCTGGAAATATATAAAAATGGAGTGCATCGATGAAAATATGTTCTTTTTTTTTATTATGTTGAACAGAATTCGTTAAAAGTACATTCCCCTAGCATATTAAGCGTATTTGGTGAAATACACCGGACAACTAATGCCTTAGAGGGTTTTTTTTTAAACTAAAAATACGTTGATGAGATTGAAATTGTAAATTCAATCATTGTATAACTTATTTTTTCACGACTATACCAGTTGATAATCTGTCCAGTTGCGAAACTGTCCAGCTGAGAATCTGTCCAGTTGCGAAACTGTCCAGTTGCTTCGGAGGGGCTTAAGTTACATAAAAATACATCAAATGCATCTACAAGAAATAAAGGGACAGTGGCTAATGATGTCGCTATAGGATATATCCAAATGCAATGAATTATTAGAGAAACAACTTTAGGCCATGCATTAGATAAATTAAGATAAAATACAGGGTGGCCCATAAGTCCTTTAAAATGTAAATTTCGAATAAAATGCATAAGACGCGCGGGAGGGGCGCGGGCTGGGCAAAAACAGTACGTTCGGTTTCTGGGAAGGGAAGTCAGCCGCCATGGAGCGTTTCACCGGTGCGGACCGTGCTTTTTGTGTGCGCGAGTTATATCGGAACAATTTTTCGGCAACCATCTACACAACTTTCATGACACTCCAACTGTTCAAACGATCAACAACTGGGTTGCAAAGTTTGAAGAGACTGGTTCGACGTTAGATAAAAAGCGGTCGGGCCGACCAAGGACATCAAGGACGGTATGGGCCGCTATGTCAGCTCGTGGCATCATAGGCCCTTATTTTTTTGAAGACGCCCGAGGTCGCGCGATTACAGTTAATTCAGAGCGATATGTAGCAATGATCGAGGAGTTTTTTACACCAGCGTTGCAGAATTTTCCAGGCTACAATACGCGGACCTGGTTTCAACAGGATGGCGCGACGGCCCATACCTCTAACACCGCTATGCCCGTCATTCGTGAACTTTTCCCCAACAAAGTGATCTCTCGAAGAGGAGACATTTCCTGGCCACCACGTAGTCCGGATCTAACCCCGATGGACTTTTTCTTATGGGGTTATCTGAAATCTAAAGTGATGACACAAACCCGCGGTCAATTGAAGCCCTAAAAGAAAATATTCAAAGAGAAATGGCTAACATCACAGAACTGACTTGCCGCGCAGTCGTCGATAGTTTTAGACGTCGCTTACAGGAGTGCCGTGATCGTTACGGGTTACATTTGGATGATGTTATTTTCAAAAAATAATTCCCATTTTATAAAGGTTAATACGAAATAAAAAGGTATTTCTTATTGTAATTAGTTTTTTATTTATTAATTATTTACATGTGTAAGGACTTATGGGCCACCCTGTATTATTACTAGTTTTTTAAATGTTAATTAAATTTGTAATTTGTTTTATTTTACAACACTAAATAATTCGGGCGCACGGTTGGCGCAGTGGTTGAGCGATTGACTGCTGCGCTGCGTGTCGCGGGTTTGATTCCCGCACGGAACAAATATTTGTATGACCTACAGATAGTTGTTCCGGCTCTGGGTGTTGTGTATGTGAGTTTATATGTTTGTAAACGCACCCACGATACAGGAAGAAATTCCTAGTGTGGAGCAATGTTTAAAAAAAAAAAAATATTGTTGGGCGTTTCAAGTAAGTGAGTAAGAAATTCTTTATTTTGCAAATATGGGTACAGTACACATGGTGATAAACAGATTAAAAGTAGAATCGGCCATATTATACCAATTAAATTATAATGGCAAATTATATATTGATTTAAAATATGTTACAAACAGATGTAATGTCATATTAATCCAACAAATACAATTTGCAAACAATTATATCATTAATTAATAAAATATATACAAAAAAAAATCAAATTTATCAAATATATCACAAAAAATTAGCATATCAATTCAATACAATATATTTCACATGCAAATATAATGTGAAATTAATCAATTTTGACAAAAACCAGCTTAATTGGTTTTTAGTATGTCAAATTAATCAATATGTCACAAACATTATTAAAATGTCAAATAAATCCAGTGTATGTCCCGCGGCTGTAAGTCACGTCCGTCAGTCGCGTCCGATAATTTGTTCCCAGCTTTAATCTCAAACTATCGTCAATTCATGTTTAACAAACACATTGGTATGATGAGAATGGGACCAGCAAAGGCGTCACGTATACTTATTTGCACAAAACATGCAAGGGTTACTCCCCGGTAGAATTCCAGTAGGTATGTAATTGTGACCGGTTTGCAAAGGGGGCGCCTTTAGAAGAGTAACCCTTTGCCGTTCCCCTAGTTAACCCTAACATGCAAAAGCAATGATGCAATGCTCCGTATGACGAGCAAAATGTTTCTCTACATCAACGGATTTATAGGATACTAGCTGACCCCCGCGGCTTCGCTCCCGTCAAATATATGTGAAATAATTTTTAAAATCTGTCCAACAGTTTCGGAGCCTATTCGGTACAAACAAACAAAAATCTTTCCTCCTGATAATATTGGTATAGACTAGCTTCTGCCCACGGCTTCGCCCGCGTTCAAAGTTCAAAAAAATAATGCTCCGATCGCCACCAGACTTACAGGATTATCCGCTGGGTCAATCTAAAGATTGTCTGAAAATTTCATTAAAATCAGTCCAGCCGTTTCGGAGTCTATATGGAACATACATACATACATACTTTCAGCTTCTGCCCGCGGCTTCACCCGAGTTCAAAGTTAAAAAAAAAATGCTCCGATCGCCACCTTGGTTTGGAATGGAACCGCTTCCACAATAGCCTTCAATTCTTCATTATCAACTTTGGTCTCCACGGGGCTTGTTCTGCAGGTCGAAATTTCCAGAACGAAAACGTTGGAACCAAAAACGCACTGTGTTTTGTTTTGCGACACCGTCGCCATACACATCATTAATCCTTCGAGCCGTTTCTGCAGCACTGGTGCCACGATGGAACTCGTACTCGTAAATAACGCGATATTTGAAGCTTTCCATTTTGTAAACTGACTGGCGCAAAGCAAAACTAAAAGAGGAAAAAAACAAATGAATTACGGTTTTCCAAACACAAAAGCATGAAGCTGTATAAATTTAAAATTGGAATTCCAAACCAAAGAGGAGATATTTGAGATCAAAGTGGCCAGTACGATAAAACGCCAATTTCTGTGTAAGGACCTAATACCTACTTATCGTGATATAATTAGAGATAATTATCATGCAGCTATGCAAGTCACTTAAGGTTGATTTTTACTTAAAGAAAATAATGTCTATAATAGTCAAACATTTCAATACTATTTATTGACCTACGTCACTGCACAACAAATGACGCACACAAGAAAAAAAATATAAAATTTTAAATATGTCCCTAAATCAAGCTTCATAGTTGCGAAAAAATATTTCATACAACAAAGAATGAAATGCCTTTAGAAAAACAAACTTTCGAGAAATGAATTAAAATGCCAACGGCCCTTGTTTACTTTGAAAGTCACCTTTGTGTGAAACCTTCAAGAAATATTTGGCATTTTATAACAAAACATTCTTGCTCGTTGGTCTAGTGCTCGGAAACGTTACTGCTGACTGCGCATAAGGTCCTGGCTGCGATTCCTGAGTCGGGCAAAATGTTTTTGTGTTTTTCCTTCTGAATCTTCTCTGAAGCCTCCATTTGTGTTCTGTCGATGGCAATGGGCTTATCATTATATTTTATTTGTATAATAGCCTATACTGTCCCAATGCTGGGCAAAGGCCTCTCCCAAATCCTTACAGGTATTCTTCTCCTGAAACACCTTGAACCAGCCCTTGCAGTAGGCGTCTAGGGTCCAGTTTTTTGATCCGTAGATAGGCTAGTCAATTGTTAGGTTTAACACGCATTGCGATTTATATTCGCGCGATTTTTCCCGCCTATTCCGCGACCTATGGAATTGTATGAAGCTGCACGCATTGCGGAAAAAAATCGCTCGGAAATAATACCGCAAGAAATCGGTGTTTTGCCAAATAATCCACCTCACCGCGGCGCGGATTAAATTCACGCGAATATTTAGAGTTCTATGAACAGGAAGAAGGAGACAAAAATCGCAGTGCGTGTTAGTAAAGTTCAGTACTCAAGTTCAGTAGCCTTAGTCTAACAACTGAAGAAAATGTTGTTTAGCAACAATTGGTAAGTATTTTTTATTTTTTTGCAAATTTCGGTAAAACACTACTTTTCGTCAGTTTTCAGCCTCACAATAGGTCAAATAAGTTGGCGAGTTAATTATTTGAACATTTGTAAGACTAACAATTAAGGATATTAAACGCGTTTAACCGAAATTTGAAACCATTTGTTAACAGATTTAACCACTGTTTGAGATAAGTACCGATCAAAAACTGGGCCTTAGTCGTCAACACCTATTTCCTATCAATAGGGAACTTAAAAATTATTGTCGAAAAGTGGGTATAAAATAGGTACAGGTACCTATCTCTGCCTACTCCTTGTACATAGACGTGATGTTATGTTCTTACACATATTGCTTTAAAAAAGTCTAATCATATTAACGTTATGAAATGAACAGTGATGCAAATATCAGAACCGATTAGTTCCAGACAGATTATAACGTCAAAGGGAGAGGGTGAAAAAGGGGCTGTGAAATGAAACTTGCTTAACAAAAATCAACCTTATTAATACGCTGCTTAAAGATTAAATTTGCTCGCTATATCTTCCATGAAATTGTACTAAGTGGTGCTACGCAGATACCGCTAAACAAGAGTTCAATGACCTCTGGATAAAGGATAAATTATTTTTAATTAGAACGAACGAATGTTTATGAATGTTAGAGGCTTAAAAAAGGTTGGTTAATATTTCATTAAATATTATAGCCACTGGCAGCTTTGATGAAATAAATGCATAGGATGCCGTATTAAAAATAAATTGTTATTTTTTTTCTTTTGAATAACAAATTAAACAAATGGCCTTTCAACACTTTTTTCATGCGATTGTTGAAATTTGCAAATTATTAAAGCTTTTATAAGGAGGGTATTACACTAACATATATCAAGAATCTTAGATCTATGAATTATCATCATATCAGCCGAAAGACGTCCACTGCTCGACATAGGCCCAACATGTAACTTTTTTCTTTATTTTTCATAGAAATACAAGAGTTTAGAAACTTGTAATTTGTATTTAAATTGCTTTAACAAACATAATACCAAAGCAAGCAAATACCTACTATCAACACTTTAGGTCGATTTCTGAATTGATTATTTGTTAAACCCTACTTAAATGCCAAAATTTGACAGTTTGCAGGCTAAAGTACAGATTTATAATACAAATTAATGCTTAATTAATAGTTAATTTTATTTTATACTTATTTAAGAAATCGGGGATAAGTTAATACCCAAGAAATCATATAGATCAGATATTTCACTAAATTAAACCTTGTCTTCTATCGAAGTTCATCGCATATTTTCGTAACGAAATTTAAGAAAATCGTGGGCATAATTTCTTAGTGCATTCATACTTAGCTACGCGACATACTACGTCGGACGCCTACGCGCTACGCCTACGCAATGACTAGTTCAAACCAACCATCATAGATGCCATTACTATTCACTATTTATGCTACGTTACTATCTTTAACCCCCGCCGGAAAAAGTGGGGTGTTATAAGTTTGACGTGTGTTGCTGTGTGTCTATCTGTGGCATCATAGCGTCCAAACGGATGAACCGATTTTGATTTTGATTTTTTTTATTTGAAAGGTGAATAAAATCTGTTAAGCCGTTCAAAAGTTATGGGCGTTTTACTGTTTTTTACCCGACTGCCGAAGGAGGGTAATGTGTTTATCAGTCTATGTATGTATGTATGTATATTTGTTCCTATATGGCGTTCTAGAGACCAAACGCGTTGGCCGATTTTGATGATTCTTACATCAATCGATTTGTCTTAACCCTGCGAGTGTCACTGGCTACATGAAAATTGGAAATGAAGAAAATGGCGGCTTTTAGGCGCCATTTTGTGGGGGAGTTTTTTCTTTTTTTCTTCTTAACCCATCGTGTGGGGTATCAAAATAAAGGGTTTTAAGAGGTGATTTCAAAAATATGTAACACTTATATGTTTAAATGAACCGAATCCGAAAAAAAAAACTAAAAGTTGTAAATAAAAAAAGTTAAGTCGGAGGATACATCTGGTTTAGGTCAGCCAAATCGCGAATATGTATCCTCCGACTGCACAGCATGATTTTCTCCTTGTTTACGTCTTTTTAGTACGCTTTTTAAGCAGTCGGGTTTTTAGATTTTTTTTAATTATTTTTTTTTTAATCGGGGTGTTTTCGCAAGATATCGTGTCATAATAACGTGTTCAATAGATTGCCGATCGAAGTGTTTCTATAAATTATGTAGCATGAAATAAAAAATGTCTTGGGGGTGTTTTCAATTTTGAAATCTTTACTATTTTGTCAGTAAATATAGCTTATTCCCGCGGCTTCGCTCCAGTATCTTACATTTGTTTCGGGATTACAAGCACTCTGGGACACTGCGAGGGCAGTGGTGGTCTACTGGTAATGGCCCCGACTTACGTGTTGCTCGTTGGTTCGAACCCAGGAGGGTGCTTTACTTTGCTTAAGTTACTTCATAACCTCTGTTCTAAAAAACGGTGAAGGAAAACATCGTGAGGAAACCGGCATTTCCTCGAACCAAAAATTCGAAGACATATTAAGTGACATCAACAAATCCGCAATGGGCCCGCATGGTGGGTTAAGGTCCATCCCCTCTCTCACATAGAGGAGGCCTGCGTCCCAGCAGTGGGAACATTAATAGGCTGATGATGATGATGGCATACTGTAGCTTTCTATCATCATCATCATTTCAGCCGAAAGACGTCCACTGCTGGACATAGGCCTCCCCCAAGCGTCGCCGCACTGATCGGTCCTGTGCGTCTCGCATCCACCGGATTCCCACAGTCTTAACCAGGTCGTCGCTCCACCTAGAGGGAGGCCTTCTAACATTGCGTCTTCTTGTTCGCGATCTCCACTCCAGAGCTTTTCAGCCCCATGGACCATCCGTCCTGCGAGAAATGTGGGGCACATTCTAACTGCCACTTTAGTTTGGTATAGCTTTCTGTCAGGAAAATAGTTTTCGTCATTACGAAAACTAGTTTCGTCATAACACCGTCATTCGTTTTCGTCATTTTTAATTTTTGTGCTCACCACTTGGCGCCACTGACGATTAAGGTCCTTAAATATTGTTTTACTTTTATAAACAAAGAACATTGCCCCACACTAGGAATTTCTTCCTGTGTCGTGGGTGCGTTTACAAACATATAAACTCACATACACAACACCCAGAGCCGGAACGACTATCTGTAGGTCATACAAATATTTGTTCCGTGCGGGAATCGAACCCGCGACACGCAGCGCAGCAGTCAATCACTCAAACTCTGCGCCAACCGTGTGCCAATATATAGCTATTAAACGTTGTTACTACGCGCACGTAAGCAAAGTTTGAAATTAAAATAATTTCTAATGGCGTAGAAGTGCAAATAAATGTAACATCGAGTAAGCCGCAGTTTGGCTCTGTCCGTTTTCTGAAAAAAAAATGAGGATACAAATTTCCGAAAAATAAAACTTATTAAAGCAGTGGTTGGTAGAACCCGTACCTATCTTAAGCTGCCATATTAGGAAAATATTCACAACAATAAAAAGTTGTCATTAAACTTACGCTAAAAGCCAAAAAACTGCGACATTTGACATTTTGAAGACCTCAATCTACACCAGCGCCCCTAGTGGCAAATTCAAACGTGATAGCCCTCATTGAGTCAGTACTTCCATAGATTACCAATAAACAAGATATCCTACAAACAAACAATGAGTTTTACATAGGTGGTAGTCAAACGCGACCCTACAGACTATAAAAAAAAAAATCTCAGCAGACAACAATTTGTAGAAATGTACACTGCAATATTTCATCAAAAGATTGCCCAAATCAAATCAAAATATTTATTTGAAAGAAAATACATTGTATAGTATTTTTATTAACCCCCGCCGGAAAAAAGGGGTGTTATAAGTTTCACGTGTGTTGCTGTGTATCTGTGTGTCTGTCTGTGGCATCATAGCGCCTAAACGGATGAACCGATTTCAATTTAGTTTTTTTTGTTTGAAAGGTAATTTTGTCGAAAGTGTTCTTAGCTATGTTTGAATAAAATCGGTTCAGCCTTTCAAAAGTTATGGGCATTTTACTGTTTGAATTGGGGTGTTTTCGCAAGACAAATGTGTCGGGGGTTTTTTAAATTGTGAAATTTTACTTGTCATAGTAAGGAAAGATCTTAAAGCCTAAAAGTTATTGTGTTCTGCCCTGCAAGCAAGAGTGCAAATTAATTTCAATAATAAAGTCATTAAGTTTTTAGACATCATACCCAAAACACAATTGAGAACATTAGATAAAAAGTAAAAACCAGACCAAACCAAAACAACATTGATGCATTCTTATACTTACAATTGTCAGATTACAAAAATTATAAATTAAAGAAATCAAAATGTCAATAATTAAAATAAAAAATGCCAATAATTAAAAATTAAATGTCAATCCAATATATTTAAATGGCAATAACTAAAATTCGAATAATAAGTTCTTAAACATAAACCGTATATCCTACATTTACCTATTCCCAATCTTCCTTTCTACCAACATTATAGCTACAAAAATTTCAGACAAAGTAGTACAAGCTACTAGACCCCATTTAAACAACGCCGGGTTCCCCAGCCCGTCGCGTGCATGGTCCACATCACTCACATGTCTTACGTCATTCTCGGACCATTAGGAGTTTGGGAGTGATTTACACTGGTTTTACTTGAGAAGACTAGGGACTTGCGCCACCTGGAGGATGATTGATGATTTTGGGCAGCTTATTTGTAAATGTAGATGCATTTAGGTATTTTCTGAAGAATGCTGACTTTCAAGACACAGAATTTTCCGAGTTTGAAAGACACTCATTCACAATCTTTAACTAATTAGAGCAGAACTAATATCAAATCAACCAAAAAAACCTAGACCAAGACACGACTTAGGAAATGAAAAGCTTGGAAAACATCAGTCAGAACAAATAATAATCGGTCTAAGAGATAAATTCACAGACTACGAATCTAACAGAATAGAATTAGGAACACAAAAAAGATACAATTGGATAGAAAATGCCATAAAAACCCGAAAACAACTAATTGCAAATACCAAAACTGAACCGAAAAATTGGCTAACAACAAAGACCACAATACTACTAGAAGCGAGAAACCACTTAATTAGCGCTAAAGAAACACAGGACAGAAGAAAACATTAAACGAAATTTTGTAAACAAATTAAAGAGAGCGAAGGAGAGGATAGAAAACAAAACAGAATTAAAATTATAGATAAGTGTATAAGTAAAACGGATTGAGTCAAAAAAGCATACAGAGATTTGAAGAATTCAAAGGATTGGATCGTTAGAATGAAAAATGACATTGGAAAATGGAATCATCGTAGAACGGGCATATCAGGTATTACATCTTATTACAAGAGACCGTACGAAGGTAACGCAACAGAGGATGAAATTGATTTGGCGGATAGCTCAAGCATTCCTAGCATTTTTAACCGACTTTCCAAAAAAAGGAGGTTATCAGTTCGACTGTTTTTTTATGTTTGTTACCTCAAAACTTTTTACTGAGGGAACCGATTTCGATGATTCTTTTTTTATTTGAAAGCTGGTGCTTGTCATGTGGTCCCATTTAAATTTCATCAAGATCTGTTGAAAAACTTTGGAGATATACATCAGAACTCTTCAATAAATGACTGCAAATCACTCAGGATAGCTGCCATCGCATGTCTGTTTATTGTTTTTACCATTACATAACATAAAATCACACTAGTACGCTCTAAAGAGGGTACGCAAGTGTGAACAGTTAACCCTGGTATACTCTCATTCCACCGGTTTTGTTTAAGTTTCATGTTATTGGGATAATCAATTCTGGCTTCACTTTGGGAATTATAGGTACCTAACCTATAGAACTGGTCCATTATGTACCACAACTAAAAAGTGAAAAAAAAAAAAATACAACCGACTTCCAAATAAAAACACTACAAAGTGAAAAATAAATTCAATTTCGGAAGTCGGTGTTCCTATTTTCGTTTCTTCGTTTTTTGACACCGACTTCCGAAATTGGATTTATTTTTCACTTTGTAGTGTTTTTATTTGGAAGTCGGTTGTATTTTTTGTAAAAAGATTTTTTCAAGCTGAAGTTGAGAAATCTATAGATAGACCCAAACGGTAGATAAAACACTAGGTCCTGAAGCAACGAAATCTTAAGATAAAGAATAGAAGTGTTAATACCTGTCCTTACAGATATGTTAAACAATATCATAAACACTGAAATAATTCCCCAGCAATGGACAGAGTTTAACATTATCTTGTTGTATATGAAAAGAGATAAACATGAAATCGGCAACTATCGCCCCATCAGTGTTATGTCAAACATTTACAAAATCTTCGCTAAGATCATTTTAAAACGGATTGAATTTTACTCTCTTCTACATAAAATATGTGAAAAGCATTAGTGAAACAAGGGATTGAACTTAAATGAAAAAAACGTGCAGTCATAGTACAGCCAGAATTCAGTTAGAAAAGAAAAGCTAACTAATAAAAGTAGGAAAAGGTGCCAGACACGGAGACCTGTGTCCCCAAAATTATTATTTTATTACAATACTGGAATCAATTTTCAGTCAACTCAATTGGGCAAATTTCGAGATCAATATAGATGGCACACCACTGACGCATTTAAGATTCGCTGATGACATAGTGCTATTCGCCAAAATACCTGAAGCCTAATAAAATGTTAGAAGACCTAGCGATAGAAAGTGAGAGCCTAGGGTTAAAACTTAACCCAGAAAAGACTAGAGTGATGACAAATGTAAAACCACGATACAGATAAGAAACACTGAAATCAACTACAATAGGTGTGAACGCTTCGTTCCACACCTATTCCCTCCCGGAAGAGAAGCCCACCCGAGTGGTGATTCGCCGAATTCCCAAAGAGATCTCCACGGAGGAAATCCGTAAAGATCTCCTAGCCCAGAAAGTCCCCGTCATTGAAGTCCACCGCTTGCATAAAGCAAGAGGTGGACAACAATACGACATGGTGTTGGTTGTTTGCAGCCACACCGACAGACATAACCCCATTTTTGGCATCAAGACAGTATGCTCCCTGTCGGGCATATCTATCGAAAAGCCGTACCGTCCCCACGTCGTTGGTCAGTGTCACAACTGCCAACTCTATGGCCACTCACAGACCAATTGTTATGCCACCCCCAGGTGCGTCAAGTGCCTGGGTGACCATAGCACGAAGGAATGCCCCCGTCCCAAGGACCGAGCAGAATGCACGGAGCCTCCCAGCTGCGTGCTCTGCGGTCAGGTCGGGCACCCGGCTAACTACCGGGGCTGCCCAAAAGCCCCTAAGCTTGCGCCAAAAATGGCCAAGATTCACGCTGCGCGGCAAGCGCTAGCAGCCCCCTCCTCTCAACTCCCCCCCAGACTAGCCCCTCAGAGAACTTCCCCATGGGGTAAGCTTAACCACCTGAGTGTGGCTCCTCAGTTATCCCAGCCCATTCCGGCGCTGATGGCCACTCCCATCTCAGCTCCTATTCCGGCCCCTGTTGCCCCCATGTCCGCACAAAGCCAGAGAGTGGCCTCCACCACCTCTGCCGCTAAGTGCCCACCCCCCACCGCCCCCTCTGGGCAAAGGTCATATTTGAGCGTTGCTGCGAACATCATCGGCGCGTACTCTTTCTTCATGACCCCACAGGCCCGTGCTCTGGATGCTGAAATCCGGAATGCGGGCTCTCTCTCCCCCGCTTCATGCAGTGCCCTCTTTTCGAGGTACGAGAGCATCACAATAGAGTTAGATAGCCTTATATATAAGGACGGTCAATGGGTTCGTAAATAGTACGAACACTCTGGCCCGATTCTAATTAGCATACACATATTCGTTCCGTCCTCGCCGCCGAGGCCCGCCGCGAAGTCCCTATCAAAATCTACAAGCCTTTGCATTAGATGCACTGTGCATTAGTTAAAATCTAGTTAGAGATTATTGGAGTTTCTTGTCCGTTCTTCTCCACGTAGGCTTTTCCGAACGGATGGTAGAGTCACTTTATTAGATCCGGCCTTAAAAGCTGTCCCCCAAGCGAAGCCCTGAGCCGAGGTCCGACCCCAACTGGGGTAGCCCTCAGCGTTGTCGCTTTAGGTTTAGAACTTTGAAGCCTGGCCGGAGGCTAAGAGATTAGTCTCCACAGGGAAGCCCGGTTAAGCATATGTCGGTCACTCTGACCGTTTGCGAGACGCCACGTAGAAAAAAAAAAAAAAAAAAAAAAAAAAAAAAAAAAAAAGTTACATTTTTTACCAGTTAAGAATGTGTAATAAATACATGTTGGATTTATGGACATTGTAGATTTGTAGTAGGTTCTTTTATTCAGATAAAAATAAATGATAATATTCGTAATCGAGTTTAGTGATTAAACTAATCATATTCATATTAATTATTCAGATTTGAAAAATAAATACAATTTGGAAATTTAAGGGCTGAAATATACAAATCTATTTTATAACAAGATTCGATTGAAAAGTAAAAATAAATATCAAAAACAAAGTTTAACGATTTTAATCAAGATTAATGATTAAATATCGAAAATATGATTCAAATCAAAAACGATAATGATTAAAAGACTCACCTTCAAGTATTTAAAATAGTAGATAATGCACCGAGGGGTTAAAGTTGTGTCTTATGTCACGGGCGTCATATTGAATCTCGAGCGCAATGAAGGATTCGGGATTTAACTCACGAGCAAAGCGAGGGAGTTAATACAAGAATCCTGAATGCAGCGAGGGATTCAAGCTAGCCCAAGGCAAAGACACCTTTAGCCCAGAGTAGGATACTCTACTTTTTACACCTAATGTGAGAAAATAATAGCCATAGTACAAAGTATTTATTAAATAAACAAACAGTAAGAATAACATATTTAGAACTATTTAGTTATATGCACTTACATATTAATTGAAGTTAATGGTAACATTTGAGACATTAGTCCAATATTATGTCTTCGAAAACATGGCAACGATATGAAGAAGCAGTCGTTATGATTTTGTAGGAAATCGAGAATATCATCCACGCGTAGTAAGGGTATCGAGAATAGCTTTCCTCTTTCTGGCACCAAAGGGTGTTTGTTAGTAGCTATACTGCCAATTTAGCTGAGCATGTGAGATTCCAAATTCAAATCACATTATTGACCAGCGGGTCATAATAAAATCCAGTACAACATTATTGACCGGCTGTGCCCCCGGCCACTAATGACTCACTTAAGGTTAAGGTTGCTTGACATATAATTTGACATTTTCAAGCAGGAGGTGTGAAAAAATATTTAATAGCACGTTTGCATTGGTAGCTACAAAAATATAATTTGTTTCAACATAGTGCAAACAATTTCTAAAATAGACAGCAGCTCAGAGTTGTATTATATCCTTATTTCGCCAGAAATGATTATTATTGTTTTGAACATGTCTTTAAAAATACATTCACAACATAAGATAAACACATATCTAGCTCTAAACAATTAAAAAAGCATTTAATTCATTTATGGGGAATTACCACTAGCAACTTAATTCTGTATGAGTATTACACATTTTTAATTAAGACAATAACATTTTTTTTAAAGATTAAAGTGCCTTGAAATATTCTTCAAAATTATAGTTAATATAATTAACTAGTATCTGCCAGCGGCTTCGCCCGCGTGAAAAGATAACGGTGTTACAGTAGCGATGATTATAACGTCATGCGATTGTGTCAGTTACATTTTTTACCAGTTAAGAATGTGTAATGAATATATGTTGGATTTATGGATATTGTAGTAGGTTCTTTTATTCAGATCAAAATAAATGATAATATTCGTAATCGAGTTTAGTGATTAAACTAATCATATTCATATTAATTATTCAGATTTGAAAAATAAATACAATTTGGAAAAATTAAGGGCAGAAATATACAAATCTATTTTATAACTAGATTCGATTGAAAAGTAAAAATAAATATCAAAAACAAAGTTTAACGATTTTAATCAAGATCAATGATTAAATATCGAAAATATGATTCAAGTCAAAAACGATAATGATTAAAAAGACTCACCTTCAAGTATTTAAAAAAATATTTAATAGCACGTTTGCATTGGTAGCTACAAAAAATATAATTTGTGTCAACATAGTGCAAACAATTTCTTAAAAAAAATAGACAGCAGCTCAGATAGATAGAGTTGTATTATATCCTAATTTCTCCAGAAATGATTATTATTGTTTTGAACATGTCTTTAAAAATACATTCACAACATAAGATAAACACATCTCTAGCTCTAAACAATTAAACAAGCATTTAATTTATTTATGGGAAATTACCACTAGCAACTTAATTCTGTATGAGTACCCTTCAAAGTGTCAATTTCCAGACACAATAGAAATTACCATTGTTTTAATCCGATTCGGAAATATGGACAGTTGAGCTGGTATTACACATTTTTAATTAAGACAATAACATTTTTTTTTAAAGATTATTGTAACTTGAAATATTCTTCAAATTATAGTAAATATAATTAACTAGCATCTGCCAGCGGCTTCGCCCGCGTGAAAAGATGTTTTCTTATCCCAAGGGAACATTACACCGGGAAGAATAAAAACAATTTTAAAATAATTACCCGCCAAATCTAAAGTTAATTTGTTTAACGATTTTAATCAAGATTAATAAATAAATATCATAAATATAATTAAAGTCCAAAAGGGTAATGATTAAAAACAGTCACATTTTAGTATTATAAAAGAAAGAAAATCCAGTTAATGGCATTAAGTTTTACCGTTCGCGTTGGCAGCACAAAAAAAATATGTGTCAACATAGTGCAAAAAATTAACAATAGGTCACAACTCAGGTAGATAACACCTCTATCTGTATTGTGTTGTAAGCCTGGCACATCCTTATTTCTCCAGGACTGTTTAATGTTTTGAAGTACTCATTAGAAAAGACATTCACTACGTAACAAAAACACACCTCTTTAAGCTGAAGAGATAATTATAAAAGCTTTTTAATTGATTATATGGGAAATTACTACTTGCAAAATTTAATTGAAAAGCATGAACAACCTGATTTATTGAGAAAAAGAATCTGCAGGGTATTATGGGACTTTTATTCAACCATAAATCGATGTATCAATTGATCTTAATGACGGTCGCATTCTGCGCTTGCGCTGGGTAAGGACTGCATGAATGAAACTGAATCAATGAAACATCATCTTATCAGTTGATACGGATTGCTATTGATAAAATTATTGTAAGTGCATTATGAGTCTTTAAAAGGTTTTAAAAACAAGCCACTCAGACAGCGACAGCACCCCACGCTCCCCTCTCGCGAAGGGAGTGAACGATCATCGAGGGCTGATGGTAGGTCTACCATCGCCCGCCTCACGCTCAGGGTGCCGCGCCACGTCTCATCAACGTGACTTGTGAGGACTCACATAGTGTGAAAGTCTCGAGAAGAGCTTACTATAGAAATGATCCTATGAAGTAAGGTCTTAATTCGTATCGGAAAAACGGTGGAACGTCGTTCAGCGGCGGAGAATCTTAACACCGCGATGTAGGAATGCGCGTCATCGACACAGCGCCATCTTGTAGTACGTTTAGTAGTTCTGAATATGAAAACGGTGATAAAGTAGCGATGATTATAACATCATGCGATTGTGACAGTTACATTTGTTACCAGTTAAGAATGTGTAATGAATACATGTTGGATTTATGGACATTGTAGTAGGTTCTTTTATTCAGATAAAAATAAATGAAAATATTCGTCATCGAGTTTAGTGATTAAACTAATCATATTTATATGAATTAATCAGATTTGAAAAAATAAATACAATTTGGAAAAATTAAGGGCTGAAATATACAAATCAATTTTATAACTAGATTCGATTGAAAAGTAAAAATAAATATCAAAAACAAAGTTTAATGATTTTAATCAAGATTAATGATTAAATATCATAAATATGATTCAAGTCAAAAACGATAATGATTAAAAAGACTCACCTTCAAGTATTTAAAAAAATATCAAAAAAATATTAATAGCACGTTTGCATTGGTAACTACAAAAAATATAATTTGTGTCAACATAGTGCAAACAATTTCAACAATAGACCGCAAACCAGATAGATAGAGTTGTATTATATCCTTATTTCTCCAGAAATTATAATTATTGTTTTGAACATGTCTTTAAAAAACCTTCACAACATAAGATAAATACATCTCTAGCTCTAAACAATTAAAAACGCATTTAATCCATTTATGAGAAATTACCACTAGCAACATAAAAACGTCTTCATTAAACAAATTAGAATTGAATTAATTCATTATGCGTAATAAACATTTTTATAAGATTAAAGTACCTTGAAATATTCTTCAAAATTACAGTAAATATAATTAACTAGCATCTGCCAGCGGCTTCGCCCGCGTGAAAAGATGTTTTCTTATCCCATGGGAACATTACACCGGGAAGAAAAAATAACAATTTTAAAAATAAATATCCGCAAAATCTAAAGTTAATTTGTTTAACGATTTTAATCAAGATTAATAAATAAATATCATAAATATAATTAAAGTCAAAAACGATAATGATTAAAATAGTCACATTTTAGTATTATAAAAGAAAGAAAATCCATTTAATGGCACTAACTTTTACCGTTCGCGTTGGTAGCACAAAAAAAAATTGTGTCAACATAGTGCAAAAAAATTAACAATAGGTCACAACTTAACACCTCTATCTGTATTGTGTTGTAAGACTGGCACATCCTTATTTCTCCAGGAATGTTTAATGTTTTGAAGTACTCATTAGAAAAGACATTCACTTCGTAACAAAAACACACCTCTTTAAGCTGAAGAGATAATTATAAAAGCTTTTTAATTGATTTTATGGAAAATTACAACTCGCAAAATAAAATTGAAAAGCATGAACAACTTGATTTATTTGGATTTATTGAGAAAAGAATCTGCAGGGTATTACGGGACTTTTATTCAACCATAAATCGATGTATCAATTGATCTTAATGACGGTCGCATTCTGCGCTTGCGCTGGGTAAGGATTGCATGAATGAAGCTGAATCAATAAAACATCATCTTATCAGTTGATACGGATTGCTATTGATAATATTATTGTAAGTGCATTATGAGTCTTTAAAAGGTTTTAAAAACAAGCCACTCAGACAGCGACAGCACCCCACGCTCCCCTCTCGCGAAGGGAGTGAACGATCATCGAGGGCTGATGGTAGGTCTACCATCGCCCGCCTCACGCTCAGGGTGCCGCGCCACGTCTCATCAACGTGACTTGTGAGGACTCACATAGTGTGAAAGTCTCGAGAAGAGCTTACTATAGAAATGACCCTATGAAGTAAGGTCTTAATTCGTATCGGGAAAACGGTGGAAGGTCGTTCAGCGGCGGAGAATCTTAACACCGCGATGTAGGAATGCGCGTCATCGACACAGCGCCATCTTGTAGTACGTTTAGTAGTTCTGAATATGAAAACGGTGATAAAGTAGCGATGATTATAACGTCATGCGATTATGTCAGTTACATTTGTTACCAACTAAGAATGTGTAATGAATACATTCTGGATTTATGGACATTGTAATAGGTTCCTTTATTCAGATAAAAATAAATGATAATATTCGTAATCGAGTTTAGTGATTAAACTAATCATATTTATATGAATTAATCAGATTTGAAAAAATAAATACAATTTGGAAAAATTAAGGGCTGAAATATACAAATCAATTTTATAACTAGATTCGATTGAAAAGTTAAAATAAATATCAAAAACAAAGTTTAACGATTTTAATCAAGATTAATGATTAAATATCGAAAATATGATTCAAGTCAAAAACGATAATGATTAATAAAAAAACTTAATTAAAAAAATCAAAAAACCCGACTTTTCCTTGTTTACGACTTTTTAGTTCGTTTTTGAAGCAGTCGGGTTTTTTGATTTTTTTAATTAAGTTTTTTTATTTATAACTTTTTAGTTAGTTTTTTCGAATTAGATACATTTAAACATATAAGTGTTATATATTTTTGAAATCACCTCTTAAAACCCTTTATTTTGATACCCCACACGATGGGTTTGGAAGAAAAAAAAAATTTGGGCCCCCACAATATGGCACACAAAATCCGCCATTTCTCTATTATCCAATTTTAATGTAGCCTATGACACTCGCAGAGTTAAGACGCATCGATTGACGTACGAATCATCAAAATCGGCCAACGCGTTTGGTCTCTGGAACGCCACATAGGAACAAACATACATACATACATACATACATACATACATAGACTGATAAACACATTACCCTCCTTCGGCAGTCGGGTAACAAACATACATACATACATACATACATACATACATACATAGACTGATAAACACATTACCCTCCTTCGGCAGTCGGGTAAAAAGACTCACCTTCAAGTATTTAAAAAAATATTTAATAGCACGTTTGCATTGGTAGCTACAAAAAATATAATTTGTGTCAACATAGTGCAAACAATTTCTTAAAAAAACCGGCCAAGTGCGAGTCGGACTCGCGCACGAAGGGTTCCGTACCATTATCGCAGAAAACAGCACAAAAATCACGTTTGTTGTATGGGAGCCCCCCTTAAATATTAATTTTATTCGGTTTTTAGTATTTGTTGTTATAGCGGCAACAGAAATACATCATCTGTGAAAATTTCAACTATCTAGCTATCACAGTTCATGAGATACAGCCTGGTGACAGACAGACAGACAGACAGACAGACAGACAGACAGACAGACGGACCGCGAAGTCTTAGTAATAGGGTTCCGTTTTTACCCTTTGGGTACGGAACCCTAAAAAATAGACAGCAGCTCAGATAGATAGAGTTGTATTATATCCTAATTTCTCCAGAAATGATTATTATTGTTTTGAACATGTCTTTAAAAATACATTCACAACATAAGATAAACACATCTCTAGCTCTAAACAATTAAACAAGCATTTAATTCATTTATGGGAAATTACCACTACCAACATAAAAACTACTTAATTAAACAAATTGGAATTGAATTAATTCTGTATAAGTATTACACATTTTTTAATAAGACAATAACATTTTTTTTAAAGATTAAAGTGCCTTGAAATATTCTTCAAAATTATAGTAAATATAATTTGTACGGGACGGACGTGATCGTCCAAGACCGACAGGCAATCAGGAGGTTGTAAGGCTCCTGCTTGAACGCGTTGACGCCCCTTGCACCTATTGTTCAGTTGTCATCTGGTAACTATGGACCTTGGAGACACTTGAAGGTTGCCAAGTAGGTTGAGGTGAAAAACGTGATGTCCAGGTTAAATAAAACTATTTGTTCATGGCCAGAAGCGATGTTCCTTCATGGTCCTCGATGCGCAATGATGCGTGGAAATACTTTAAGTGAAATAATGGCTACGAAATGTTCACGCGCCTGCGCACTATTAAAGAGGCGAACTCGACTGCGACGAGGACCACAACATTCCGACCGCAAAAACTTTTATTTTTCAAAAAATATACGCTAAGACTCGTAGCTTGAAACTGACAGGAACTACCCTTCCACTGGACCGATTCTGGTGAAACTTGTACTTTTGGATAGGTCTCGAAGAGACCTTCCCTCCGGTCTTTGATCCAGGTCCCTACCATCAGGGAGTTCTCGTAAGGAGAACGTCGAAGAAAGGGAATTCCCGCCAGTTTGAAGCTTTACAATCGAGTTTCTCCTAAAACTAGACATGTTAGCTCTAGGGTACCAGCGAGGGACTTGGAGCCCTCCTACTGGGCCGTTGACACACATAAGTGTTACAGTTATATTCAAAACATTCAGGCGTACAGCCGCGAAATGGTGCGAGAAGTTAGCTTATGCCCCTGATCTTGGCACATAAACTCGATTCCTACTCAGACTGCTGGGTGGATTTTCAAGTTACATTCACACCCGGGTAGCCCTCGTGATGGGCTATCCCAAGGTAGAAGTCCGGTAGCTACATGTCCAACCCCCGATGAGTTATCGTTTGTTACAAGTTTGTTTACATAGCAAATCCATGTAACCTCGCACCATATCAGGTCGCTTAACTCCTCAACCACCAGAGCTAAGCTCCTTCCGGAAGTGTGGTTGGGTAGCTGGAAAACTAGGCTGTCTGACGGCGGTACCCTGATGGGTGTACCACCAGCCTTTCCGCAGCTTAAGGTGCCGGGAAGCGGCCGAATACTAAATTTTACGTTGTCTCACATCTTTAATGTGTCTGTGTGCGTTACATACCCCTATATACTAGCTCTGTGTCATGACTGAGTGTAGGCGCCTGCCTGAGGGTCCACGAAGGTAATGCTTCAGACAGCATATCTATAGCTGACCAGGCACCAAATGTCCCTGGACGCAGTGACACATCGGCAGCCGCATAGAAACGTCCATGCCGGCCGGCATACACAGACACATCCTCTCAAGCAAGTGACGCCTATGTACTAGAATTACATAGGTGCTGTCTATTTATAGGGCCTAGACAAAATTCTAGGTCACCTAGAAGCGCTAAAATGGCTTGTATCGAATTTTCCAAACACTTACTTGAGTAAAACGTATGTATATTTCCCTTTTTAGAGTAAAAATGCATTAAGACTGGCCATGTACTGCTATTATGTATAATTTCTCAGTCATGGCATCCAGCCATCCTATCTAGAACACCTAGCTGGTGTTTCCTAACAAAACAATTATGTGTAAGGAAGCAATCTGATTGGTTGGTGAATAGAATACCTATAGCACCACCTGATACCCTGCTCAAAACGGGGGGTCTAAAATAAGTAAACAAAATATTTTTATTTCCTTAAACCTATACATTTATCATATAACTAAGGTACCTTATGTATAATTCTAACACATAAGCGCTATATTCACACTATAAACTATGTAAAAGCCCCCAAAACATGAGTTTAAAGTTATCAAAATTCTACAAAAACTGGTTTTAGTATAAATATAAGGTGCCGCCCTCTCTTCCTCCTCTGGCAGCGTTCATGTTGTCGTGGACGGTAAGAAGAAGAGGAAGAAGAATAAGTCAGGCAAGGGCCAAAATAAAATTAAGAAAGTGACAGCGTCCCCAACTATGCCGTCCACCCCCTCCGACGCGCAACCCTCCCCCGCCCCCACCCCCCTCACCACTACCCCGCGCTCTAGCCGCTCTGCCAGTCCCATGACTATCGCCGACGCCTCTCAAGGGTCGAGCCGAGCCCCCAGCCCTATAAAAGCCCCCAAAATCCCCAAGCCCCCGCCAATATTTCTCCACAATAAAGAAAAGTGGACCGATGTTTCCAAATCTTGCAGTGAACGCAGGATCAGTTACGTTAATGCCGTCGCCTGTCAGATGGGCATTAAAATCCAAGTTCCAACTTCGACCGATTTCAGGAACCTTACCAAATTCCTGAGGGTATCAAAGATACCCTTTCATACGTACACGCTCCCTGAGGAGGCGCCCACCCGCGTGGTGATACGACGTATTCCGAAGGAAATTCCAACCAGTGAAATTCGTGCAGACTTAATCGCACAGAATGTCCCGGTCATAGCTGTCCACCGCATGCATAAAGCGAGGGGTGGCCAACAGTATGATATGGTAGTGGTTGAGTGCAGCCCTACCGAGTCCCGTAACCCAATCTTTGGGATCAAATCAGTTTGCTCACTGTCAGGAATCTCAATCGAGAAACCCTTCCGTCCCTTCGTAGTTGGTCAGTGCCATCGCTGCCAACTATATGGCCACAGTCAGAAGAACTGCTTCGCCACCCCAAGGTGCGTAAAGTGCCGAGGGGACCATGGCACTCAGGACTGCCCCCGCCCCAAGAACCCCGCCGACTGCACGGAGCCCCCAAGCTGCGTGCTATGTGACCAAGTCGGTCACACGGCTAACTACAAGGGGTGCCCTCGAGCCCCCAAACTTGCGCCTAAAATGGCCAAGCGCGCTGGGGACCGCGAAACACGCGCAGCCCCCACATCCCAAGCCCCCACCCGTCTAGCCCCACAAAGGCAGTCGCCTTGGGGCAAACTCAACCACCAAAAGGTGGCCCCCCAGACCAACCAGCAGACCATCCCAGGCCTGATGGATCACCCCATACCGGCGCCAACCCTCAGCCCGGCCCCCCAGGCCCCAGCCGCCCCCATGCCCGCTCAAGGTCGCCATGTGGCTTCCACCACTGCCGCCGCCGCGAGCCTGACCCCATTCGTGCCTGACCCCAATCGCAGCGTCGCCGATATTGTCATCGGTGCGTACGCGATCTGGATGACAGACGCTGCCCGTTCGCTGGCCGCTGAGATCCAAAAGATCGAAGCGACGGGTATCAAACCCAACCCAGCAGAGTCCCAAGCCCTATTCCGTAGGTATCCGACCATAACTAGAGAACTAGATAGCCTCGTTTTCCGAAACGGGCAATGGGAAAGCGCATAAGGCGTGACCCATGCCCTTTCGATTTGTAAATTACGCAATAGGGGCGTAATTCTCAAAATCTTTTCATTTTGCCTACCGTGGCTTATTCTTGACCCCATGACCCCTCCAACCTGCTCGTTATGAGCTGTAGGGAGTAGAAAAACAAACGTAGAGATACAAACAGATTCGTTCCGTCCTCACCGTAGAGGCCCGTCGCGTGTTCCTTCAATAAATTCCCGCCAGCCCGCGATTAGCTGAGCATTAGTTAAATTATTAGATATAAAGGAGTTTCTTATCCGTTCTTCTCCACTTAGGTAGTTTACGAACGGAAAGTAAATTCATTAATCTAGATCCAGCATAGCTGTCCCCCAGCGACGCCCTGAGCCGAGGTTCGACCCCAACTGGGGTAGCCCTCAGCGTTTGTCGCTTAGGTTTAGAACTTGTTTGTGCCTTGCTGGAGGCTATAATATAGCTTAGTCTCCGTAGGTCAGTCCGGTTAAGCAGAAGCCAATCACTTTGATTGAATCTGCGAGACGCCACTTAGAAAAAAAAAAAAAAAAAAAAAATCTTACAGGTCATTGTGAACTAAACGCTCGTTGAGGACGGTTGTTTTTTACGGAGTTAAATACTTGTTTCTTTCCGTAATAACACAATCAGTATGCATATTAAAGCTTCTAATTTATTGTTATTAGACTATATAATTCTATTACCTACTGATAGACACATAAAATATAATTTTAGTGTCTCAAAAACATGAGCAAAAATTAGTTACGAGCTTTACTATAAAAGGTTTTTTCACCTACCGACATCGCTTAGTATGCGATGGCGCTCTGGGGTGAGCAGACGTGTGTCTGTCAATACTATTTATATTTTACATATGACAACCTATCTAAAGGTGACGTATCGTCGCGAACATCTCTCCCGCCGTGCAGTGTCGCGTCGACTCGATGCTACGTTGGCGCGGCGCTGCATCAGCATTGTGAGCGGCGCACGTCGGCAGCGCTCGTGACCTCGACGCTCTGCGACACGTCGCTCAGCTCTCGCCGCTGGAACTCTGCTGCACTCATTTTGGCAAAGGAATGAGCTTCTTCACCGGACGCTTTAGAGTGCCGCCAGTGGTGCGCACCTCAGCGGTCCGGACTTCTCCATCAGGGCCAGGGTATATGGCCTCGATGCGGCCTCGCGGCCACGTGTTGCGAGGCAGCTGCCCGTCCGCGATAAGGACGGGGTCGCCCACCAGCAGGCCAGGCCCGCGGCTATGGGGCTCCCGCCGGTTTTGGAGCTCCGGCAGGTATTCTCGCACCCACCGGCGCCAGAACATGTCGGCCAGGATTTGTGACCGACGCCACATCTTTTTGTGGTCGATGTCTTGCTCGGTGAACACGCCGGGGTCTGTGAGTACGGTATACAATGCGTTTTTTACGCAGCGAACTAGACGCTCCCATGCACCTCCCATAAAGGGCGCTGATGGGGTGATGAAGCGCCAAGTGATGCCTCGGCGACTGGCCTCCTCTCGGAAGGCCTCTCGTAGCTCTCGATCGGCACCGTGCATGTTGGTGCCGTTGTCTGAGTGGATCTCAGTTGGACATCCTCTGCGGGCGGCGAAACGGCGCAGCGCTAATATTGCGCTGTCTGCGCTGAGGCTGGCGGCGATCTCGAGGTGGACAGCTCTTGTGGTGAGGCATGTAAACAGTGCTACATATCTCTTGTGATGCTGGCGACCCACGGTGACAGATAGCGGGCCGAAGTAGTCTAGCCCGGTGTACGTGAACGGCCTTTGGTGATGAGCCAGGCGCGTTCGTGGGTGGTCGCCGGTCGCTGGCACAGGTGCTTGTGCCTTACGAATACGGCACTGAAGACATTGTGCCAGTACTTTCTTGGTGGTGGGACGCATCCTTACGACCCAATAATGCTGCCGTACCTCATTTATTGTGAGTTCAGTCCCACTATGTAGTAAGCTGCGGTGTGTCCAGTCTATATAGAGCTGGGTTATATGATGGTCGCCATGTAATATTGGCGGTCGCCTTACATCTTCTGTGACCTCGTCAGTGGCGGCTATACGGCTTCTAATACGTAGTAGGTCATCTACTACTTCTATTTGCAGCGCGTGTAGCGGACTATTTTTGTCCACTATTTCATGTGCATGCAATCTAGCTATTTCTTGAGCGAACGATTGCTGCTGTGCAACTTGTACGAGTATTTTCTCGGCTTTTTGAAGAAAACTCGCATCTATGTACTGCTTTCGGACTTCTGGCGCTATGTATGACGGCTTGGTTGCTGCAGTCGCTGTCTTCTTTTTCTTTCGCCAGTCCGTGTCCTCCTCAGCGTTTTTCCGGGTTCTTTTGTAGAACGTTTTCTCTGTCCTTTGTTTACAGAGATGTATAAAACGTAGGACGGTAGCAGTCGCACGTAATAGCCGCTCCCATCTTGAAAAGTTGACGGGATTAGGTATAGCTTCTATGAGCTTCGAAGTGTATGTATGTCTGTCTGTTATTTTCTCCAAAACAGATTTTTCTTTTTCTGTGACAGTGAGCGTTCTTTCCTCTCCTGTCTCTTCTGTGATTGGAGGTTTTTCTGATGGCCATGAAGAAGGGTCTTCATACAAAAAACTTGGGCCACAGAACCACTCGTGTTGTGAGTCAAACCTCGGCGGCACGTCACGAGTCGCTATATCGGCGATGTTCAACTTCGTGGATATCCATCGCCAATCCTCCACTTTGCTACCTTCTTCTATGGCAGCTATGCGATGAGCTACGAAAGCTTTATAGGTTCGTGCTCCTTTTCTTATCCACGACAAGACTGTTTTGCTGTCTGTCCAATACGTGACCGACGATGGATTGTTGTCGTGTTCACGTTTCACAGCTGCAGCCAGACGGGTTCCCATCACCGCTGCCTGCAGCTCGAGGCGCGGTATCGATTGTAGCTTTAATGGAGCTACTCTCGCCTTGGCCATGACTAGGCTCACCTTCTGTGTGCCTACTGCTGTGGTGGCTCGCCAATACACAGCTGCTGCATATGCCAACTCGCTTGCGTCGGTAAATACATGTATTTGTATTTCTGTGGCATCACTATAACCAGGATAACATCTTGGTATGCTGATGCCCTTGAGCTGCCGCAGGTTTTCGATCCAACTTCTCCACTGAGATGCCAGGTCAGCCTCTAATAGCTGGTCCCAATCGACGCCTCGCCTCCAAGCTTCTTGCAATATTTGTTTAGCTCGAATCGTAACAGGCGAGGCTAGTCCTAGGGGGTCGTATAACGACATAACAATTTTGAGAGCCTCTCTTTTTGTAGGGGCCTCCTTTTCTAAAATTCCTGGCGGCAGTCTTGCAAGCGTTAGGTTGAAACCTAGCGTATCTTCACTAGGTCTCCAAATCAGGCCGAGTATTTTCTCTGCGCCTACTGTATCTCCGATGTTCACAACCTCAGTGCAGGTTTGTGACGGATCGATATTTTCTATCAGGCGCTTACTGTTTGATACCCATTTTGTTAGGTCAAACTTCGCCTGTTGGTGTATTTTCTTCACCATTGTCGCGACTTCTGTCGCTTCTTCGACTGTTTTATAGCTGTCCAGATAATCGTCCATATAATGGCTCTCTACTATAGCTTTCACTGCTACTGGATGCTGTTCGATGTGCTTTCTTGCGTTCCAATTTTTCGCAAAGATAGCGGTGCACGGCGAGCTTGCCGCGCCGAAAATGATGGACGTCATACGATATTCTTCTGGGGCTCCATCTCTTCTGTTGCCTCTCCATAGGTAGCGAAGTGAGTCTCGGTCTTCACTTCGTACTTTTACTTGCATGAACATCTCGGCTATGTCTCCGGAGATGGCCACGCAGTGTCTACGAAATCTCATCATGACGCCGGGCAGCGACTGCAGCAAGTCTGGTCCAGTTAGCAGGAAGTCGTTGAGTGACTTTCCTCTCGATTTTGCGGCGGCATCATGTACTATTCGAATTTTCTCTGGCTTCATGGGGTTGAAGACATCGAAATGAGGCAGGTACCAGGTTTTTCCTGGCGTGCTTGACTTGGGAGCCTTCTCAGCATATCCCTTTTCCATCAGGGAGTCCATCTGTTGTGTGTATTTCACACGAAGAGCGGGGTTTTTATCCAGCTTCTTCTCTATGGAGACTAGCCTTTTGAGTGCTGTCTCGTAACTATCGGGCATCTCTATTTTCTCGTCCCGCCATAACATAGCGGTTTCTATGTGCCCATTTCCTAACTGTCTTGTGTGACGGTTCAGTATATCTTCTGCCCTCTTCTGGGGGTCAGAAGCTGGTTGTCGTGGATTGATAGCCAACGACTCGATAGCGAAGAATTCACGGAGCTGCTCGTTCAGTTCCGCATCTTGCCTTGCGTCAACGGACTGACACCCGTTGACATAGTGCACCTGCTGGCCCAGTGTTCTGGTGTGCGCGCCGTGCAATGTCCAGCCCATCATGGTTTTCGACGCGATGGGTTGGCTTCTAGGTCCTCTGCGGACTTCAGTGGCCAACAACAAATGCCAGTTGTCTTGGCCGACGAGTATCTTTGGCACTCCAGCAGGATACGTAAGCTGCGACGTCAAGTCTCGAAGGTGCCTACAGCGGGCTACGTCTTCTTGACTGACTGCCTGTGGTGACAGGTTGAGCTTCGAAATGGTGCGCGCCTTGAAGGGCACCCTATCTCTCATACGACTTGTGAGAGTGACGGTTATACGTCTCGATAAGGGAGTGTCGATCATGGTGTTTCCAATAGCACCGATCTTCAGAGGGTCGATTGGGCCCACTGCTCCCACTCGCTGAGCGATTGCTTCGTCGATCAGCGAAACGGTGGATCCGTCGTCAAGGAGTGCGTATGTGTCTGCCTCTCCCGCCGGTCCTATTACCCGGACCGGTATTATCTTCAGGAAAGCGTGACTCGAATCAGTTCGCGAACTGGCCACTATCTCCAGCGACTTCCTCTTCTCTGGAACAGCAGGCTTCCTTGTCCTGTCTGTATGAAGAAGTCGATGGTGCGTGGCTGTACACCCCTTATGACTACACTGCTTCTTATTGCAAGTGTGTCCAGCACGACGTTGTCTTAGGCAGCGATAGCACAAGTTGTAATTCTTGGCTAGCTCCCATCTTTTGTCACTTGCTGCGTCTCTGAACCTTTGGCAGTCAGACGCGTAGTGACCACTTTTGTCGCAAATTCGACATTTGTTTACCGGCTTGTCGGTAGCTGTATGCGTCCGTTGTATGACGCGTTTTCCCGCTAGAGAATCCGTTTCCTTGATGTTCTCAGGCGGGGCGAATGCACTGCAGAAGTGAGCTTGCTCGGTTATGAAGTCGCTGAAGAGTGACAGATCCGGCAGCGACTGGTACTTTTCCGTGTACGTTCTGTACCATTGTACACGCAGAGAATTGGGTAGCTTCTCAGTTAGCTGGCGCACCAGCTCGGCATTGAGCAGATAGTGCCCCTTCTTGAGAGCTCGCAGAGTGACAACTCCGCTTCTGACTCGACTTGCAAAGGTGCAGATGTCCTTGGGCGACTCGCTGCATTTTGGTAGCCCTCTAAGTCGGTCTGTTTCGGCCTGAGCTATTGAGTCAGGACGTCCAAACTGTAGTTCCAATTCTCTCATGATCTCATCCGGCTTTGCGTTCCCGATGAGCTCTGAGCTCACTGTCTCCAGTGCGCGACCACGCAAGCTCCTTCTGAGTCTTGCCGTGTTTTCTATGTCGCTGAAGTAGGCATGAGTTGCCTCGTAAATGGCTCGAAAAGATAGCCATTCTGTATGAGCTCCACCGAAATTCGGCAGAGTCATGATAACCTGCGACGCCGATCGGTTAGGCGTCCATGGTTCGATTTTTCTGTCGGCTAGCGACGCTATAGCGGATGTCAGCTCCGTTAGAAAAGGACGGAGTGACTCTTTCGCTTCTATTTGCCTTGGCGGCTCCACGTTGGACGGCTCTGTCCTAGGTGGTTCGATGTTAGACTTCACTTGTGGATGTTCTATATGGTCGATATGTTTCCGGGAGTCCGCTATAGCGTCGACGGCCGCAGCCGGGGTCCAATCGTCATTGTCCCCTTTGGCGACGTCATTCTCCCTCAACGGTGTGGGCTCTGGCGCCTCTTCGAGCCACGAACGGACATACTCTTCATTAGAATTTCTGTCATCCATATATTCATCCTCAGAAGCTTCTTCTTCTGCTTTTTGAAGTGCTAACTTAGCGAGTTCCAACTTTATTTTCAATAAGTCTTCACGAGCTCTTGAAATTTTCTTACGTGACCGGGTCGACTTGCTAGTTGACGGCGGTCCAGTATGTTCGATACGGGCGTCACCCCGGGTAGCCATTACTTCTCCTTGAACAAAGGTCTTATCCCGGATCCTTTGTTTTCTACCAGAAGGCTTCAGTGTTTTTTCTGAAGAATCTTCTGATTTCGATGCCTTCCTGCGTGTGCTTGGTTCCTGTGGTTCCTCCTCCTCATGTGTGGGCGTGTTGTCACCTATCTGTGACGTTGGTGGGCTTCTGACTGGTATGGACTTTTCTGTCCCTTCAGTAGTAGACGGTGAGCGTGGGGGCAGCTGATGTTGTACGCCCGCACCTGGACGCTCAATGGGGACTGTCCATGATTCAGGCCTCTTGTCCTGGGATCTGGTAGTCGGCATCCTGATTGGTTCAAAGTTTCAGTTTGAATACGCCAAGTACAAGTCCAATCTTCAACTTGTCTTCAAAACGTTGGCTCGAAACGGCTGAGTCCAATTCTAGACTTCTTCAATATGTCAGTTTGAATCGGCTGAGTCCAACTCTAGACTTCAACACGAACTGGTTGACATCTATTTTCGAGCTTCAAAACGGCTATGTCCAAACTTAATTTTTTCTTGAAAACTGCTAAGTGGTAACTCTGGGTTAAGTCCGATTTCAGTCGTCGGCTTGAAGAGGGTTCGCTTCCTTTTTCAAACTTCGAAAAGTATCTCCAAACTCCGGGTTAGTTTAAACTCCGGGTTATATCCGACCCTCTTAACTCCAGGTTATTCTTCAAACTATAAGTCGCTAGTCAGTCTTCAAAACTATAAGTTCCAAATCAGCTTCAAACTTCAATGTTGATACGTAAACAAGTTCACTATAAGACTTTCAACACAAAATGGGTAAGCACATGAGCATATGTTTTCACTGTACTTACTGTTGTCTAAGTGTCAACTTGTCCAGCAGCCTCCAAGGTTGAGCAGCCGGTCTGGTACCAATCACTGAACTGTTGGTCCGACTCTTGACGTTAGTAGTCACTTCAGACTCCAGATATCCAGGTTTGAAACTCCAGACTTCGATCGAGAGCTTCTATCTCGATAACGACTATTTGTTTTTAAACAAATTCTAAGTCAAATATAAGCCTTCAGCTATAACGCTTCAGGAAATTTCAGCAACTATTTTTTCGTTCTGTTTTATAGAACAAGTCGCCCACACGACTATTCAATATGCTTCTGTGTGTAAGCCTCTTCTTGGATAACGCTTCAGCGATAATCCTTCAGCCGTAACCCTTCAGGAATTCTATGAACGTCGTATGTTCGTTCTATCTCCTAAACGAGCTCCCAACACGCTGTTTGAAAACTCCGATTATGAGTTTCCTAGCGATAACTCTTCAGGCTATGCTATATTCCTTCAGGATACAGTTTCTGTGTAATCTTCGATTACTGTGAATTCTCAGTAAGCAGGTTACACAACAGAAACAGCTCAAAAAACCGTCTTTTCGCGACGGTAATCACACGGGAACGGTTAGCTTCTCAGGAAGCCGGTAGAACCACAGGAATAGCTCAGGAATGGCTGCTGTGTCCCAGCAAAATGGTTGTCTTCCAGGTAGTCCACGCGTGGGCCTAATCCACTCGTGCACTCTTCACGACTGTAGTCGCTCTGGAAGTTTCTACTATGAGACGATAGTACGTTGCGCCTTTTGACGACGCTAATCACCCAGTAATACGGTTGCTGACCAGTAACTGGGTTATCTCACCCAGGAAACGGGTTTCTATCGTCCCAGAGTGTACGCTATGTTTTTGACTGTTAAAGAAACATGATCTTAACCCTGGCACTTGTAAGGTTTACGAGATGGAACGTCAGTATTCTTATTTCCCTGGAACTTTTCTCACGAACGCAACGCTTAGTACCCCAGTTGGCACATTTGTGTGGTGTGTAATCTTACCAGATTTATATTGAGGGTACCTTGAGATATTTGAGCATCAGTTTTCTTTGTTCTCACGAATGTTCACAGGCGTGAGCGTCAGTTTTCTTTGTTCTCAGGTACTAGTTTTCACAGGAACGATACGTTTTGACATTACCCAAGAAACAGGAATGTAACCTCAGTATATAAGGTCACTTTACATCAGGCTTGTTTGTTCTCAAGGCAGCGTTCGTGTCCCCAGGGCATCAGGTTTCTTTTTTCACAGGAATGGGACATCAGTTTTCTTTGTTCTCGGGAACAAAGCTCTTCCTTGGCCTATATTTTCACAGCGTCCGGGACATCAGTTTTCTTTGTTCCCTCGAACAAGGCTCTTCGTTGGCCTATATCTTCACAGCGTCCGCTGGTCTGGTATTTTACCAGAGAATCCGGTACGAAGGACCAGCAAATGGTCCGTAGGTTACCAATATTCGGCTCGACAGGACCAGCAAATGTACGGGACGGACGTGATCGTCCAAGACCGACAGGCAATCAGGAGGTTGTAAGGCTCCTGCTTGAACGCGTTGACGCCCCTTGCACCTATTGTTCAGTTGTCATCTGGTAACT
Source organism: Orthosia gothica (assembly GCA_949775005.1). Classification (NCBI taxonomy): domain Eukaryota; kingdom Metazoa; phylum Arthropoda; class Insecta; order Lepidoptera; family Noctuidae; genus Orthosia; species Orthosia gothica. Next base: position 9,765,944 of record OX459066.1, read on the forward strand.
ATGGACCTTGGAGACACTTGAAGGTTGCCAAGTAGGTTGAGGTGAAAAACGTGATGTCCAGGTTAAATAAAACTATTTGTTCATGGCCAGAAGCGATGTTCCTTCATGGTCCTCGATGCGCAATGATGCGTGGAAATACTTTAAGTGAAATAATGGCTACGAAATGTTCACGCGCCTGCGCACTATTAAAGAGGCGAACTCGACTGCGACGAGGACCACAACATTCCGACCGCAAAAACTTTTATTTTTCAAAAAATATACGCTAAGACTCGTAGCTTGAAACTGACAGGAACTACCCTTCCACTGGACCGATTCTGGTGAAACTTGTACTTTTGGATAGGTCTCGAAGAGACCTTCCCTCCGGTCTTTGATCCAGGTCCCTAGCCCCTACCATCAGGGAGTTCTCGTAAGGAGAACGTCGAAGAAAGGGAATTCCCGCCAGTTTGAAGCTTTACAATCGAGTTTCTCCTAAAACTAGACATGTTAGCTCTAGGGTACCAGCGAGGGACTTGGAGCCCTCCTACTGGGCCGTTGACACACATAAGTGTTACAGTTATATTCAAAACATTCAGGCGTACAGCCGCGAAATGGTGCGAGAAGTTAGCTTATGCCCCTGATCTTGGCACATAAACTCGATTCCTACTCAGACTGCTGGGTGGATTTTCAAGTTACATTCACACCCGGGTAGCCCTCGTGATGGGCTATCCCAAGGTAGAAGTCCGGTAGCTACATGTCCAACCCCCGATGAGTTATCGTTTGTTACAAGTTTGTTTACATAGCAAATCCATGTAACCTCGCACCATATCAGGTCGCTTAACTCCTCAACCACCAGAGCTAAGCTCCTTCCGGAAGTGTGGTTGGGTAGCTGGAAAACTAGGCTGTCTGACGGCGGTACCCTGATGGGTGTACCACCAGCCTTTCCGCAGCTTAAGGTGCCGGGAAGCGGCCGAATACTAAATTTTACGTTGTCTCACATCTTTAATGTGTCTGTGTGCGTTACATACCCCTATATACTAGCTCTGTGTCATGACTGAGTGTAGGCGCCTGCCTGAGGGTCCACGAAGGTAATGCTTCAGACAGCATATCTATAGCTGACCAGGCACCAAATGTCCCTGGACGCAGTGACACATCGGCAGCCGCATAGAAACGTCCATGCCGGCCGGCATACACAGACACATCCTCTCAAGCAAGTGACGCCTATGTACTAGAATTACATAGGTGCTGTCTATTTATAGGGCCTAGACAAAATTCTAGGTCACCTAGAAGCGCTAAAATGGCTTGTATCGAATTTTCCAAACACTTACTTGAGTAAAACGTATGTATATTTCCCTTTTTAGAGTAAAAATGCATTAAGACTGGCCATGTACTGCTATTATGTATAATTTCTCAGTCATGGCATCCAGCCATCCTATCTAGAACACCTAGCTGGTGTTTCCTAACAAAACAATTATGTGTAAGGAAGCAATCTGATTGGTTGGTGAATAGAATACCTATAGCACCACCTGATACCCTGCTCAAAACGGGGGGTCTAAAATAAGTAAACAAAATATTTTTATTTCCTTAAACCTATACATTTATCATATAACTAAGGTACCTTATGTATAATTCTAACACATAAGCGCTATATTCACACTATAAACTATGTAAAAGCCCCCAAAACATGAGTTTAAAGTTATCAAAATTCTACAAAAACTGGTTTTAGTATAAATATAAGGTGCCGCCCTCTTACAGGTCAGCATTTTTTTTTTTTATTCAGCAGCCAGAGCAATTCCGCCGCCGGCCGCCGTCGCGAACGCACGCTCGCCTGCGCTCCCCCCGCCGCCCGCACCCCGCTCTCTTGTGTCGTCGCGATCTATCGCGACGTGTCCGTGGTGAGTTATCTCGCCGCAATTAGAGGCGCCTTTGGGTACCTCGCAGTCCGGACCGGTCCTTCTAAGGATAGGAAAGGACACAGTGTTTCTTTAACAGAAAACAGTCACGTTTTTGACCCCGTCTGGGTAAAAACCACGACTTAGTGGTCCACTGGTGGAAACCAAACGGTGTCAACGGAAATCAGTGGGGGTGTAGACCCAACGCACCCGCCAAGCTTCTTCAGAGCACGGCAGTCAGCTGGAGACGGGAGCAGGGGACCTGGCCTTGGTGTCTAGCCTAGTCAACCCCTGACTCTGCTTTCAGCATTCACCTGGCACGGCTGGGTGTTTCTACCCCTACGTGCCAGACAACGGTACACATCCGACGGGTACCTACCTTCAGTAGGTTACCCAGTACCTTAGGGCCCCTGTCACACAATAAGATTGGTGATAGGTATAGCAAGCTTAGGGCTCACCTAGGTACTCACCTCCCAGTCTAGCCCGACTGGGAGGGTAGGTTCACACATCCCCGGGCGTACCTACCCGGGGACTCTCGTTATCAGTCCCTTTTAGATAAGATAAGATATTGTTTACAATATCTTATCTTATCTTTGTTTATTTTGTTATCACTCGCATTGAATTTATCGGTGACTATGCATCCAGTAGAGGCACTGATTCATTTAATCGAGGACGCGATATCGGACGATCCCAGTCCGCGTAGAGAAAACCAGAGGAGACTTAAAATCATCCTCGCCTCCCTGGCCCAGTGGGACCCTTATGGCACCCCCCCGCCCCCGCCCATGCCCGCTTCGGACGTAAGTCCCGTCTCTCCCCCGCCCGCTTCGGACGACAGTCCGACGTCACCTCCCGCGCTCGAGATCGATGAGTCCGCTATGGACTCTGACGACTACGAGACATCCGATGACCTCTCTTCCTCCTCTGGCAGCGTTCATGTTGTCGTGGACGGTAAGAAGAAGAGGAAGAAGAATAAGTCAGGCAAGGGCCAAAATAAAATTAAGAAAGTGACAGCGTCCCCAACTATGCCGTCCACCCCCTCCGACGCGAAACCCTCCCCCGCCCCCACCCCCCTCACCACTACCCCGCGCTCTAGCCGCTCTGCCAGTCCCATGACCATCGCCGACGTCTCTCGAGAGTCGAGCCGTGCCCCCAGTCCAATAAAAGTCCCCAAAATCCCCAAGCCCCCGCCAATATTTCTCCACAATAAAGAAAAGTGGACCGATGTATCCAAATCTTGCAGTGAACGCAGGATCAGTTACGTTAATGCCGTCGCCTGTCAGATGGGCATTAAAATCCAAGTTCCAACTTCGACCGATTTCAGGAATCTTACCAAATTCCTGAGGGTATCAAAGATACCCTTTCATACGTACACGCTCCCTGAGGAGGCGCCCACCCGCGTGGTGATACGGCGTATTCCGAAGGAAATTCCAACTAGTGAAATTCGTGCAGACTTAATCGCACAGAATGTCCCGGTCATAGCTGTCCACCGCATGCATAAAGCTAGGGGTGGCCAACAGTATGATATGGTAGTGGTTGAGTGCAGCCCTACCGAGTCCCGTAACCCAATCTTTGGGATCAAATCAGTCTGCTCACTGTCAGGAATCTCAATCGAGAAACCCTTCCGTCCCTTCGTAGTTGGTCAGTGCCATCGCTGCCAACTATATGGCCACAGTCAGAAGAACTGCTTCGCCACCCCAAGGTGCGTAAAGTGCCGAGGGGACCATGGCACTCAGGACTGCCCCCGCCCCAAGAACCCCGCCGACTGCACGGAGCCCCCAAGCTGCGTGCTATGTGACCAAGTCGGTCACACGGCTAACTACAAGGGGTGCCCTCGAGCCCCCAAACTTGCGCCTAAAATGGCCAAGCGCGCTGGGGACCGCGAAACACGCGCAGCCCCCACATCCCAAGCCCCCCCCCGTCTAGCCCCACAAAGGCAGTCGCCATGGGGGAAACTAAACCACCAAAAGGTGGCCCCCCAGACCAACCAGCAGACCATCCCAGGTCTGATGGATCACCCCATACCGGCGCCAACCCTCAGCCCGGTCCCCCAGGCCCCAGCCGCCCCCATGCCCGCTCAAGGTCGCCATGTGGCTTCCACCACTGCCGCCGCCGCGAGCCTGACCCCATTTGTGCCTGACCACAATCGCAGCGTCGCCGATATTGTCATCGGTGCGTACGCGATATGGATGACGGACGCTGCCCGTTCGCTGGCCGCTGAGATCCAAAAGATCGAAGCGACGGGTATCAAACCCAACCCAGCAGAGTCCCAAGCCCTATTCCGTAGGTATCCGACCATAACTAGAGAACTAGATAGCCTCGTTTTCCGAAACGGGCAATGGGAAAGCGCATAAGGCGTGACCCATGCCCTTTCGATTTGTAAATTACGCAATAGGGGCGTAATTCTCAAAATCTTTTCATTTTGCCTACCGTGGCTTATTCTTGACCCCATGACCCCTCCAACCTGCTCGTTATGAGCTGTAGGGAGTAGAAAAACAAACGTAGAGATACAAACAGATTCGTTCCGTCCTCACCGTAGAGGCCCGTCGCGTGTTCCTTCAATAAATTCCCGCCAGCCCGCGATTAGCTGAGCATTAGTTAAATTATTAGATATAAAGGAGTTTCTTATCCGTTCTTCTCCACTTAGGTAGTTTACGAACGGAAAGTAAATTCATTAATCTAGATCCAGCATAGCTGTCCCCCAGCGACGCCCTGAGCCGAGGTTCGACCCCAACTGGGGTAGCCCTCAGCGTTTGTCGCTTAGGTTTAGAACTTGTTTGTGCCTTGCTGGAGGCTATAATATAGCTTAGTCTCCGTAGGTCAGTCCGGTTAAGCAGAAGCCAATCACTTTGATTGAATCTGCGAGACGCCACTTAGAAAAAAAAAAAAAAAAAAAAAAAAAATCTTACAGGTCATTGTGAACTAAACGCTCGTTGAGGACGGTTGTTTTTTACGGAGTTAAATACTTGTTTCTTTCCGTAATAACACAATCAGTATGCATATTAAAGCTTCTAATTTATTGTTATTAGACTATATAATTCTATTACCTACTGATAGACACATAAAATATAATTTTAGTGTCTCAAAAACATGAGCAAAAATTAGTTACGAGCTTTACTATAAAAGGTTTTTTCACCTACCGACATCGCTTAGTATGCGATGGCGCTCTGGGGTGAGCAGACGTGTGTCTGTCAATACTATTTATATTTTACATATGACAACCTATCTAAAGGTGACGTATCGTCGCGAACATAATTAACTAGCATCTGCTAGCGGCTTCGCTCGCGTGAAAAGATGTTTTCTTATCCCAAGGGAACTTACACCGGGAAGAAAAAAAAAACAATTTTAAAATAAATACCCGCAAAATCTTAAGTTAATTTGTATACCGATTTTAATCAAGATTAATAAATAAATATCATAAATATAATTAAAGTCCAAAACGGTAATGATTAAAAACAGTCACTTTTTAGTATTATAAAAGAAAGAAAATCCATTAAATGGCACTAAGTTTGACCGTTCGCGTTGGTAGCACAAAAAAAAATGTGTCAACATAGTGCAAAAAATTAACAATAGGTCTCAACTCAGGTAGATAACACCTCTATCTGTATTGTGTTGTAAGCCTGGCACAACCTTGTTTCTCCAGGAATGTTTAATGTTTTGAAGTACTCATTAGAAAAGACATTCACTACGTAACAAAAACACACCTCTTTAAGCTGAAGAGATAATTATAAAAGCTTTTTAATTGATTTTATGGAAAATTACTACTTGCAAAATAAAATTGAAAAGCATGAACAACTTGATTTATTTGGATTTATTGAGAAAAAGAATCTGCAGGGTATTACGGGACTTTTATTCAACCATAAATCGATGTATCAATTGATCTTAATGACGATCGCATTCTGCGCTTGCGCTGGGTAAGGATTGCATGAATGAAGCTGAATCAATAAAACATCATCTTATCAGTTGATACGGATTGCTATTGATAAAATTATTGTAAGTGCATTATAAGTCTTTAAAAGGTTTAAAAACAAGCCACTCAGACAGCGACAGCACCCCACGCTCCCCTCTCGCGAAGGGAGTGAACGATCATCGAGGGCTGATGGTAGGTCTACCATCGCCCGCCTCACGCTCAGGGTGCCGCGCCACGTCTCATCAACGTGACTTGTGAGGACTCACGTAGTGTGAAAGTCTCGAGAAGAGCTTACTATAGAAATGATCCTATGAAGTAAGGTCTTAATTCGTATCGGGAAAACGGTGGAAGGTCGTTCAGCGGCGGAGAATCTTAAGTAATCTTAACACCGCGATGTAGGAATGCGCGTCATCGACACAGCGCCATCTTGTAGTACGTTTAGTAGTTCTGAATATGAAAAAAACGGTGATAAAGTAGCGATGATAATAACGTCATGCGATTGTGTCAGTTACATTTTTACCAGATAAGAATGTGTAATGAATACATGTTAGATTTATGGACATTGTAGTAGGTTCTATTATTCAGATAAAAATAAATGATAATATTCGTAATCGAGTTTAGTGATGAAACTAATCATATTCATATTAATTATTCAGATTTGAAAAATAAATACTATTTGGAAAAATTAAGGGCTGAAATATACAAATCTATTTTATAACTAGATTCGATTGAAAAGTAAAAATAAATATCAAAAACAAAGTTAATTTTGTTATATTGATTTTAATCAAGATTAATGATTAAATATCGAAAATATGATTCAAGTAAAAAACGATAATGATTAAAAAGACTCACCTTCAAGTATTTAAAAAAATATTTAATAGCATGTTTGCATTGGTAGCTACAAAAAATATAATTTGTGTCAACATAGTGCAAACAATTTCTTAAAAAAAAACTTTTTTGCAAAAAAATACTACCGACTTCCAAATGAAAAACTACAAAGTGAAAAATAACCTAACTTTTGGAAGTCGGTGTCTTCCGTAGGAAAAATTTTTTTTGCGATATGGACACCGACTTCCAAAAGTTAGGTTATTTTTCACTTTGTAGTTTTTCATTTGGAAGTCGGTAGTATTTTTTTGCAAAAAAGTTTTTTTATTTTTCCCTTTTTAGTTTTACCTACCTAATAGCAAGTTGTTTATTAAGGTCCCTATATAACTCCAGAATAGATTAACCGAATAATATGAAACTTGAACATAACCGGTGAAATGAGAGATCTGTGTACCCCTTTAGAGCGTACTGGCGTGATGTTATGTTATAAAATGGTATAAACAACAAACAGACATGCGATTGCAGCAATCCCGAGAGTTTTGCCGTTATTTATTGAAGAGTTCTGTTGTGTATCTCCGAAGTTCTTCATCAAACCTTCACCAAATTAAAATGGGACCAATTTCGAAACATACTCTTTCAAACAGAAAAAGAATTTTCAAAATCGGTCCACAATTGACAGAGATATCGGTGAACATACACAAAAAAAAAAAAAAAAAAAAAAAAAACAAACATAAAGTCGAACATAGAACCTCCTTCTTTTTTTGTAAGTCGGTTAAAAAAATAGACAGCAGCTCAGATAGATAGAGTTGTATTATATCCTAATTTCTCCAGAAATGATTATTATTGTTTTGAACATGTCTTTAAAAATACATTCACAACATAAGATAAACACATCTCTAGCTCTAAACAATTAAAAAAGCATTTAATTCATTTATGGGCAATTACCACTAGCAACTTAATTCTGTATGAGTATCACACATTTTTTAATAAGACAATAACATTTTTTTTAAAGAATAAAGTGCCTCGAAATATTCTTCAAAATTATAGTAAATATAATTAACTAGCATCTGCCAGCGGCTTCGCCCGCGTGAAAAGATGTTTTCTAATCCCAAGGGAACATTACACCGAGCAGAATAAAAAACAATTTTAAAAATAAGTACCCGCCGAATCTAAAGTTAATTTGTTTAACGATTTTAATTAAGATTAATAAATAAATATCGTAAATATAATTAAAGTCCAAAACGGTAATGGTCACATTTTAGTATTATAAAAGAAAGAAAATCCATTTAATGGCACTAAGTTTAACCGTTCGCGTTGGTAGCACAAAAAAAAATGTGTCAACATAGTGCAAAAAATTAACAATAGGTCTCAACTCAGGTAGATAACACCTCTATCTTTATTGTGTTGTAAGCCTGGCACAACCTTGTTTCTCCAGGAATGTTTAATGTTTTGAAGTACTCATTAGAAAAGACATTCACTACGTAACAAAAACACAACTCTTTAAGCTGAAGAGATATATGCAAAATAAAATTGAAAAGCATGAACAACTTGATTTATTTGGATTAATTGAGAAATAGAATGTGCAGGGTATTACGGGACTTTTATTTCAACCGTAAATCGATATATCAATTGATCTTAATGACGGTCGCATTCTGCGCTTGCGCTGGGTAAGGATTGCATAAATGAAGCTGAATCAATAAAACATCATCTTATCAGTTGATACGGATTGCTATTGATAAAATTAATGTAAGTGCATTATAGGTCTTTAAAAGGTTTAAAAAACAAGCCACTCAGACAGCGACAGCACCCCACGCTCCCCTCTCGCGAAGGGAGTGAACGATCATCGAGGGCTGATGGTAGGTCTACCATCGCCCGCCTCACGCTCAGGGTGCCGCGCCACGTCTCATCAACGTGACTTGTGAGGACTCACATAGTGTGAAAGTCTCGAGAAGAGCTTACTATAGAAATGATCCTATGAAGTAAGGTCTTAATTCGTATCGGAAAAACGGTGGAAGGTCGTTCAGTGGCGGAGAATCTTAACACCGCGATGTAGGAATGCGCGTCATCGACACAGCGCCATCTTGTAGTACGTTTAGTAGTTCTGAATATGAAAACGGTGATAAAGTAGCGATTGTGTCAGTTACATTTTTTACCAGTTAAGAATGTGTAATGAATACATGTTGGATTTATGGACATTGTAGTAGGTTCTTTTATTCAGATAAAAATAAATGATAATATTCGTAATCGAGTTTAGTGATTAAACTAATCATATTCATATTAATTATTCAGATTTGAAAAATAAATACAATTTGGAAAAATTAAGGGCTGAAATATACAAATCTATTTTATAACTAGATTCGATTGAAAAGTAAAAATAAATATCAAAAACAAAGTTTAACGATTTTAATCAAGATTAATGATTAAATATCGAAAATATGATTCAAGTCAAAAACGATAATGATTAAAAAGACTCACCTTCAAGTATTTAAAAAAATATTTAATAGCACGTTGCATTGGTAGCTACAAAAAATATAATTTGTGTCAACATAGTGCAAACAATTTCTTAAAAAAATAGACAGCAGCTCAGATAGATAGAGTTGTATTATATCCTAATTTCTCCAGAAATGATTATTATTGTTTTGAACATGTCTTTAAAACTATATTCACAACTTATGATAAACACATCTCTAGCTCTAAACAATTAAACAAGCATTTAATTCATTTATGGGAAATTACCACTAGCAACTTAATTCTGTATGAGTATTACACATTTTTAGTTAAGACAATAACATTTTTTTTAAAGATAAAAATGCCTTGAAATATTCTTCAAAATTATAGTAAATATAATTAACTAGCATCTGCCAGCGCCTTCGCTCGCGTGAAAATATGTTTTCTTATAACAAGGGAACATTACACCGAGCAGAATAAAAAACAATTTTAAAAATAAGCACCCACCAAATCTAAAGTTAATTTGTTTAACGATTTTAATCAAGATTAATAAATAAATATCATCAATATAATTAAAGTCCAAAACGGTAATGTTTAAAAACAGTCACGTTTTAGTATTATAAAAGAAAGAAAATCCATTTAATGGCACTGAGTTTTATCGTTCGCATTGGTAGCACAAAAAAAAAATGTGTCAACATAGTGCAAAAAATTAACAAGAGGTCTCAACTCAGGTAGATAACACCTCTATCTGTATTGTGTTGTAAGCCTAGCACAACATTATTTCTCCAGGAATGTTTATTGTTTTGAAGTACTCATTAGAAAAGACATTCACTACGTATCAAAAACACAACTAAAAAAAGATAAAAAATAATAAAAAAGATTTTTAATTGATTTTATGGAAAATGACTACTTGCAAAATAAAATTGAAAAGCATGAACAACTTGATTTATTTGGATTAATTGAGAAAAAGAATGTGCAGGGTATTACGGGACTTTTATTTCAACGATAAATCGATATATCAATTGATCTTAATGACGGTCGCATTCTGCGCTTGCGCTGGGTAAGGATTGCATGAATGAAGCTGAATCAATAAAACATCATCTTATCAGTTGATACGGATTGCTATTGATAAAATTAATGTAAGTGCATTATAGGTCTTTAAAAGGTTTTAAAAACAAGCCACTCAGACAGCGACAGCACCCCACGCTCCCCTCTCGCGAAGGGAGTGAACGATCATCGAGGGCTGATGGTAGGTCTACCATCGCCCGCCTCACGCTCAGGGTGCCGCGCCACGTCTCATCAACGTGACTTGTGAGGACTCACATAGTGTGAAAGTCTCGAGAAGAGCTTACTATAGAAATGATCCTATGAAGTAAGGTCTTAATTCGTATCGGAAAAACGGTGGAAGGTCGTTCAGTGGCGGAGAATCTTAACACCGCGATGTAGGAATGCGCGTCATCGACACAGCGCCATCTTGTAGTACGTTTAGTAGTTCTGAATATGAAAACGGTGATAAAGTAGCGATTGTGTCAGTTACATTTTTTACCAGTTAAGAATGTGTAATGAATACATGTTGGATTTATGGACATTGTAGTAGGTTCTTTTATTCAGATAAAAATAAATGATAATATTCGTAATCGAGTTTAGTGATTAAACTAATCATATTCATATTAATTATTCAGATTTGAAAAATAAATACAATTTGGAAAAATTAAGGGCTGAAATATACAAATCTATTTTATAACTAGATTCGATTGAAAAGTAAAAATAAATATCAAAAACAAAGTTTAACGATTTTAATCAAGATTAATGATTAAATATCGAAAATATGATTCAAGTCAAAAAAGATAATGATTAAAAAGACTCACCTTCAAGTATTTAAAAAAATATTTAATAGCACGTTGCATTGGTAGCTACAAAAAATATAATTTGTGTCAACATAGTGCAAACAATTTCTTAAAAAAATAGACAGCAGCTCAGATAGATAGAGTTGTATTATATCCTAATTTCTCCAGAAATGATTATTATTGTTTTGAACATGTCTTTAAAACTATATTCACAACTTATGATAAACACATCTCTAGCTCTAAACAATTAAACAAGCATTTAATTCATTTATGGGAAATTACCACTAGCAACTTAATTCTGTATGAGTATTACACATTTTTAGTTAAGACAATAACATTTTTTTTAAAGATAAAAATGCCTTGAAATATTCTTCAAAATTATAGTAAATATAATTAACTAGCATCTGCCAGCGCCTTCGCTCGCGTGAAAATATGTTTTCTTATAACAAGGGAACATTACACCGAGCAGAATAAAAAACAATTTTAAAAATAAGCACCCACCAAATCTAAAGTTAATTTGTTTAACGATTTTAATCAAGATTAATAAATAAATATCATCAATATAATTAAAGTCCAAAACGGTAATGTTTAAAAACAGTCACGTTTTAGTATTATAAAAGAAAGAAAATCCATTTAATGGCACTGAGTTTTATCGTTCGCATTGGTAGCACAAAAAAAAAATGTGTCAACATAGTGCAAAAAATTAACAAGAGGTCTCAACTCAGGTAGATAACACCTCTATCTGTATTGTGTTGTAAGCCTAGCACAACATTATTTCTCCAGGAATGTTTATTGTTTTGAAGTACTCATTAGAAAAGACATTCACTACGTATCAAAAACACAACTAAAAAAAGATAAAAAATAATAAAAAAGATTTTTAATTGATTTTATGGAAAATGACTACTTGCAAAATAAAATTGAAAAGCATGAACAACTTGATTTATTTGGATTAATTGAGAAAAAGAATGTGCAGGGTATTACGGGACTTTTATTTCAACGATAAATCGATATATCAATTGATCTTAATGACGGTCGCATTCTGCGCTTGCGCTGGGTAAGGATTGCATGAATGAAGCTGAATCAATAAAACATCATCTTATCAGTTGATACGGATTGCTATTGATAAAATTAATGTAAGTGCATTATAGGTCTTTAAAAGGTTTTAAAAACAAGCCACTCAGACAGCGACAGCACCCCACGCTCCCCTCTCGCGAAGGGAGTGAACGATCATCGAGGGCTGATGGTAGGTCTACCATCGCCCGCCTCACGCTCAGGGTGCCGCGCCACGTCTCATCAACGTGACTTGTGAGGACTCACATAGTGTGAAAGTCTCGAGAAGAGCTTACTATAGAAATGATCCTATGAAGTAAGGTCTTAATTCGTATCGGAAAAACGGTGGAAGGTCGTTCAGTGGCGGAGAATCTTAACACCGCGATGTAGGAATGCGCGTCATCGACACAGCGCCATCTTGTAGTACGTTTAGTAGTTCTGAATATGAAAACGGTGATAAAGTAGCGATTGTGTCAGTTACATTTTTTACCAGTTAAGAATGTGTAATGAATACATGTTGGATTTATGGACATTGTAGTAGGTTCTTTTATTCAGATAAAAATAAATGATAATATTCGTAATCGAGTTTAGTGATTAAACTAATCATATTCATATTAATTATTCAGATTTGAAAAATAAATACAATTTGGAAAAATTAAGGGCTGAAATATACAAATCTATTTTATAACTAGATTCGATTGAAAAGTAAAAATAAATATCAAAAACAAAGTTTAACGATTTTAATCAAGATTAATGATTAAATATCGAAAATATGATTCAAGTCAAAAACGATAATGATTAAAAAGACTCACCTTCAAGTATTTAAAAAAATATTTAATAGCACGTTGCATTGGTAGCTACAAAAAATATAATTTGTGTCAACATAGTGCAAACAATTTCTTAAAAAAATAGACAGCAGCTCAGATAGATAGAGTTGTATTATATCCTAATTTCTCCAGAAATGATTATTATTGTTTTGAACATGTCTTTAAAACTATATTCACAACATAAGATAAACACATCTCTAGCTCTAAACAATTAAACAAGCATTTAATTCATTTATGGGAAATTACCACTAGCAACTTAATTCTGTATGAGTATTACACATTTTTAATTAAGACAATAACATTTTTTTTAAAGATTAAAGTGCCTTGAAATATTCTTCAAAATTATAGTAAATATAATTAACTAGCATCTGCCAGCGCCTTCGCCCGCGTGAAAATATGTTTTCTTATCCCAACGGAACATTACACCGAACAGAATAAAAAAAATATTTAAAAATAAGTACTTGCAAAATCTAAAGTTTTAACGATTTTAATCAAGATTAATAAATAAATATCATCAATATAATTAAAGTCCAAAACGGTAATGTTTAAAAACAGTCACATTTTAGTATTATAAAAGAAAGAAAATCCATTTAATGGCACTTAGTTTTATGTGCATAACTCCAGCTTCCTCATAAGTGTTAGAATAATTCTATCTATGCCAATATTTCAGGTTTAATATCAGCAATCAAAGTACCAAGTCTTTATTTAGCTGCCACGAAAACTTCGCTAATATGTGTCGTTTAGTATGAGTCAGCTGGAGTGACGTCACCCCAGCTTCCTCATTCAATACAGGCAAACAAGTGATGTTAGGGTTTTGGACTATAGTCAAAAAAATAAGGCATAATAGCTGCACATGGAAGGAAAGAACTGAACGATAATACTTAAAAAGTGTTGAAACTATGATAAAAAAACATGTGTGTAAGCTGATGTGACGTCACCCCAGCTGCCACGTCATATCTTCTTAACAAAAGAAGATACGATTTTGTAATATAGCTCAAAAATTAAGGAATAATAGCTGCGATTGGCAGCAAAATTTTCAAATCTGTAGTCAAAATACTCCATAAGTTATTAAACCGACAGATATGTGTAAGCTGGAGTGACGGCACCCCAACTGCTCATATCATATCTTCCGAACAAATGAAGATATGATTATGCATTATAGCTTAAAACATAAGAAATAATAGCTGCCATAGGCAGCAAAATTTTCAAGTCTCTAGTCCTTGTAGTTTCCACGTAGTAAACAAAAAAATGGTTTCCGCGCGAAAAGATCAAATTATTACTTCGGAGGAGATACGGAGCGGCGCTGCCGTTCTGTGCGCTACAACAGCGCTAAGCTATAAGTAAAACCGTTACATATTATACATATCTACATATTGTTACAGAATTATATTTAGTTATGCTGCTTTGCTATTGAAGAGGCGCCTTTTACACAGCACTTTACAAGTTAAGCACGATTGTCTGGCCGTAAATATGACTATAAAAACCTGAATACTTACATAGTACCTACGATTCAAGTGTGTAGTCGGCTCCCAGTCTATAACCTAGTTTAAACTACTTCAAACTGATAATATAGCGCACAGAACGGCAGCGCCGCTCCGTACCTCCTCCGAAGTAAAAATTTGATCCTTTTGGCGCGGAAACCATTATTTTGTTTACTACGTGGAAACTACAAGGACTAGAGATTTGAAAATTTTGCTGCCTATGGCAGCTATTATTTCTTATGTTTTAAGCTATAATGCATAATCATATCTTCTTTTGTTCGGAAGATATGATATGAGCAGCTGGGGTGCCGTCACACCAGCTTACACATATCTGTCGGTTTAATAACTTATGGAGTATTTTGACTACAGATTTGATAATTTTGCTGCCATTGGCAGCTATTATTCCTTAATTTTTGAGCTATAATACATAATCGTATCTTCTTTTGTTCAGAAGATATGACATGGCAGCTGGGGTGACGTCACATCAGCTTACACACATGTTTTTTTATCATAGTTTCAACACTTTTTAAGTATTATCGTTCAGTTCTTTCCTTCCATGTGCAGCTATTATGCCTTATTTTTTTGACTATAGTCCAAAACCCTAACATCACTAGTTTGCCTGTATTGAATGAGGAAGCTGGGGTGACGTCACTCCAGCTGACTCATACTAAACGACACATATTAGCGAAGTTTTTGTGGCAGCTAAATAAAGACTTGGTACTTTGATTGCTGCTATTATGCCTGAAATATTGACATAGACAGAATTATTCTAACACTTATGAGGAAGCTGGAGTTATGCACATCTTAGTTTTATCGTTCGCGTTGGTAGCACAAAAAAAAATGTGTCAACATAGTGCAAACTCAGTTAGATAACACCTGTATCTGTATTGTGTTGTAAGCCTGGCACAACCTTATTTCTCCAGGAATGTTTAATGTTTTGAAGTACTCATTAGAAAAGACATTCACTACGTATCAAAAACACAACTCTTTAAGCTGAAGAGATAATTATAATAGTAGATTAGTAGCCAAGGGCTGTAAGGCATCAATTGCAGCCCGAGATATTTATTATAATAGCCCTCGCTGCGCTCGTGCGCCTATAGTTCGAGGGTGCAATTGATGATTACACCCGAGCTAACTATTCTGCTTTACATCTCGATTGTGAGGTAAGTAGAAAAAAACCGGCATTACAAGAATAAAACATTTAAAAAAAAAAATATTTTTCAAGAACGAAATTGAGCTTCGCCGTTCGATATTTAAAATTGATGACTATTTTTTATTTTTATTTTTTTTGTTCGCCCTTCTCGGGCAGGCTAAGGTCTTGAACCATACCGCCTAATCTTCAGTGCAATTTTAACATTCTTTAGTATGCATTAGAATACGGGTGTAACAGATTCTAATAGTTTTTGGAGTATTTGGCAGCAAATTGTATCGAGTCAGCCTTCCCAGTAAGCTTTGCGGAGGTAGTCAATACTACAATAAAATTCTCCGCTCCACTGTCCTGAAATCGCTTCTGTCAATGATTTCACATATTTTCCAGTTGCGTAGACAGTTGAGACACAAAACTGCACCAATTTTATATCACAATATCCACTAGGAATCAATTTGCAAATAATATTAACAACCGCTGAACTTCACTCGAAAAAATGCCGCCAAAAACTCCTTGATGACTAGTATTCTCACACGAAGACAAGGCTGAATAGCAAAGCGACCTCTTTGGTCATTGGGCTGAATGCATGATGTCTATTGCCAGTATGATGGTTAGATGTACGAGAACTTTTTAAAAGAAAGAAGTGTTTTTTTTTTTTACTTACCGCCCTAGGGCTTTTCTAGCTACATTATTACCCTAGAGCGCTAATTAATCACCTACAAGCCCCATTTGGAGGTAATAAGAACCTACTTACCGAACATGAGAGATGTAAAAGATTTTTAATTGATTTTATGGAAAATGACTACTTGCAAAATAAAATTGAAAAGCATGAACAACTTGATTTATTTGGATTAATTGAGAAAAAGAATGTGTAGGGTATTACGGGACTTTTTTTTTTTTTTAAATAAATATCAAAAACAAAATCAAGATTAATGATTAATGATTTTAATCAAGATTAATGATTAAATATCGAAAATATGATTCAAGTCAAAAACGATAATGATTAAAAGACTTACCTTCAAGTATTTAAAATAGTAGATGATGCACCGAGGGGTTAAAGTTGTGTCTTATGTCACGGGCGTCATATTGAATCTCGAGCGCAATGAAGGATTCGGATTAACTCACGAGGAAAGCGAGGGAGTTAATACAAGAATCCTGAATGCAGCGAGGGATTCAAGCTAGCCCAAGGCAAAGACACCTTTAGCCCAGAGTAGGATACTCTACTTTTTACACCTACTGTGAGAAAATAATAAAAAAAACAAACAAACAGTAAGAATAACATATTTAGAACTAGTTAGTTATATGCACTTACATATTAATTGAAGTTAATGGTAACATTTGAGACATTAGTCCAATATTATGTCTTCGAAAACATGGCAACGATATGAAGATGCACTCGTTATGATTTTGTAGGAAATCGAGAATATCATCCACGTGTAGTAAGGGTATCGAGAATAGCTTTCCTCTTTCTGACACCAAAGGGTGTTTGTTATAGCTATACTGCCAATTTAGCTGAGCATGTGAGATTCCAAATTCAAATCACATTATTGACCAGCGGGTCATAATGAAATCCAGTACAACATTATTGACCGGCTGTGCCCCCGGCCACTAATGACTCACTTTAGGTTAAGGTTGCTTGAGATATAATTTGACATTTTCGAGCAGGTGGTGTAAACATATATTTAATAGCACGTTTGCATTGGTAGCTACAAAAAATATAATTTGTTTCAACATAGTGCAAACTATTTCTAAAATAGACAGCAGCTCAGATAGATAGAGTTGTATTATATCCTTATTTCTCCAGAAATGATTATTATTGTTTTGAACATGTCTTTAAAAATACATTCACAACATAAGATAAACACATCTCTAGCTCTAAACAATTAAAAAAGCATTTAATTCATTTATGGGGAATTACCACTAACAACTTAATTCTGTATGAGTATTACACATTTTTAATTAAGACAATAACATTTTTTTTAAAGATTAAAGTGCCTTGAAATATTCTTCAAAATTATAGTAAATATAATTAACTAGCATCTGCCAGCGGATTCGCCCGCGTGAAAAGATGTTTTCTTATCCCAAGGGAACATTACAACGGGAAGAATAAAAACCATTTTTAAAAATAATTACCCGCCAAATCAAAAGTTAATTTGTTTAACGATTTTAATCAAGATTAATAAATAAATATCATAAATATAATTAAAGTCCAGACGGTAATGATTAAAAACAGTCACATTTTAGTATTATAAAAGAAAGAAAATTTATTTAATGGCACTAAGTTTTACCGTTCGCGTTGGTAGCACAAAAAAAATGTGTCAACATAGTGCAAAAATTAACAATAGGTCTCAACTCAGGTAGATAACACCTCTATCTGTATTGTGTTGTAAGCCTGGCACAACCTTGTTTCTCCAAGAATGTTTAATGTTTTGAAGTACTCATTAGAAAAGACATTCACTACGTAACAAAAACACAACTCTTTAAACTGAAGAGATAATTATAAAAGCTTTTTAATTGATTTTATGGAAAATGACTACTTGCAAAATAAAATTGAAAAGCATGAACAACTTGATTTATTTGGATTTATTGAGAAAAAGAATGTGCAGGGTATTACGGGACTTTTATTTCAACCATAAATCGATATATCAATTGATCTTAATTGACGGTCACAGTCTGCGCTTGCGCTGGGTAAGGATTGCATGAATGAAGCTGAATCAATAATACATCATTTTATCAGTTGATACGGATTGCTATTGATAAAATGATTGTAAGTAGTGCATTGTAGGTCTTTAAAAGGTTTTAAAAATAAGCCACTCAGACAGCGACAGCACCCCACGCTCCCCTCTCGCGAAGGGAGTGAACGATCATCGAGGGCTGATGGTAGGTCTACCATCGCCCGCCTCACGCTCAGGGTGCCGCGCCACGTCTCATCAACGTGACTTGTGAGGACTCACATAGTGTGAAAGTCTCGAGAATAGCTTACTATAGAAATGATCCTATGAAGTAAGGTCTTAATTCGTATCGGAAAAACGGTGGAAGGTCGTTCAGCGGCGGAGAATCTTAACACCGCGATGTAGAAATGCGCGTCATCGACACAGCGCCATCTTGTAGTACGTTTAGTAGTTCTGAATAAAAAAAACGGTGATAAAGTGGCATTGATTATAACTTCATGCGATTGTGTCAGTTACATTTGTTACTAGTTAAGAATGTGTAATGAATACATGTTGGATTTATGGACATTGTAGCTAGGGAATGCAATCTCGATCTCGCGAGATCCCAATCTCGCAAGATCTCGCCTCATTTTTCGAGATCAATCTCGAGGCATAAAATGGCGAGATCCCAGTCGAGATTGACGAGATTGAGCGGCCGTAGCCAGCGACGCACGACGTGTGCTGTCGGCACGCGAGCGAGTCGCTGACTGGCGGGTGGCGGCAGACGGCATAAGCAAACTATCCCACCGATTCCCGAGTATTTACGATTATGGGCGAGCGAAATGAAAAGGACAAATGATGTAGTTTTGACTAGAGTAAGTAAGCGAGATATATTCGACAGCGTGTAGGCACTTGTTTGTTTACAATTGTTTTAGTTGTGCAGTTATTGTCATAAAGTGCTAAAATTGCGTGTTTTTTATTGATTAATTAAATGAAAACTTGAATATTATTATCACACAAGTGCAAGACTGTGAAGTTAATACTTTTAAAATGTCGATAAATAATCAAAATGAACCTTACGTGGAGTTTAATAGTACGTTACCGGTATGGAGATATTTTAAGAAAGCAGTGAATAATTTGTATTGAATTGAATCTGAGAGAGCTTTTTCAGCCGCTGGCTACATAGCGACGGACATACGCTGCCGTTTATCAGATAGCACTCTTAGTAATATTTGTTTTTTAAGAAGCTATTTTCAAAACCACTCCTAATTTAGTCACACACATTACAATAAAAAATTGTTAATTTCTGTTATTACGTAAATTTTTGTTTAAATAAGTACTTTGTTTATAAAAGATTTTACGGGTCTGAATAATTAGAAAATTAAAGACTTTTTTTTCAATTATTTATATTGTTTATCTTTCTCGTCTCCTAATCACAACTAACCAGTTTCAACCATGTTTCACTTATTTAATTAAAACCATACATTTTGAAATCCACTCGAGATCTCGATCTCGGCGAGATCTCGCCGAGATCGAATTTGTAATACCTCGAGATCTCGTCTTGGCGATCTCGTCTCGAGATTGCATTCCCTAATTGTAGCGTTACGTTTAGCTCCGGAGAGCTATACGTAAGCCACGTTAATAAAATTAAGATAAAAAGGTTAAAATTAAATTAAAGCTATGAAAATTAAAAATGATATAGAAGTATAAAACTATGGGCTGGCTTTGCACATCGTGGGCAGCTAACCAGGCAGCAGGACGGGCAGGAGGACGTAGAATTCCCGAGGTAGACAGGTAAGCAGACACCACGACGGTCGAGCAGGCAATATACCTATTGCAATTGAACGATTGCCTAACCATTTTGTGACACGATACAAATCAATCAGAAATAACTAAAAATATGCTTTACAGGTAATAAGAATATCAAAGAATACTTATAAAAGAGTTACTAAAATTGATACAATATCAAAAGATATGAAGATGGTTTGTGGAGTGTTATGAAACGTAAGTAGATCTTGAATAAATACCACAACATTGCAGTAGGTTCGTTTATTCAGATAAAAATAAACGATGATATTCGTAATCGAGTTTTGTGATTATACTAATCATATTCATATTATTTAATCAGATTTGAAAAAAAAATACTATTTGGAAAATTAAGGGCTGAATTAAGTAAATCAATTTTATAACCAGATTCAATTACAAAATAAATATCAACAACAAATTTAATTTGATAAACGATTTTAATCAAGATTAATGATTAAATATCGTAAATATGATTCAAGTCAAAAACGATAATGATTAAAAAAACTAAAAAGTTTTAATTTCCATTAAAACGTTTTATTGGACCGCAACTCAGGTAGATAGAGTTGTATTATTGAGTGGTAAGCCTGGCACATCCCTATTTCTCCAGAAACGCTTATTATTGTTTTGAACATGTCTTTAATAGCAGTTTATGCAACGGTCACACGAGTGTTTTAATACCTAAAAGTGGAAACGGACAAAATATGTGGCATACCACTTTTTTGCACGTTTCCACATATAGATTCTCATTACGCATGATTGCTCAGCGCGCGCATCCATAGACAATAACACTTTGTTTCTATATTAAGACGGTACCCTGACCAAAAAATCGGCATGAGATATGAGCGTTCCTATTGGTCTAGCGGCACTGGTGGCGCATGAATTACAGTAGCGAATACGCCCAGATTTTAGAAAAAAATCTTTATAAAATCGAATTTTGGTCTTTTGAAAAAAATAATTCTACAAAAATGTTCGTTATTAAATTGTCTATCCATTAGTGTTAGTACAAAAAATAATCAGTGAACACTTTACGAGGAGATGCATAATAACAATAATTATTTCTCATTTTTATGTTTTTTTGGAAGTAGATTAGTGAAATATATACAACATTTAAAAAAAAAACTAAATCTATCATTTTAGAATCAATATTATGTAGAAATTTAATGTATTTTTATTAATTGATATTTATTTTTAGATAACGAGTAGATAGCTCCTAAAAACAGCACAAAAACGGCTTGCGCGGCGTTTTGCTCGGGGTACCGCCTTAAGTCAATGAGCCCATATGCGCCAATAAATTAGTTGTATTAGAAAAATGGGTATCGTGTCGCTTGCGTCGTGCTCGCTTCGAGGATCCCCTCTTTTTCAGTCAAGGGTTAAAAATAAGTAATTACATATATACTTACTTCTCCTATTTCTTCAACCGTATACAGTACTGCAGGTGTAGAAATCATGTGGATTATTATAAATTTTGGATGGGCTTCGCCCGTCGTTCAACCACTACGTCAACTGATGGAAAGCGATGATGTGGTCGACGGTGGAGCATACTTGACTAGAAGTAAGTGATTTAACCCATACACTCTCGGGATGATAATACGAGAAGCACAGCGCCGGTCGAGTCTTTTTGGGTGAGGCCTATGTCAAGCAGTGAACTGCTTTTGGCTGAAATGTAGATGATGATAGAAACCTGTCTTTTTCTATACATTTTGAATCGGACATGTTGTTGTTTTGGGTATTTCTTTCATAGTTGTCTGTATCATCCATGTAGAAGACGGGGCATGATGAAAGAACACTTCTTTAGGATACTTCGTATATTTTGGCTCGTTGAACACAAATTACAGAATTTTTACTTCGTAACGTCTTAGTCTAGTTTATATTTAACCGCCATTAATTTCTATCTCGCTTACGCACATACTCTATCATTCCCCCATCGCAGCATTCACACTTCTAATAATTTCTTAAAATTATGATGCGTTCGAGAGCAGTGGTGGCCCAGTGGTATTGGCCGCGACTTACAAGTTGTAGGTCGTGGGTTCGAGCCCAGGCAGGCGCTTTACTTTGTGTAAATTATTTCTTCACCACTGCTCTCAAAACGGTGAACGAAAACATCGTGAGGAAACCGGCATGTCCTAGAACCAAAAATTCGAAGACATGTGACATCCACCAACCCGCACTGGGCCCGCGTGGTGGATTACGGCCCATTCCCTCTCACAGAGGGGAGGCCTGTATCCCAGCAGTGGGAACATTAATAGGCTGATGATGTGATGTGATGATGCGTTCCGAATTAACATCCTTTATCTTTGTGTAATGTATATTCCTAACTTTTGGCTTAATAAAGGCAACATACTAGTCAGAGTAGAGCAGATATAGGGTTGCTAGCGCCACCGCTGTGGTGATTGGCCACAGAAGAATATGCCAATATTTGTCTGTGTCCCTGCTTTCCTGCAAGAAGAGAAGGTCAGTAGGAGTCTGACTGATCTCTTCGCCTGACCAAGGCCGGGGACATCCATGAGAATATTCAAAAGTAAATAAAAAAGGCAGCTTACTATCTAGTTCAAGATTAGTCTTAACGGAATAATTATTTGGTTTAGGACAGTTTCTAAAAGGGAAAGTTATTAATATTACTAACAAATTTTTCTTTGATTTGCATTTAGTTGTTATTTTAGTTTCATTTCTTATTTTCAGGTGATATAGTGGTAAAAGGCGAACCGACCAGAAAAAAGAATTGGTTTTGGTGAGGCAGTTTTCTAATACAGCAAATTATTGTAATAGGTAAAATTGTGTTTGGATTTGTACCTGTAAGTAGGAACAACAAGAGTACGACGTAAAACAGCCATATAAATATATAAGATTCAGTTCTCTAAAGAATAATAAGTCTTGGTCAATACTGCTTATGTACTAAACAAGAAACTTCCAGAACATCATCAATTGTTTTCACAACTTTACTACTCTCAGTGCATATTTTCAGTGCGTTTTCACAACAAGGCCATTTCCAGCTCAGTACAGTAAGTACCTACTCTGGTCCTATCTTAACATCAACTTTATAACCTAACCTACCGCAACACTTTAACACTGGCCATAAAACTGCAATGCCGATTGCATAGCCTTGGGCCCGATATGGCCATTAACTCTGGCTATGAAATCATGGCTATTATCGATAACACTTGTACTTCCCTGCTTCTGTAATGTGAATCTAATGAATTATGTACATTCTTAATCAAACTACGAAAAGGTACTGATGTGAGAAATAGGTATAAGACTACATAACTTTTCTTCCCGATGATCCAGCTCACTTCTGCACATTTCATCACTCTTTTAAATCATCTCCCACGGCTACGAACTGCAATGGTCAAGCTAGAAATCTTTGAACTGATTGCGGGCAGGTTGGTCGCTGCGGCAGCGGATAAATTTGAAAGAGAGTTACCGCGGCCCTGGCTCAAGCAACTGAAGGAACAAGGGTGGGATTTAGTCAATAAAAGTCTGACACACCCTCCCGCTTCACCCAGAGCGGGAGAAGTCATTGGATTATTTCACAAAACGTCGTGCAAAGAGACAACCTGGTAAAATGGGAAAAGGGGGATGGAAATGGGTCAAGGATATCCCATCCTTGAGCCACCTCAAACAAGGTACCAGAGTGGAGTCCCTTCAGAGGATATGCACCACCTCCTTTTCTGCCCAGTAAGCACAACCACATACACCTTCCAGGACTTGGACGCGGTCAACGACAGAGCTATCCAGATGGCCACGTTTGGGCGGACAAAATTTGAGTACCTAGATTTGACACGTAAATCAGATCTCACCTGATGGGATGCGATGGAGTAGATCTACGACGGAACGAGCAAGCCCAGAAGATGTCTGTTCATTCTGGATTTAATGGCTGGTGGATATTATGTGGTAGGGAACACAGACGCTGGTAAAGAGTTCCTCACGGTTTAGCAATCTGCATAATCAATTAAGGAGCTTAGTACGTCTAGAACTCCAAATAAACCCTGATTCAGAATCGTTTTCTACCTCTTTAGATGCCTGTTCATTCTTGCTCTACAGACTCACGGATAGGGATGGTAGGTAACACAGACACTGGTAAAGATTTCCACACACTTTGGCTGTGTGCTTATTCAATGTGGAGAAAAGGAGCTTAGTACGACTTGTAACTCCAAATAATCCTTGATCTGGAATCGGTTTTAACCTCGTTAGCATTCGTACTAAGCTGGGATGCGTTGGCTTTTGATTTGAAGCTTTCCCTCGGGAATTACCATACTTAAACTTGCTTTAGGAACAACTGATATCTGTGTATTACGGTTTAATGAGAAGTGATGCAATAGCTCATTTAGGCATTACCAGTCCCAGCCATGTTACTAGAACCCAGCACAATAATAAGTAAAGGGTCCGTATGGATTATGGAGCCATTATTTACCAATATTATAATGACAACCAACTTTTTCAGAGCAACCATCGATTAGTTTTCGAGTTCTAAGATTTATGTCTCATAACTTTTAAGGGTTTTACAACAATTTCCAGGTTTGGGTGTACAAAATCGGTTATTTCGGTAAGACTAGCTTCTGCCAGCGACTTCGCCCGCGTGTTAGTTTTTTTTTTATCCCAAGGGAATATTATACTGGGATCTATCTCTGTGCAAAATTTCATCAAAATGCGTTCAGTCGTTCTGGCGTGATTGAATAACGTAACATGCATCCATAATTCGCAGTTATAGTATTAGTAAGAAGCAAAATAAGATATTGGAGGAGTAACCACCTTTTATTAGTCACAACTCCTCAGTTCATATTTCCACACGCAAACATGCCGTATAGTAGCAGGGGCGTAGTTATCACCGAGCTACTGGGGCCCCGACGAGGGGAATCAAAAGTTCGGAAAATGTTAACCACAGTCTCAAATTATTTTTGATAAGAAGTTCTTTTTTTTTATTAAATAAACTTTATTTGTTATGATCTCATCACGATCTATTCCACGGGTCACCAAATGGCAGATCACTGTCTGGAACTGAACAGCCGACCAATTTTGTGTGGACCTTAACTACACAGTACAATATATTTCGGTGCTTCTGATAATTGAGTCCCGCACTTTGTCTTAAGGCGCCGATTCCCTTGAGTAGCTGATTTTAAAATGAGAATCACGTCTAAACGGCTAGTCGTAATTTTATTAATAATTTGATCTAAGAAAATTTTGAGTTTTATTCTTATAATATAGTATAATTAATTTGTAAAGTTATGTCTAAAACGGACAAAAACACGAAAATCACAATTGACACCATCTCAAAGACAATTAAATTATCTACATTTTCATATGAAGTTTTTTTTTTAAAGTCATAGAATATTATGGAAAGAACAAAAAGCTACAAAATTTTGGGTCGCGCGGTTATGAAACGTGGGCGCATTTTGTTCCCTCAAGGTCGTGGTCGATTCGAAAATGGAAGAGCGCGGAGCACGAGTTCGTCAGTTGATGCGGGGGACAAATAAATTTCGGAGTAGACTTACCGACGAATATGTCCAAGATTTAATGACAAAAGCCCGTATTAACATTAGTCCAAGCTTCGGACAGATAGTTCAAGTCAAAACATAACATTATACAAATTTATATTTTAACAAAAATCTTTAAAATATATTCAGGTATCCTTGATGGAATATGGGGTGTGGGTAGCTTTAAACCTTACTGACGACGGTCATATTAAAAACAAAGGACCCCAAAGGAAAGCAAGTGACCCCTGATATATGCTGTGCCTTCATAGCGTCCTTAAACTGAAGCATGAAAACTTATCCGATCCCAGTCAGGATTCTCTCATTTTTAAGCTCGTTTCACTCGTGTTTTACCCTCGTCCCTCTTAACCGTTTTAGTTATTTTATTTATTTTGTAAGATTCATCATATTTTTTTGTATTTTTAGCATTCGGGTGGAAAGGGCCCCCCATCAAACTTGACTTGACTTAAGATCCTATGACCCCTAGCTGGGGCAGAGGGCTTCCACAGTAGTCCTCCATCGAGACTGGTCTTGAGCTTCGCGCTTCACCTCGCTCCACGTCATTTCAATGCTCGATGCTTCAGCTAATACGGTACGTCGCCAGGATTGACGGGGACGGCCTCGCTTCCTTTTTCCTTGAGGATTCCAATCTTAGGCCTGTTTAGGAATGTGATCGGAATCCCTCCGGAGCGTGTGACCAATCCAACTCCATTTACGCCACTTGATCTGGCAGTCGATCGGGGTCTCGTTGCATCTCTCCAACAGCTCTACATTAGAGATCATCTCGGGCTAGTATATTCCGAGGATGCGACGTAGACATCGGTTGACGAAGACCTGGATTTGCCGCGAGATGTCCTTTGTTACCTTCCACGTTTCGCACCCGTAGAGCAGCACGGATTTGACATTGGACCCGAAGATTTTGAGTTTAACCCTTCGGGTCAGTTTCTGCGATTGCCACACAGGTCTCAGCTGTGCGAAGGTAGCTCGCGCATCAATACAGGGCCTTTAAAGGAATAGCTACGCCACTGTATAGTAGGTTGGTATATACAGTTGCATAACATCCTATGTTTAGAAATTGCAAGAAAAAAGCAAGGGTTACTGTTTTCAAATGATAACCCTTCTTCCGAGTGCGTATGTTACGCTTTATAAGCAAATTTGCATAACGTTTGGGTACTTCCATTGTAGGACCGAGCAACAACAAAACCATTCTTGTAATACACTACCTAAACGAACTTGGTAACACATAACAGAAATATCGTGGATAAGCAGAATCCAACCTTATGAAGTGACCGTAAGGACCAAAGTAGGTACAGCAGGGTGTACCTTTAGGTTGATATAACATTTGTACTTAGTCAATTTGACTATAAATAGTACTGTAGATTCTCTTTTTAGGGATCCCTATTGCGGTCACTCACGTGTCCGTTTGTCTGTCCGTTTGTCGTCTGTCACACAGGTTTTACAGCTAAACGGGTCTTCAAAGTTTTACAGTTTAAACATGTTATTGACCCAAAGCCATACAAAAAGTGAAAAAAAAAAAAAAAAAAAAATGTTTTTAAAGGGGGTTTTACTCCCAAAGGGCTATTGTTTACGTCCTTTTAGTTCACTATTTAAGCAGTCGGGTTTTTTATTATTTACATTAACTATTGTCCAATAGGTATCTAGTTCCTAGTTCCATTCATTTATTTCAATATCAGTTTCACTATTGAGTACTGGTGATCTCTTTGGGTAAATATAAAAACATTCAGCCAATGTTTTGCTACAAGTAGATACCTCCTTGGTTTGGTAGTGAATTTTGTGATCTTTGGTTATTGTAAAAAATAGGTAAAATAAACAATATAACATATTTAAACGTTTTTATTTCCATAATTCTTATACTGGCAGTCGTATATATCGTAATATCAACATAGTATACACATACTAAGTATACCGAAAGCATCCACAGACGTGGTACACCCACTTACATTTAACAAGAGAGAAAATGGACTGGTCCATCATTACAGACATAATTAAATGCTTTGGAACAACATTTTAATAAGTAAGACTCCTTATACTAGGGCTATTAAGTCAATAAAGTCAAACTGACATTCCAATGCAGTATTCTAAAACCTAAAAGTTTTATAAATACCCGCAAAGGATAACAGAAAGCTTTGCTTAGCCATTAGAAACTTTAATTCATAAATTTTCAGATTCCTACCGTAATAATACAATTTGACTTACAAGATTTGCACAAGCTGTGACCGATTCTTTACTTAATTAAACACGAATTAATATCGCAAAATCCAGACAACATTAAAAATCTGAGATTTCATATCAATGTCAGCAACACCAATCGGAAGGAAACCATGTCACTAGAATTAACTTCCATGTAATGGCACTTGCTTTTAATATAAAAATACTAAGCACCTACAGTGTGCGTTACACGCATTAAACTAAAAATTATTTACAATTTATCTTTTGCCACTTTTATTTAACAATAAATACATTTTTGGTCTCATACTATTACGAACGCATCCATTCCAACAGTTAATAAAATACTTACTTATTAAAAAATTAAATTAATAGATTTTATTTTTTAATAAGTATTTTTTATCTGTATTATTTTTTATTGTGTTTTTAAGCGGGCGTGGCAAAGGACCGCGTTTTGAACGCTATATTTAATGTTCAGTCACGCAATTAAGAGTTAAAAACTAACTTAAAAATAACTACTTAGGCCGTAAAATATTAAAATAGTTGACATTTTAATTTTCTAGTCCTAAGTTTAACAAAACTGACACTTAAGGTACGACAGAGACATAAAGTAAGCGCACACAATATGGAACTTACTTAAGAAATTGTACAATAAAGTAAAAGTTTTTTTTTTGTAATGACTTAAAGCTTATTCTAATTTTTAGAGATCCATACTGAAGGTTTCCTGCGACTCGTCGAATGAGATTGAGTTGGAACGCGCCTTTTGCGCCGCGGACGGCTGTATGACGTTTGGGACGGAATTAGGGTTCTTCAGCAGTGCTGCTGGTAAAGCGCACTTCGGTGGGGTCTGCGAGATCGGGGACTGCCGTAGCGACATCATGAACGATCTCTCGTATACTATCCTCGTACCTGGAAAGAAGGAAATAGGAGAAATTAATATAAAGCACAACAATAATAAGTCTAAAAAGTTTTGGTATAATTTAATGGTTTAAAAGGTCCTTTTACGCAGTCTAGATTTAAAACAATAATTGTCATTGATTAGCGATATGTGTGCTTGCTATTGAGACCTACAATATTAAGTTAAGATTCAAATTCCTCTATTTGTATTTAACATACCTACGTACAGTACTACTATTTTCATAATGTCCCTCGACAAAGTTCGTGTTTTGTCAGTCGTCAGATTTCTATCGCCTTGACGCTCTCATTCAACTTGAAAGTATATTATTAATACTCTTTTAATTTAATGTAATTTATTTCAAAAAAGGGCGGAAAGCTGCTAAAGGAAAATAAGAAAATAATTTTACAGCTCTATATATAGTTCACACGGATATCATAACAAAACAACAATAAAGTTCTTAGTTCTGAATTCAAATTAATATAAAAACGATAAATCTAATAATTGATGGACATGGAAATTAGCATTCGTTTGTATTCGGAAATGCGATGATTACCGAGAGACAGAAAGGAAATAGTTGTACTGTACTGAGTTTTAGTTGTCACTAGTACTCATTAACTATTACACACGTTCACATTATTCAAATACACCCAGTAGCTCAGCTTACAAGCCAATTGTACCTATTAAGATTTAAATGTTATTCTATTCTTGTACATTTCACGAAGTTCAAAGTCGTTCAAACCGTTATGTCACACGACATAACATACTACATAATATTTAATTTATTTTCGAGGAAAATAGCCGCGAAGCTTCCACGAAATCTATTTCGGCATTTCTGAGAGTCAATGTTATGATACACTGTGTTTGCTTGTTTAGTTTAAAATATTTTATGTAGTTAGTATCGTACGTAAGAGTTTAGAGCTTAGCACATTCTGTTTTGACATGTTTGTTAAACTGTTTCAAAATTATTTTGACATTCTTAATTCAAATGAGGGTGGCTAGGCTATGTTATGAGAAAATTGACAAAGTAGTCTTTACTTTTATTGAAAATGGACTCTGTACCAATATTACTCCTAGCTGTCAAATCAAATCAAACAATTTATTTGCATAATACAGGTTAGTAAGGTGTTACAAATAATATTTTCAATATATACGCTGTATTATAACCTAATGGTGTGCAAATTAATACAAGTTTAGACTCACAATTTAAGTAGTGTTACAGTAAATATAATTCCAAACATTGCATCATTTAAATTACAAATTAAAATGTCAGATTAACTATTAATGTTATATTAAATTATCATAGAATGTCATAATGTCAGATTAATTGAATAACAGGTCATATTAAGTTGTGGAATTTCATAATGTCAGATTTAATAAAAACAGATCATATTAAATTATTATAAGGTGTGACACAAAATTACAATTAAATAAAACTAAATTGCAATATTTTTATCCTGTAGATACTCTTGGACATTATAGTAACAATCTAGCAATTATGAATTTGTGTTCTTTTGACTTGAACTTTGGAATGGGTAACTTTTTTACATCGTCAGGCAATTTGTTATATATCAAAGATGCCATACAAAGAACACTTTTATTGATTAAGGCTGTTTTCCCGTAGGGTATTTCTATCTCTAATCTTTTTTCTGTATTAAAGAATTCGATTCCCTGTAACACGAACACTTAAGGCGGTACCCCGAGCAAAACGCCGGGCAAGCCGTTTTTTGTGCTGTTTTTAGGAGCTATCTACTCGTTATATAAAAAGAAATATCAATTAATAAAAATACATTAAAATTCTACATAATATTGATTCTAAAATGGTAGATTTAGTTTTTTTTAAATGTTGTATATATTTCACTAATCTCCTTCCAAAAAAACATAAAAATGCGAAATAATTATTGATATTATGCATCTCCTCGTAAAGTGTTCATTAATTATTTTTTGTATTAAGACTAATGGATAGACAATTTAATAACGAACATTTTTCTAGAATTATTTTTTTCAAATGACCTAAATTCGATTTTATAAAGATTTTATTCTAAAATCTGGGCGTATTCACTACTGTAATTCATGCGCCACCAGTGCCGCTAGACCAATAGGAATGCTCAAATCTCATGCCGATTTTTTGGTCAGGGTACCGTCTTAACATTAACCACCAATCTCGCACAAGGCAGGTTAGAGATATCAGACACCCATTTTAAAGCTACGGAAACCACGTCAATAACAAAATTTCTCTGAATGAAAGACCAACTGTTAATATTTTTCTAATACAAATAGTCAAACAGTAATTCTACCGGTTTCCACACTCAAATCGAAGTTGTTGTTTACATAGGTGCCACAATATGTACACGCAACGATTTCTTGCAGATTACTCATGGACAGTTGGAAACGAGTATTTGATAACAAAAAAAGTAAATAAAAAATAGATTATAATAAAGGGTTGCAAAGAGCAGTTATCGGATAATAAACAGCCTTTGAAGTCGGTTAAATAATTCAGGAAACATCTACACTTTTTGGAAAAGCGGGCAAGTATGTAGCAGGGAATTAGCGGTACCTATAACTTTTAGTAGGGTTTGGTTGTAAAAGAATAATAAACTACTCAAAAAAGGAAATAATTAATCAGACAAGTTTGTTTGAATAAAACCGACTGGTATTCAGCGCGACCCTATTTGTAGATAATAAATTCCACAACAATATTTTTGCAGATAATAAATTCCAAAACAATATTTTTGTAGATAATAAATTCCACAACAACATTTTTGTAGATAATAAATTCCACAACAATATTATCTTCCATGGACCTAATGGTAAGTCAAATGTATGTTTGAAATCTCTACCTATAAATATTCTATATTATCTAATATTCTCTAGATAATAATCTGTAGGTACCTATATTTTCTGAGTCTCCTGACATTTCCAGCATGACTTTGATTTAAGAGGTAGGTTGGTTTTTAATGATCCTTAAGCCGCTTGAAGCATACACAAGCGCTTTCTTTGTGCTTCAGGCCTTCGCTTTCAATGATCTCTCATCGCTTTTATTCGATTTTAATGAAAAGTCGCAGGTAATGAGTTTACTAAGAAAAAGTAATAAGAGATTACGTTGAAATTGGTTTCTAAATTATCGTCGATAAGGTCTATTTTGTATGCAAAAATTTTTCCTTGAAGCTAATAATAATGAACACCGATATTCCGCTTAATTTACATCATTAGGTATATATATGTTTATATATGCAGATATTGTATAAGTACCAAAATGACGAAAACCTGTCATTGAAGTTTCGGTATACGAAGAATATATTATACCAACCTACCTACCCAAAACATTATAAATAAACAGTAATATGTAAATTTATATACTATGGTTTAAAATTATGATAATACACAATATAAAAGCCAATTACAATAAAACAAGATACTATCTGTATAAAAAAAAATATAATCGAACATAACCGCCACAGATAAACAAATCAACAATGTGTCCAGCCAGGATCAAACACTAGGTGACACCAAAATGAATTAAACAAAAGCGCGCTATTAGAATTTCATCGCTCAACTCAGCACCGAAAGTTGAAAATCCAATGTATGTTCCTTTAAGTGTTACTGAAAACGTAAGTGGACATAGTCGTGCGTGACATAGGTAGTTGTTCCATTATCAGGAACAAACAGTCAGTTGCCAAGTGGTTATATAACAAACAACACAGTATCGGTAACGCCACGTGGCATGTTTACGTAATGAAGTCACGTTTTCGAATTATTGTTAGGTTAGGAAGTTTCTACGTTTATAATTGTGTAGCACTATGGTTTCAGGCTTGTCCCTTAATTTAGAATCGACAAGTAAACTCAGTTCAGAACTTGAGCCCCGGATGTTTGAATTTGTTCACTGAATTGGAAGTATGAATTTGTGTTACGAGTTAGTCCCTTTTTAGAATTGCTTGTTTAGTATCTAAATTGTGAATGACTATAGTTTTCTTGAATTAGTTTCTGTTTTGTTTTACGAATTATAATCCCAATTGTTGCCCGTTCTCTCTCTGAAAAAGTTACACATCTAAGTATGTACGTAGACTCTCTCAAATCTAGATAGAACGCCAAGAACCTTTAGATTTTTAGTCTCGAATTTTCGAGTTACAAAGTGCTTCTAATTTGTAGTTGAGTTCACAAACTAAACCGGTACTTGTTCAGATTACAAAAGCTCACTGAAACCTGTTTGCGTAGGCCGGGGCATGTAATAACAATAATTTATAGTCATAATAAATGTTTTTATGTGATAAACAACAAGTTACGTCGGTGATATCCGAAGGGTTACACAAACAAAGGCACGGATGGATGGATTATCTTGTTTGGCAATATGCAGCATTCCTAGTAGCTGGATTATATCAAAATGTTGACTTAACCTTCAGTAATTCTTGAATATTCTTTGGATAGATTCAATTTATTGATAGACTAGCGGACGCTTCGCGGTTTCACCCGCGTAGTGCCCGTTCTCGTGGGAGTACAGGGATAAAAAGTAACCTATGTCACCCGGGGATAGTGTAGCTTCCCAACGGTGAAAGAATCTTTGTCATCGGTCCAGTAGTTTTTAAGTTTATTCGTTACATAGAAAAATGCAAATTTTTCCTCTTTATAATACTCGTATTAAGTATTGAAGTATAGATTAGTAATTTCATTGTTTAACAGAAGACTTTATTTGGATTTCTTTGCTTTTTGGGTATTCTAGTTTCAGTAGAAGATTCGGTATACCTCCAACTATTCCCCGTGGACAAGTTTAACTATGTTTTATTATTTTATCTCGATGTTCCGCGTCTACACTAACTTTTAGATTTTCTATTCAATCCGTCTATGAAACAATAATTGTTTTTATAGGTATTTTATTTGCTTATCTATCCGCAAATTATTATCTTAATAAGCATAAATTTGTGCCACTAATCAGTTCGTATTTAAACAACAAAGACTAGAGTTCATTCATACTAAACTACACGTAATATAATACTTAATTATCGTAATAGTTGAACTTATTAAACCCTACCAAGGTTAAATGAATCAAATAAAGCTCAATATTGAGTTCATTGTCGTTTCTAAAATTAGTTTTACAACTCGTGATTATGGAGGGACGAATGTACCAAATAGTAATATATGAAATAGTTATGTCTAAATGTCCAATTCCATTTATACCGGTAAATGTTGGCGGAGAATATTATTGTTAGAGCTTCGCTTGGCAGTTTGTGTACATAGTCCTTAGCCACTATTGTTAGACTGTCTGTATAATTAATTAATTCAAGCTAGTTGTCAGGCTGTTGAACTTTAGGGCTTGTATATTATAAATAGTTTATTTTTCTTTTTATTTCATGGTTGCTGATTTTTTTTTTCAGCTTGGTGTTTTAGAGATATGCTATCACAGATTAAAAACGAGGTCGTCTCATTATTACCTAATTGTCTCATTGTTTCATGACCCAATTAAATTCAACAAGAAGTTCAATTACCTCCAGGGGTGGTAGAGTAGACAGTGCCTCCAGGGGTGCTGGAGTAGACATCAGGCATCTGCGATGGGTCCGTGATGAGAACCCTCCTTGATGGAATGGCCTGGACATTGGTCGCTTGTCTTGCAATAGGTGATGCCGACATTTTTCCAAACTTTATTTTTAATAATTTCACAAGGCACTGACACTGTTGGTCGATCAAAAAGACAAGGAGGACTGAACCGGGTGTACACCGTGCTTAAAATAAATACGTTTACGAGCTACACGCACACATACGCGTTTCGTGTATTGTATACACGTCACACACGAGCGAGCTACATCAAAACATGCATAGATTATTTTACAGATACGATACTTTGTTGACGTGAGTTTGTTTGAGATGACCTTGTGGTATTTTTTATGTTTGAAAAACGATAATATTGTTATCGACTTATGTAAGTGCGTAGGTAACTTTCTTGTATCAATGCGATTCTTATGTAAAGTATTGGCCTACTGAATGGTAGCTAAGTAGTGGAATTCCCTGCCGGAGTCTGTGTTTCCCGATAGCTACAATCTAGGGGTCTTTAAGTCAAGAGTGTGTTTTTCTAGGCAAGCGTGCTTCACCGTCGACCACATCATCGCTTACCATCAGGTGAGATAGTGGTCAAGCACGCAAGCGTATAGACGATAAAAAAAGAAAAAACTAAAAATAATTTGCATAGCTTCTTCTATTTTAGCCATAAGTACACTGAAGTATACAGTAGCATACTGTAATTTGAAGTGTAGAGCTCTAAGACTGCTTTTTCAGATACGATTCATATATCTACCTACTGAAATAACGGAAAATTTCAGCAGTTCAGAAGTTTCATCATCTAATTCAATAAAAAAAAACTTGTTATGCAAATCACATCTGTTCTCTGCCTATTCCCCCGTCTTATTTACAAACTCGACACAATCTTTGATGACGCACACATAGACAGTAAATCCTTATCGTACGTTCCACCCACACTCCAACACAATGTTTTGTGCGTAGTTTATTCAGTCGATATGGCGATGTTGGCTCATTTATATTCGTAAAAATGTTATCTCGAATAAAACCAACTTGCTAAGAAGTATTGGAAAAAAGATATTAAGTCTTTCAAGCATACTCACCTAAGTAACAGTAGATAGATGATATTAGATATGAGAAAGATGATATTAGGTATATCATCATCTGCCTAGCCTTTTTCCCAATTATATTGGGGTCGGCTTCCAGTCTTACCGGATTCAGATGAGTACCAGTGTTTTACATGGAGCGACTGCCTATCTGACCTCCACAACCCAGTATCTGAGTAACACGATACCTCTGGGCAAGACTGGTGTCAGATCTCAGGCTTCTGACTACCCGTAACGACTGTCAAAGATCTTCAAATGCCAGCCAGGACCAACGGCTTGACATGCTTTCCGAGGCACGGAGGAAACACGCTATGTTAAAATGGTCACCATCCATGGAACTCGCTAAGCTTTGCTTAACCTTGAAGATCAAACCGTGCGGCTGGTATTATTTAGCCACGAGCTAGGTATATATGTTAAAAAAATAACTAGACTATTGAGATAAAGACTATAAGAAAAGTATGATAGAAAAAAAAATGTTGAGCAGACCACAAATAAATTGAGAAAAATTAAACCGACCACTAAAATAAAACACTACAAACCGAAAAATAACTAACGTTTCGGAAGTCGGTGTCTATGGTACCTACCAATTTTTTTTCGTTTTTGATCCCGACTTTATAGAGTTTTGTTTCGGTTTAATTTGTTTGTTAAAAAGTTTTTTATTTTTCTCTTTTTAGTTGTAGTACTTTATATTACCATTAAAATACCTACGCATTATTAAGAATTGAAATTATATGCTACTCGTCAGAACTTTATCAAATTAAATGGGACTACATGAAAAGCACCAGAATTAAAAATTCAAAAAAGATTCATCAAAATCAGTTCATTCAACATACCTACAGTCGAATTGAGAACCTCCTTGATCCTTTTTGAAGTCGGTTGATAAAGGCAAGTAAATTAATGAATACAATAAATAGACTAATAGTTGGTAATTCGCTATTATTTGAAAAGGAAACTCATTAAGGTACGGCGTGTTTTGTAAACAAGATTAACGGTTGCCGATAATATTGTTAAATGCATTTTCAAGGTCGTTTACTAGTTACGTAAACAAGAAGAAAGGTGAGTTGTTATTGTGTTTGTTACGCATATTAGGTAGCTGTTCAAAACAATCGAATGCTGATATTTATATTCTGGGTGAATTTTACCAACGTAAGCAAACGTAAGTTGGAATAAAAAAACTTTTTTACAAAAAAATACTACCGACCTCCAAATAAAACAACACAAAGTGAAAAATAACTTTCTTTTTGGACGTCGGTGTCTTTGGTAGGTACCATTTTTTTTTGTTATGGACTTCAGAAAAGAAAGTTATTTTTCACTTTGTAGTGTTTTTATTTGGAAGTCGGTAGTTTTTTTTTTTAATAAGATTTTTGAATTTTTCACTTTTTAGTTGGATCTAGTAGGCAAGTTCTTTAGTAAGGTACCTATAATGCCAGAATAGATTACCCAAATATCATGAATCTTGAACATAACCGGTGCAATGAGAGTGTACCAAGGTGAACTGTACACATCTGAATACCCCTTTAGGGTGTACTGGCGTGATGTTATGTTATGAAATGGTGTAAACAATAAACAGACATGCGATTGCAGCAATCCCGAGAGATTGCCCGTTATTTATCGAAGAGTACTATTGTATATCTCCAAAGTTCTTCTTCATCAGCAACAAGAAAGGCATGTCACGCCTTTAAAATATGTCACATGTTTGACCCTTGCTAGCATTTAAGACAAATTGTAAGACATGACTTAATTTATCATGTCTTGTCACAAATGTCTTGGGTACGCCCATGCTCGCTCCGCTGAAAGTAGGAGCAAGAAGAGAAACAGAATCAAGGAAAAGGTTTCGAAACCATGATGTGGTCACGACCCCAGCATTGGAGAATCGTCGCAAGGAGGAGGAGGAGATTTCAACTTCTAAATTGTCCAGGGCCTGCAGTCTCGACATAGATAACGATCGTTACGTTAAGTAACATTCGTTAACTCTTACCACAAAATAGTAAGTATACAGAAGGGCCACTCCCGCCGTTTGGAAAATTGACAGCTAAACTTGACAGATTCACTAGGGTTGTAGTGTTCGTGATATTAAATGGATATTTGATGCCCTGTCTACCCTCTAAGGCATGTAAGCATGATATGATGTATGTTTAGACGAATCTATGTATTTATGTTTGTAACTTGGGCAACCTACCCTTTTTTTTAATTCGGAATCAATATAGTAGCAACCCTAGTGAATCTGTCAAGTTTAGCTGTCAATTTTCCAAACGGCGGGAGTGGCCCTTCTGTATACTTACTATTTTGTGGTAAGAGTTAACGAATGTTACTTAACGTAACGATCGTTAGCTATGTCGAGACTGCAGGCCCAGCTGTGGATGTCTATTAGCTGATAGTATTCTAGATAGCAGTTTACTGCCATTTACCCGTAACATTTATTTATTTGTCATCTTATCTATGCCGATTCAGAAGTCTTTTCAGTTCACTCAAAAATAAAGAAAAAAACCGGTCAAGTGCGAGTCGAACTCGTGCGCCGAGGGTTCCGTACCTACCCATTATACCGCCATAACAAAATTGGTATAATTTTTAAGGTGGCTAAGTTTTAAAGACATGGGCAAATTTAGATTTACGCGAAAACTTGAAAGTACCAAAATTTACCTTTATTTTGACTGTTTATTTTTGGACTGGATTTTTTCCTTTATTTGTGCTGTAAGACCTTACCGTTAAATTTCGTGATTCTAGGTCAACGGGCACTTCCATATTATTATAGGTTTTCGACCCAAAACCTATAGGGTTCTTCCGGTTGACGTAGAATTGTCAGTTTTAGTTAAAATTGTGGTTAAAAAACCCTAAAAAGTGGAAGTCTTTGCAGCAAAATATTAAATATATACCTTAATGAACAGCGTTTATTTATTTACCAATTTAAGTTTATGATACAGTTCATTAAAGTGTAATTATATAAATCGATTTCCGACTTCTCGAGTAAATTGTTTCGATGTAGTGTAATTACAATCGGTGTTCCCACGGCTCGTTTTCTCTCGGTAACATTCAATCGATTATATATTTTGTATAATAAATTATTTACAGTAATCTGTGCATCAGAGTATTTACAAAATTCTGTAGCCAGTTTTAGAAGATCAACCACATCAAAAACTGAAAATTGATTTGTGATTCAATGAAAGAAAAAAACCGGCCAAGTGCGAGTCGGACTCGCGCACGAACGGGTTCCTTACCATTATAGCAAAAAAAAAAAACACGTTTGTTGTATGGGAGCCCCACCTTAATATTTATTTTATTCTGTTTTTAGTATTTGTTGCTATAGCGACAACAGTAATACATCATCTGTGAAAATTTTAACTATCTAGCTGTCACGGTTCATGAGATACAGCCTGTTGACAGACAGACGGACCGTGGAGTCTTAGTAATAGGGTCCCGTTTTTACCTTTTGTGTACGGAAGCCTAAAAACGAAAATATTTACCTACACATTTAGAGATTTGTTTATTTATTCACTCCAAACATACATATATCCTTTCATGCTAGACCCGATGCGATAATGTAGTACCCTTACAAATTAAATAGGTAGCTATTCTTTCAAATTCACTCAAAGCGCAACAGAATATGTCGACGAGATATAACTTTGAGATGATTGAGATGCTTTAAATACACTATCTACACCTAAACCCTATAAAATTTATTACTTACTTAAATCTTTTTAGAACTAACTACAAATGGGAAAACAGTTTTCACATCATATAATTTAAAACATCCTAATAATATTAAAATTTTCTACGATTGTACCTAGAAATTATTAATATCTATTTGTAGGCCCCACCTACATAAAATGATCGAGCTCTACCTATATCAAAATTACTTCTACCAAAAGATTTTACTACACTAAGTTACATCTCAACAGACTCTAATGTATTACTGTATATAGATATGTGTTATTTATATACCTGAAGGCCATGGCCATAACCTCTTCGCGCCACGTGGCGATACCACTCATACCACGCGGTTCCCCAGATCTAACAAATGTTTTATACGTGGATATGGGTCAAGAACGTTGTTGCCAATTTGCCAATGTTGGCAGCGGCCTCGGATGTTGGGCCAAGATTGGCCTGTTATATAGTACACAATTTACTGTGCCGCTCTGGGAGTAAGCGGTTTGGTTTATAGTTTGTTACGGCAGTTTAGGAGATACATAACGCCCTGTATTTTATAGAGGGTTAGCTAGAGATGTATTTTAGCATATTCATTACGGACACTATGGTTTCTAATTTAAGTTCTTCTTGATTGTCTTTTTACACAGTATGAGTATACTCAGTATCTTTACGCTCTTCTGTCTTTGTGTTTTTATTAATATTGTGTGTGTTGTTTATTTAGTAATATGTAGATGTTATTAATAGTATAACTCATCTGTGTGAATAAGTATATAGGTACACCACTTATCACGGTTGGCGAAGTGGCTGAGTGATTGATTCGATCACTCAAGCACTCCCTTTTCACTCCTTCTTCAGAGACGCCACTAATCATCACGCTTGCTAAAGGTAGGTTGGCGATTTTAGATCTCTACATATTATGAAATAAAGTACCCCGCCACGTTTGTATGCGATAAACTCAAAAACTACTGAACGGATTTTCATGCGGTTTACACCAATAAAAAGACTGAGAAACGAGGAAGGTTTTTATGTATATTTTGTCACGGGTGAAGCCGGGGCCGAAGCCAATAGTTTCAAATAACCGAACTCCAGGTTTTATGACGATGTTTTCTGTTATATCCAGGAAAGAAGGAAATAAAAAGTTAATACCTAAATATGTAAACAATGAAACATTTATGTTAGATTTCTGAATACATAAGTTGCTGGAAGAACTGATAAGAACGTCTAAAGATTTGTGTATTTATAAAAAATGTACATGATTTCTTACTCCAAGGCTGTCTTGCTGATAAATTCAACGATAGCAATGTAATACATTTTAATTTACTTATTACTTTGTTGCTAAGTCAGATTTATGTAATTTCAAAACACGCAGTTCTAGAATTAGTTAACCGGCTCCCATATATATTAAAGGGTTTCTTCCTACATGGAAGGAACCCTAAAAAATATGAGTATTGTGAACACATAACAGAATTATGATTACGCTGTGCAATTTTTTTCCCATGGATGTTGACAGAAACTTAAGACAGCCACGTGTCACGTCCTATATACATATATACCTACAAGTAACAACTAAGATAATTATGTACCTAGATATAGAAGATAAGTAGATTTTTGGATATTACTGACAAAAAAAGCAAAACACTGAAAAGTGCAAAATAACTTTCGTTTCGGCCGCCGCCGCCGGTGTCTTTGGTAAGTCTTTTTTTGTCGTTTTTCGAAACCGACTTCCGAAAATAAAGTTACTTAGCACTTTTTAGTGTTTTGCTTTTGAAGTCGGTTTATTATATTGTGTTTTTTTTTTCTATCTTTTTAGTTTTAGTACACTATCACTAACACTAACTCAATTTACACTTTCGTGCTGTTTGTCGCTACGGAGTTTGGTTGTATGTTCTATATCTTGAAAACTGCTGAACCGATTTGGATAAAACTTGCTCTATACCGAATATACCCTAAGTTGAGAGATACCGAATTTGGGCTAATCCAATAAAAAAATCATGGTCACGATCCGATAAGTTGTTTCGGGGAAACGCGTGGACAAACATACATACATACACTTTGATTTGATGAAATTTGGCTCACATATTTACAAGCCCAATTAGAGTAACATACGGGGCAATAGCAACAATATTACATATTGTGTCGAATTTATTACCTCCTTTTTTATGAAGTCGGTGAAAAAGGAAACAAACTTTAGTTACGTGTTTTCACTTTATTTCAGGACTTTCAATCAACGAATATATTAATGAAGGCCCAAAAGTTCGCACAAAATCTGTGATCTGGACTCCCTATGTACCTTCTTTTTAATAAATTCCTAAGAAGATGACACGAAAATGTTCCCATGTATAAAATCACGTACACATCATACATATTATCATAACAACACAAGATAAGAACGACCGATATGTAGGTTTTAATAGAAAGATAACAAAACTAGCTTACCTATCACAGTTCATAGACTACCTTTATATAAAATATTAAAGGTTATATACAGTTGTTCCGGCTCTGGGTGTTTGTGTATGTGAGTTTATATGTTTGTAAACGCACCCACGATACAGGAAGAAATTCCAAGTGTGGGAAAAGTTAAAAAAAAAAAAAAAAAAAATCGGTTCTTTTTATGATTTGTTTACTTAAAATGGGGTCACAACTCACAAGTACGTTTGTTTGGTACTGGGTGGACTGTAGTGTCAATTATGGATAATGTGTCGATATGGTCCACGGATAAAGACATTGATCGTTCGGACATG
This sequence comes from Orthosia gothica, assembly GCA_949775005.1. Classification (NCBI taxonomy): domain Eukaryota; kingdom Metazoa; phylum Arthropoda; class Insecta; order Lepidoptera; family Noctuidae; genus Orthosia; species Orthosia gothica. The sequence goes on from OX459066.1 coordinate 9,807,345, forward strand.
GCCGTGACATGACATACATGCTGGCCATTTTTTTTTTCTCACTGCGCTACCAAGAGGAGATAACCACTTATTGCAGGAACACGGGCACGCGTAAGCAGTCATCCGCGAACCCGCCGCGGCTGTCCGCCACCGGACTCTCCTCTGGGGAGTAACCTACATCACCGGCGCACCAGAACACATTGCACGCCATGACCACCCCAGGGACCAAGGGGCGCTAGGTGACCCCATGTATAGCACCCTTGATCCCCCTGTGACGGGTCAGGTCAGTGGCCCCACCACCTACCACTTTTCGGCCGCAGGGGAGTGGGACCTCCTCTGCGGCACCGCGTCCGCTATCAGACGGTGGTGACCCCTTCAGGCCGCGAAAGGTAGGTAGAGCGGTGCACCGCAATACCGGCACTCCTCTCCCGCCGCGGCCATAACCTTCAGCCGCGATATCGTATGGCTATGGGAAGCCCCATACGACATCGCAGCCCGCCTCAGTTGCGATGTCACCCAAGCGGCACCGCATTGTTGGCCGCATAGCTGGCGCTAATCGGCAAAAGCCCTGACAAGCGGCCCCTTCTCGGGTTCCTCTTCGCTTTACTGTGGGTGACGACGCCACGGCTACTGAGCCTCCCCCCGAGCCTCGACAATGCGGTAATCCACCGGGGGGAGGACATACTGGCCTAGGAACTATTCAGTGTTTCCTTTTAAGTCCAGCTAGAGTAGTACTTAGTACCATAGTGATAGTAATAAATTCTGTAACGAATTAAAACTGTGTAGAATATACAGCAGATATTTCTCTAGTTTATCCGTATCCCAAATTCTGCGCCCACGACTATAAACTGACACCTGGATGTCACTAAGTAGGACAAATCGATCAACCGCGGGATCTGACATAAATTTTTATTTTTAGTCTACACATTTATGAAACTGAAGTGCCTTGTCTACTTGAAGCTGTTAAGAATGTGCATACAGGTTGAGAAGATCTTTTAAAGAGATGCTCCCATGTGGGACTACTACAGGTTCAATGAAAGAACTTTCATATTGGTCAGGAAAAATCGACACTGAAATTTGGTGTTTTAAAGAATTGAGACAAAGCCCTCTGAGTAGATACCTATTTGTGTGCGTAGTACCAAAAGAAAAGGCATACAAATTTAAAAAAGCATTTCAGCCCAGCTCTCAGGCAAGTGCACGCCGTCTGCATCTCTTCTGACATTTGCAGTTTATGATTTAGCTTGATGCCTATAAGCTGTGGTTGGCTTTAAATTATTGCAAATATAAAGAACATTAAAAAGTACCGGGTATTTTTGGTCAACATGACTCTAAGGACAAAAAGTGAAATAAAAAAACAAAATTTCGCACACGTTTTTCGAAGTTGCAAATTTGGATTAACACTACCCTAACTGCCTAAAGAACATAAAAAAACAGAACTACATAATGTCGAGTTCTACAGGGCTAAGAAAATCCCTGAGATCAACTCACGTCCTTCTTTTAAAACCAATTCAACCGCAGCATAGTGTGCAAGCAGAGTCGCAGACCATGCTCCACCTCCTATCCTGCCCTCTGCAAAACATGCAACTAAAGTTATCTGCTGTTGATGCCATGAAAGTGGCAAAGTTTTGGGCCAGATAAATTTGAATGAATGTTGTGCCAGCGACACGAAGAAAAATAATTATCTGAATAGGGTAGTTGACAAAAAATATTTATTTATTTATTAAAACTTTATGCATAAGTACAAAGGCGGACTTAATGCCTTAGGCATTTTCAACCAGTCGACCTTAGGTTGGTGCAGAGATAAAACAAGGCAGGTGCAACTAAATGATAGAATTAATAGAGAAAAAAATACGTTAAAAAAAAGGAATAATAAATATATACTTAGATACATACATACATATAAACGATGTTATAGATAATCCGAAACGAACAAATAAATTTTGTGATGATTCTGCAAACTTCTTGCGAATGTGCTCACGTGCCTTCAATTTGAAAGAAAGCCGACTGGTTGCCATCCTGATGTTCTGAGGGAGCGCATTCCAAAGTGAGATTGCCTGGACAAAGAAGGACGAGTGGATAAACCCAGAGCGGTGGGAGGGACATTGAAGAAGACGATTATTGGTGGAGCGAAGATTCTTACTGTGGGCAGAGCAAAGGAATTGAATGTGAGAAGACAGATAAGAAAGAGAAGTGGGTTTATCAATAAAAGAAAACAGGGTAGTCAAGGCCCTCAGCGCTCTTCGCTGACGAATGGGTAACCATTTTAAAAGGGATCGATGTGGGGATACATGATCGTACTTCCGGAGGATAATCTAAAAATATTGGACACGTATTTTTCCACGTAATCAAAACAAAACCGACGATACAGTGCGTTGAAATATCGAGTGACGTCACGGTGTGCTACAATTTACACTGACAAAGTGACGTCACAAGCCCCCACTCCTGAACTTTGATGCGCTTTATTTTTGTATTTTTTTATTTATTTCATAAAGCAAAAAATACGGGTCCAATATTATTTGATAATCTCACCGACAGTCTTAGTAGAATTATCACTTTTCTAACCAGAAAACATCCGTATTATATTATCTGTGACCAAGTCGAACATCGATATTCAAGATTATTATTCTACTACTTATTTTTCTACTTTCAGCCAAATGCATTTACTATTTTCCACAAATAAAGATATGGATAAAAGAAGTAAAATTGGCTTTTACTTCTTTTATCCATAGCTATCAAAAATAAACTGGTAACAAGGTATATATTATATCAACTGTTCTGTTGAACCCTAGCTTTGTGTGTTTATCATTACGTTTTGCGTTATTGCTCGACAGTCATCGCAAAAAATAGCCCTGTCAGTGTCAACACGCGATTATATTCGATATTCTGGTTGATCTTTGTACTTACGTAAAACTAATAAATAAGCTGAAAATGTATGTAGGTATGTATTTATATAAATTGGCCTATACGATTTGGAAACGCTGAAACCTATTTGGACAGGACACAGTCATCTGTTGCAAGTCAGACGATCAATGGACCAAACTCACGACGTATAGGTTTCCCCACATAGGAGTCGAAATTTCGACAAGTCTAGACGGAGATGATGGGGTGAATAGATTTCCTGAAGAAATGAAAGGAAAACAAAGAGCCCATTGTACACTTATCGTTATAAATGTTTAGTCCTGTAATTATTTAAGTGGTGTACAATAAAGTATATAATAATAATAATAGAATAGAATAGAATAGAATATACTTTATTGTACACCATAAAAGTTACACATCTATTTTATAAGAATTTAATAATAATAAGGCCTCGAGGCCCATCGGCTTCTGACAGGGTCCCCGCTCCCGGTGGAAGTGTGCAGCGCATGCGATGGACGCAATCGATTAACGAAAACGTCATGCGCGCATACTTTGGGGCTACAGAGGGGGGAAGTAATCTGACTGCGTACCGTGGTCGGATGATCTCTCTGTTTCAGGTGCTTGAGCCAGCTGTCAACGTGTCGGCCCAACCTCTATCGGATCAGGTGCGGGTCATCCAACGTAACCGTATGCTGGATGACGCCGTACTTGATAGACTGCGTGAGGAATCACGGAGTAGCCGTGTCTCGCCTGCCTTGCCACCGGCCGCGGTGCTAATGCAACCCAGTCTTTCACCGCGACCCGACCATGTTGGAGAGGATGACGACGACGGGGCTATATCCGTGAGTACCCAGTGCAATGAACGACTGAGGAGCGCTTTGGAGTGTGCATTCCGAGAGTATCGTTCCACACCGCCTGAGCTTAGACCTCGATTACCTCGTCTGCCCATGCATAAGAAAAATAGGGCGCTGGTGTGTGCTCTAGATTCACAGCTATCAAATGTTTTAGATAGCAGCAAAGACCTTGCCGATACCCACTCGATCTTTTACTGTGCGGCTGCAGCGGCATGTCGTGTAGCTAACGTCAAGTTTCCCATAACTGACAGAGCTACACGACCAGCTATACCAGCTTGGCAGTGCAGGATTGAACGTCGTATCGGTGAGGCTAGAGCACTCATCGGCAAGCTTATCTGCTTCAGGGAGGGCAACACTCGCCCTAGAGTGATGCGCTTTGTGAGGCGGGCGTTCTCGGGGACGGATATCAATTCTCGAGATTATCTGTCCCGCGTCACAGAGCGTATCGACTTCCTGAAGCAGAAGATCTATGCATGGGCAAACCGTATTCGTCGGTACAAGCGGCGAGTGGAGCGATACACTCAGAATCGCACATTCCAGAGCAACGAAAGGTGGGTTTATAGGGCTTGGGAGCGACCTGACCAAGGTGTGACTGATACTCGCCTACCAGATGATGACGCCATGTATTCGTTCTGGCGCAATATCTGGTCGGTGCCTGTCAGTCACACCGAGGGTGACTGGACTCGGAAGGTCGAACGAGCGTGCGATTCGATACCACAAATGGGGGCAGTTACCATCAGCCTCCAAGATGTAGCTCGTGCAGTCCGTCCGTTGCCTAACTGGAAATCTCCGGGGCCGGACGGACTGCACAACTTTTGGATTAAATGGTTCCAAAGGTCGCACGCTCGTTTGGCAACTCAGTTCCAGTCTGCCTTAGAGTCAGGATCGCTGCCCCAGTTCCTAACAACAGGAATAACCCACCTGCTCCACAAATCAGGTAGTACTGCGGAACCTAAAAATTATAGACCGATAACATGTTTACCGACGGTCTATAAAGTTTTTACATCCATTCTGAGAGCTAAAATTAATCAGCATATTGAGAATAACTCCATCATGTCTGCTTCTCAGAATGGATGTAGGAACGGGTCCCGCGGTACTAAGGAGCTGCTCCTCATAGACATTGCCATTAGCCAACAGGTTCGCCGTTCCCGCAAGGATCTGGCGACATGTTGGATAGATTACAAGAAGGCCTATGACTCAGTGCCACATACATGGCTCATGAGGGTGCTGTAGTTGTATAAAATTGATGCAACTCTGTGCGCCTTCCTGACGTCATGTATGGGGCAGTGGAGGACGGTCCTTCACTATCCAGGATGTCGACAGATTCAGGAAAACAGCGAACCTATAAGGATCGAGCGCGGCACATTTCAGGGCGACAGTCTGAGTCCTCTGTGGTTTTGTTTAGCCCTGAACCCTCTCAGTACACTGCTGGAGGGTTCGGGCCTGGGCTATCGGTTGAGAAGAGGTGGTCAGGTCCTATCACACCTCCTTTACATGGATGATCTGAAACTCTTTGCCCCCAACAACTTGCAACTGATGAAGCTACTGAAGGTAACAGAAACCTTCAGTGACGCCATCAGGATGGAATTTGGTGTGGACAAATGTGCAGCCATGCATGTAAAGCGAGGGGAGATTATGGAATCCGTGGGAATACAACTCTCGGATTCCATACACCTTCGATCCCTTTCCTCAACCGAAACTTACAAGTATTTGGGTATGTCGGAAGCCCTAGGCATCAATGCTACTGAAGTGAAACAATCGTTGAAGGAGCGCTTCTTTGGCCGCCTGAAAAAAGTACTAAATAGTCTTTTATCAGGTGGGAACAAGGTGCGCGCCTTCAACGGCTGGGTCATGCCGGTCTTGATGTACTCTTTCGGCATAATCAAATGGACTCAGACAGAACTTGACGCCTTGGATAGGAGAGTCCGCACATTGCTTACCGCAAATCGTATGCATCACCCACGATCATCGGTTATGAGACTGTATATCCCGCGGAAGTGCGGAGGTCGTGGCTTTTTAAATGCTAAGACCCTGCACAACCGCGAGGTATGCAATCTTAGGGAATATTTCCAGGCTGCCGACGTGGGTATGCATCGAGATGTGGTAACGGTGGACAAGGGCCTTAATCGGTCTATCATCACTGACAGGACTATTATTGCCAATAAGCCTGACATAGTGGTGATAGACCGATTAGAGCGTCGCGCAATGATTGTTGATATAGCGGTCCCCCATGACGAGAACCTCGTGAAGGCTGAGAGAGATAAGAAAAGTAAGTATCTTGATCTAGCTCGCGAGGTTGTCGACATGTGGGATGTGAATACAGCAGTCATTGTGCCGATAGTCGTGACGGCCAATGGCATAATAGCTAAGAGTCTCGATGAACATCTGAGGAGGCTCTCGTTGGGCAGCTGGATCAAGGGCGTGATCCAGAAAGCGGTACTCCTGGACACGGCGCGTATCGTTAGGAGGTTCCTCTCTCAGCAGCCCTAACCACCGGTAGCTTGGACCTTGTTCCCGATACCGGTGGGCTACTAATTTTTATATTTTTAAATGTTTTTTTATTTTATTTTTATAAGCTAATATTTAAAAATGTAAAAACTATGTACAATGATTGAATAAAGGAAATAATAATAATATTTGCTGTGTACTGTGGGGAAATCCAGACTAATAAGTCTCCCATGTTATCTATGTAAATAACTAAATAAAAAATTAATTCCTTCCTACCTCAATCAATTTGGAACGGAAGAATTAACTCTCCTTAAAAACCTATACATAATTTTATAACGTTGTTTCATCTTCTACGGATCAGGCCATACCTTAGACCCTGACCAGTGACATTCTGTCATCGAAAGTTTGGCGATATATATATGGATATATTTCAAGCTACATAATTTATCTAGTACATAGTAGATACGCTTCGATCGGCAATCTATTGAACACGTAATTATGACACGATATCTGGCGAAAACATCCCGATTCAAACAGTAAAGCGCCCATAACTATTGAACGGCTGAACCGATTTTATTCAAACATAGCTAATAACACTCTCGATTAAGTCACGTTTTAAAACAAAAAAACTAATTCAAAATCGGTTCAACCGTTTGGACGCTATGATACCACAGACAGACACAGCAACACACGTGAAACTTATAACACCCCTCTTTTTCCGGCGGGGGTTAAAAAGGCAAAATTGTATGGGATTGAGAAGCGGTATGAAAAAAATGGAATCAATGCCTTACATTTGGATATTTTAAGAAAGAAAGAAAGAAAAATATTTATTTGTGACCCGCACAGGAGACACGAGAAAAAAGCATACAATTAAACAATAATAAAATAAAAACCCTGTGCGAGACCAAAAAGGCTCCTATCTCAGCATGTGCAGCGATATCCAAAAAAGGTAATAACGCTGCGCTGATATTCTAATAGGGCCCACTGTTGATGCCACGGACACACTTACAGAAACATTTCGAATACCGCCTACGCTGATATCGAATGCTACTGTTGTTGAGCCTCTTGTGCCTTAACTGTAGGTACACCTACAATTTATTTACCCAAACCTCTTCAGAAAACCGTGGAAAGTTCGCTAGTGTCCCACACTCATAATCGCAAGTAAACATTGTTATTTTCACCGAAACACGAGCATAATAGAGATTACATTAGTAACATTTTGTCTGTCAACGTTTTCAAGGATAAAAATAATTGATAAGAATATTATCTGACACTTATCCGTCTGTGTTTACATAGAATTATTGTCTTTATTCCTTTTTAGGGTTCCGTACCTCAAAAGGTAAAAAAGGAACCCTTATAAGATCACTTTCTTGTCCGTCTGTCTGTCTGTCCGTCTGTCCGTGTGTCACTACAGATTCTCAAAACGGGTGGACCTAGCAAGTTGAAATTTATACCAGATACTGAGGTCTATAGTACCTATTAGGTGTATAAAAATCCTCAGTCAACACGAAAAAAAGATATGGGCAAATTTAGATTTTCGCAAAAACTTGTAAGTACCAAAATAATTATATATTTGTTTATCGAACTCTATTCTAATCGTTTTATTGAAACACGATAACTAACTTAGTACATCATTTCAAATACTTAATTAAAAATAACTACCTATATATACACTTAAATAAAAATAAAATAAAAATACGAATAAAAGGGTGGCGGTCATAGGGCGTCATAAAATTCGTCCACATCGCTGTCAACGTGAAAAGTGCCCAGAACGCTGGCAGCATTGCCACGTTGGATGGCAATGCTGATTCTCTGGCCAAGGAAAAGCCCAGCCCTCTGGTCACGTGAAGAGTCGACTAACCGTTTGCTTACGTCTCGAAATACTCGAAGAGCACTCGGACCCCATGGACCTAATGTTTCAACCCCAAACGGCTCAAATATATAACTTCCAATAAGGTTGTTGTATTTGCGCCGTTTGAGGTTTTCTGCACCAGCAGCAGCTGCCCCAGCACAGCCCGCCGTGCTAAGAAGATGGGATGGCGCAAGGGTGTCGACACATGTTGCATCCCACACCAAAGGCCTACCCACCTTCCAAGGCATTATGGTCATCCCGTCTGGTCTCTTCCCATCGTCGCGCGCCAAGCCATTGGGTTCTAAAACAGCTGGCACCCCGGCGGTGACAAGAGCCCGACGTATGATGTCATTAATGCTGGCGTGCCGTGCTAACCGACCAGCGCTTCTACTGCAGGATAGGCCATGGTGTCCGAGGCGGTCGACTGCTTCACCACATTGACAACGATGTGGAGCTCTGCTGGGAGCACCCAAACGCAGAGATGTAGCGATCCGGAAGGTGTTGTCACTCAACATAGTACCTATGTTGGGTGACGGTAGTGCCTGTAGCCAGAGGCCCGACTCCCATTCTCCCACAGCCAGCAGGCGGGCACGCTCAGCAGTATTGGTGGACGTATCTATAAGTTTATTCCGTACCAACCTGCAAAGCGGCTCATCCCACTGTCTCTGGGAAAAAGGGCTGTCGGGCAACGCTGTATTCGGGCAAGCCACTTTCCAGGCATTCACTGCATCAGACAAGAACGGCACTTCACAGTTAACCAGTGATGGCAACAAGATTTTTCTGGTTAACTTTTCAGTGCTGTGGACCGAAGACAGGAATGCCGGTAGGCTTAAACTAGAAATTTTGCGGATGCCGAGCCCACCGAAGCGAATGGGTAGAGTGGCTTGCAGCCACGCTCGGTCATCCAGGGCCACATTTAGTATAGATGATAGCGTGCAACGAATAATCTGGTCAATTTTGTCCAAAAGAATTTGTAAATGCTTCCATAATGGCGAAGCGCGAAGAAAGTACATGAAATTTGGACCAAAACAACAATAACGAATGAGGGTTATAGCCGAATGTACATTAATTTTAGAGAGTCTGTCCGAAATATCGTTGAAATGTGTTATCTTGGCGTCAATGAATGGAGAAAAACTATCTTCCAAAATTGGGGAACCTAGGAGGTGCAGTGAACTTCTATCTGTAATTTTGATCTCAGGTGCTATAGTGTTGAATTTTTGAAGGGTCGATTGTCTGTCCGTATTGTCACAGATGAAAATTTCGCATTTGGAGTGGTTAAGTTCTAGTCCAATGGACTGGAATTGCTGCTTCAGGAATTGAAAATCTTTCAAAACTGTATCTACGTCACCTCCTAGTGTGCCATCATCTAAATACCAGACGTTGAATTTTGAATTTAATTGTTTGATGATAGGATGAATAGCCAAACTGAAAATGACTGGCCCGAGAGGGTCACCTTGTTGGCATCCTACTGCAGATTCCAAAAGATTTTCTTTATATAATAATTTAGAAGGGTGCCTGTAGCACTGCCAAATAAAACCGAAAATTTCAGGAAGTTCCTTTTTTACCTCCGCCAACAAAGTGTCCCTGTTAACAGAATATATCTTAATATTCAAATATTTTTTTTCGGAATTTTCCATTTACGTGTGCCGTAAGAACTTGCTTTTGAACAAAATTGACAATTCTAGGTCAACCGGAAGTACCCTATAGGTTTTGGGTCGAAAACCTATATGGTAGTTCCCGTTGACCTAGTTACCTAATTATGTTGGTGAATGTAGCTGTTTGTACGGAGCCCTCGGTGCGCGAGTCTGACTCGCACTTGGCCGGTTTATTTTTAATGTTTAAAAATCTCTCTACAAAAATCATGTAAGTAATTTTTTCAGACCGAGAGTTATAAAAAAAACACTTGAAACAAGCATAAATCGATTTCTCAATAAAAAGGGACCTATTTTCATGAAATGTGAAAAGCCCTCATCATAAACATTAGGCCCATATTAAAGGTAACAGAGAAACCTAATCATCCCCATGTTAAAATCGTGGCAAATTGAAAGAATCTCTCATGTATCCCATCCACTAGGGCTGTAATTTATTTAAGTTGGGATTGGGACATACTATGATTTTGTTATGTGTAAATTTTTGAAGAAAACGTTATCTCTTTTATATAAAAAACGCTCTCGACTAACGACTCGCGCACGAAGGGTTCCGTACTTGGTAAATTGCGGTTTACGATTTATGACGTATTAAAAAAAAACTACTTACTAGATCTCGTTCAAACCAATTTTCGGTGGTAGTTCACATGGTAATGTACATCATATATTTTTTTTAGTTTTATCTTTCTCATATTTAAGAAGTTACAGGGGGGGGGACACATTTTACCACTTTGGAAGTGTCTCTCGCGCAAACTATTCAGTTTAGAAAAAATATATTATAAACCTCAATATCGTTTTTGAAGACCTATCCATAGATACCCCACACGTATGGGTTTGATGGAAAGAAATTTTTTTTTGTTTCAGTTTTAAGTATGGAGGCCCTCAATTTTTTTTTTCTTCAATTTTTGAGTGAAAATCTAAATGCGGTTCACAGAATACATCTACTTACCAAGTTTCAACAGCATAGTTCTTATAGTTTCGGAAAAAAGTGGCTGTGACATACGGACGGACAGACAGACAGACAGACAGACATGACGAATCTATAAGGGTTCCGTTTTCTGCCATTTGGCTACGGAACCCTAAAAATGCAGTAAGGTAGCACTCTTCAGGGTCGGATCTAGGAGGAGGCGAGCCGGGCAAGTGCCTTTTCAATTTCATCAGAAATGATAAATTATTAGTTGTGGTGTGGTGCTAAAATGTTCAAGCTCATGTTATGTCATTGGTTCTTGTTGTAAACCCACCGTTAAATAACTTAACATTCATAATTTTGCAAAAATTGTTTGGTGAAATTTTTGAGCTCACTTCGTTTTCAATTCGCTCGAGGTTATCAAAAAAGTGGCTTTATCCGATCCGACACTTAAAACCCGAAATTTTCAATAGATAATATCCTGAAACATTTACCTCCTTATAAGGCGTCATTTTAAAGGGCGCCAAGGACGGCAAATATTGTGAATGCCGAGCGCGACGAAATTGCTATCCATGCTAAACAATAGGTGATTGGTTAAGATCTATAACATATGAAGAAACAGAAAACATTCTGGTCAGGGTAAGCTAAGACGCTGGATACCCAACACATTCATATACACACGCAAACACATATACTCACACAAATACACGCGCACGCGCAAACACACACACAAACACATGCACAAAACACACACCTACGCACATTCAAATACATGCACTCCTCGCACATCATGAGCTATTTAATTATAATCTAAAATAAAAATATTTTTTTGATTTTATTTTCCTTAATTTTTCTTTATATTCTTTAGCTTCATTAATTTCATTGTTAAGTTACCATTTAAAGGAAGAGTGAGAGCTTCGACACAAGTACTAGTGTTACTTACTGGGGCTGCCTCAGTTTATGTATGACACAATGTATGAAATGAAATAAATATTTATGTTTTTTTTTTTTGTGTGAAACAACTTTTATTAGGAACGTCATTCTAATAAAACTGCCGAGACATTATGATTATCTGAGCAGCTGTAAGTAATAATCAATACGTTGAATTTTAACTGGAACCCTAAGGCTAGCAGCCAAGCCATTATTTAAATAATCATTAAAATAATAGGGTCCATCATGATCAACATGCCACTTTTGAGACAGTAACAACGCAGCCGTCAATAACTCTTACAAAACTGTGAAAAATACCTACAGTTTTCAGTGGAAAACAGAAAGTAATTCAGCAAAACAAACGCGTAACGAAAGGGTACGATTGCGTCTCGTTCGTGACACCCATAGAACAAGGAATAGCCTCGCTGGCAACGACTAGAGACGCCATTTTTATCTCAGGAAGGGATGAAACGCATGTGACTAAAAAAAATAATGAATAGATGGAGAGCGAACGGCAGATCAAAGAAAAGATTGATGGAGTGTATGAAACAAGAAAACACAGCAAATAACACGGAAAAGGTCAAGAAGACGAAGATTCGGGCCCGCCCGCGCAATTTTTACCGAACACAAATGTTTCGGCTGTCTTAACCATAGGCAAAATTGTCACAGACCGTCAATTTCTATGAGTAATTATAATATAACTAGCGACCCGCCCCGGCTTCGCACGGGTTGTAGAGCATTTATGCCTATCTACATGTTTTTATATCATATGGTCCCGTCATCGGTGTAACATCTGCGCTTAAATTAATTTTCGCAGGCGTTAGTTTTTATTTTGCTGTCTCCTAAGATATTCATTTAAATCATACAGTGTGAAGGATTATCACAATGTGCATGAATTAATGCTTAAGGTAACTAACGTATTTAAATTGATAAGAATTATTACTGTATCCGTCTGTAGCCTAACGATAATTCAAAAAAAAATGGTTTCCAATTACCGCATTGTACAGACAGCTGCAGAGAAACTTCACCCCCTAGAAGTGAACCCATACACTTCTAATGGGTGAACTTTCTCTGCAGCTGTCTTTACCTACGTGACCATTGTTTTAGAAGTTAAAATGGGTATAGTAAGCTATCATTAAAAGATATGTATATGCCATCATGGACTTTTCTGTAGACCTATAAAAGGAGAACAATTTCACATTACATGGTTTTGTTATATATCAAAGCGATTAGGCAACATTTTCGATGAAAGCTCCTAGGCAGCTTGACTTTATCGAGACATTTTGAACTAATTTACACTACACCTTATCAAATTAGACACTTAAACCTGCCTCACTTCTTCTCCTGCAACAGCAGGAAAGTCCGCAGCCTTATTACGTAAGAAACCGCATCAGTAACCATCGCGCGATCAAACGCTTTATGTCATAAAAGTCGAAATTACCTTAGGTATGGTAGGTCCTACAAAATCGTTTGCTAATCGCTCGCTGTGTCAGCAACTCTAAAACTTCTGTATCGAAGATAAATAATTGCAAATAAATCGCTAACGTTTTGTGTTTGCATGATACGTAATAAGCCTGCCGTTCAGTAATTTTTGAGTTTATCGCGAACAGACAGACAGACAGACGCGGTGGGGAACTTTGTTTTATAATATGTAGTGATAGTAACTCACTGACACGCTTGACTCCTATGGGAAGTTTGGACAAAGCCGTCTCTCTCTAGCAGTAAGTAGGTAGCCAATAAGGCAACTCCTTGTTCTGTGGTACACCTGCAGCACGACTAATGGCTCTGAGAGTGATTCAAGTAGGTATGTTCACTTAATAACATTTATTACTTTCGATAACACTTTGCTAATAATATGTTATGATTATTATGCAAGACTTTGAAGGGCATTGAACATTACCTAATGATATACTATTTCAATAACAAAATTCTTCGAGATTTATAATCTTTTTCCATTTGAAATTGATTTTCCGATAGATTTCTCAAAACAATTTTATTTGGGGGCACGGAAGTGACCGGCAAGACGAAGCAAAGATAAAGGGCACTACCTACCTTTTATTGAAGTGATTCGTCGTTTTTTTTAACTCTCATTACTTGGGTTTAGATTATACCAGATAAACAAAATTCTCGGGATATGATGTCAATAGTGGACTTTTTAAACATATACCCTCTTACTAATAAACGCGGAATAAAGTTATATCAGGTATAACTAAGGTATACCCATACATTTTCATAGGTTTATACCTGGTATAACTTTATTCTGCGTTTATTTGTAAGAGGGATAAAGTTTTAATTGCATAGCTCTTATACTTTAGATTTTATCCCTGATTTCGTCACTGACTCACTCACTGATGATCATCAAAATTCTTAGGGTACCTCCTGAGGTCCTGAAAAGCTGAAATTTGGTATGTAAGCTAATATTAGTTCACAAACAACAAAAAAATCTAAAACTTGGAACTTTTATACCCCCCAACCCCTTAAACTAGGGTATGGATGTTTGTATAAGACTGCCGCAAATTTTGATGCCAGAGGTCTGAAAATTGATATAGGTCTGAAAAGTGATATACTCCTGTGTATAAATAATAAAATAAATATTTCAAGATTTATAGTAAATCACTTTTCCACCATCACCATCCTTTAAATTAGTGTATGAAAAATAACTAAATAAAAGATATTGTCATAAGCAACTTACAAAAAGAAGTGAAATCTCACAAAAAACATTTTCATGTAAAATATGGCCAAGACGTCTCGTCTTGCAACATATCGCCAATCATAAAGGTATCAGATCTCATGTAGCTTTTAACTTTTTACAAACTCTACATCCTAGTCAAAATAACTTGGACTTGGCCGTTTCGCTACCGACACAGTTTAGGTTCCGAGGTTTACCTCCTGGTCCTGGAAAAAAACTAAAACCTTAGCTGCTTCTGCGAAAAAGTTAATTAAAAGGATGAAGGTAAGTGTCATTCTAAAGTATCTAGAATTAAATGATAGGTAAACCACTCACTAAGTAATAGTAAACAACATTAACCTCGTTAGAACATGTAGGTACTTACTCAATATATCATTCAATTAACGTAGTAAAGTAAAAACAACTAATAGGTAGGTACTCTATACGTTTTCTTACGCCCATAGAGGGGACTCTAGTGAGACTTTCTCCATACAAACACATTCTGCTGTTTTCTTCGTGGATAATGCCTCTATAGCAATGATTTTTTTCCATAAAATCTGGGTCTAATTAGTACGTGCCCCTATCATTTCCTTTTTCCAAAAACATAATCACTAAAATAAATATGACAATCCAAAAACCCGAAAAAAATGCCCGTTTTTACCGCCATGTTCAGACGGCTTTCAGACAAAATTGATAGGTTTTTAAGAAAAAAGAAAATGATAGAGGCATAGATATACTTTTTCTCTAAATTTTGATATAAGAATTTTTTAGATCAGACCAGTTTTCATGAAGAAAACAGCAGAATACGAAACGTCTTTTAGTCAAAGTTTTTGTAGGTAAAATCAGCCTGAGCTGCAGTTGTCCCTTTCGCACTTTACGGGGTGAGGTTGGAGGTGACGCGACGGCAATAGTTTCTTCAAATACCTATTTTTCAAATTCCTGTTGACTAGAGTCCGCTCTTAAGGCGCTATTTACGCCCAAATGTTAACGCAGTACTGGCCGTGCGCTCGCTCGATGCCAAAATATCAATATTGAACCTCTTTTTGAACAGTTTTGTTTGCAAAATATTATTTGATTTACATATGCTATGTTAGTCATGAAGAAATTCCAGCCATCAATTTTTTTGTGTAAAAATATTTTTAAACATCCAAGTCATTTTGGAGGTGTTTCCAAAAGTTGCGAAAAAATATCGTGTTGTTAATTATTTTTTTAAAGCAAACCTATTAGTTACACGAAAAAACCAATGTTCAAAATTATGTACATGAATCAATAATAAATATATATTTTTTTCAAACCTTTTAACCGAGCCGTTACTAAGGAGCATGCTTTAGAGAGTTACCGTTTTACGGCACTAAAGGCCGTTTTTTGCGATAATGGTACGGAACCCTTCGTGCGCGAGTCCGACTCGCACTTGGGCGGTTTTTTTGTTTGGATATTTGTTGATCAATCGCGCCTCAAATGCTAAACGAATTTGGATTAAATTTGGAACACGGATGGGCCCTGTCCTGGATAGGAGATATAATCTCCTACCTTCACGTGGATGAAACCATTGGCAATAGTTAGCATTGAATTAAGTAATAAAAACTGTAATGACCCAACACGTCTTATATTTTCGTCAGCAAATAGTCATGAGTTTACGTAACTCCTCGGTATATTTCGGGACTCCGGACCAACGCATAAACGCCGTCTGACTGCTAAAATAAGATGCACAGATTTACACTGAGATTTAACGATAAATCAATATTCAGGTAGGTAATAATTGCCTTATTTTAACAATAATTTTAACTACTTCTCTCCCACAGAGAACCAGAATATAGAAACATAACATAGAAATCTATGTAACTGAGAGTTATAAGTAGACATCGGATTATATGCATTTGCACGTTTGCATATGCAAATGCATAAAACCATTACTTTTTAGCGTTATTGCATATTTAAGTACTTTTTTTTTTTATATTACTTATTTCAATAGTTAAATGATTTTGCGGTGTTTTATTATTAACTAGCGGGGCCTCGCGGTTTCACCCGCGTAGTACCCGTTCCCGTGGGAATACAGGGATAAAAAGTAGCCTATGTCACCCGGGGATAGTGTAGCTTCTCAACGGTGAAATAATTTTATAAATCGGTCCAGTAGTTTTTAAGTTTATTCGTACATAAACTCACGCCTTTTTCCCATGGGGGTAGTCAGAAACTACAGAACGCCACCTGCTACGATTCTTACATACTTCTTTTACACACATTCATACATCTAGTCATACACACACGCCGGTTATGGGTACTGCGCATTTGGCCTTTCTGAAGAACATCACCTATAAGGTCTATGTATGTCTTTCATAGTTTGTAGTTTATTCGTTACATACTAAAATATAAAAATATAAATCTTTCCTCTTCATAATATTAGTATAGATTAAATGCTGTTCTATATAAAAACTCAGGCCAAGCCTGAAAATTTTACTGCAGAAATGGCACCAAATTTCATGTTCTCTTAATGTCAGTGGACGTAGAGGTAATTTCAAGCCTACAAAATAATATAAAGTAACAAACGTCACAAGTTTGGTCTAGAAAATCTAGAAAAACATTTATTTGTATGTTGTCAAAGAAATTATAAATGTGATAAGTAATTAAATTTATTAAGAAGCTGTTTGGTGCCGTCATACTCGAGGGGAAAACGCCACAGGCATGGTGCAGGGGTGTGGTGGTACTCTTTTTCAAGAAGGGTGACAATGCCCTGTTGAAGAATTATAGGCCCATCTCACTTCTTAGCCATGTCTACAAGCTGTTTTCAAGAATCATCACGAATCGTCTCGCGCGCAGGTTTGACGATTTCCAGCCTCCCGAACAAGCCGGATTCCGAAAAGGCTTTAGCACCGTAGACCACATACATACGCTGCGGCAGGTTATACAGAAGACCGAAGAGTATAACCTGCCTCTCTGTTTAGCGTATGTGGACTACGAGAAAGCCTTCGATTCAATCGAGACTTGGGCTGTACTGCAGTCTCTCCAACGGTGCCAAATCGACTACCGGTACATCGAGGTGTTGCAGTGTTTGTACAAAAACGCCACCATGTCAGTCCGACTTCAGGATCAGGCCTCGGAACCTATCTTTCTGCAGCGAGGTGTGAGACAGGGAGACGTCATATCTCCGAAACTGTTCACCGCTGCACTGGAGGATGTCTTCAAGGTTCTGGACTGGAGAGGGCTAGGCATCAACGTCAATGGCGAGTACATCACTCACCTTCGGTTTGCCGACGATATAGTGGTCATGGCTGAGACCATGGAGGACCTCAGTATAATGCTCGATGACCTCAGTAGAGCATCCAAGAGAGTGGGTCTTAAAATGAACATAGACAAAACCAAGGTTATGTTGAATGCCCATGTAACACCCACTCCTATCAAGGTTGGAGACTCTACACTCGAAGTTGTGGAAGATTATGTCTACCTGGGACAAACGATCCAGTTGGGTAGGGCCAACTTCGAGAAAGAGGTCAACCGTCGAATCCGACTCGGCTGGGCAGCGTTCGGGAAATTGCGCGGTGTCTTCTCTTCCAACTTACCACAGTGTCTCAAGACGAAGGCCTATGACCAGTGTGTGTTGCCAGTGATGACCTATGGCTCTGAGACGTGGTCGCTCACAATGGGCCTCATCAGAAAGCTTACAGTCACGCAAAGGGCAATGGAGAGGGCTATGCTCGGAGTATCCTTGCGTGATCGAATCAGAAATGTAGAGATCCGCAAGAGAACCAGGGTTACCGACATAGCCCGAAGAATTGCCAAACTTAAGTGGCAGTGGGCAGGGCACATTGCTCGCAGAACGGATGGCCGATGGGGCAGAAAAGTTCTGGAGTGGCGACCGCGAACCGGAAGACGATGCGTTGGAAGGCCTCCCACCAGGTGGACCGATGACCTGGTGAAGGTTGCGGGGATTCGCTGGATTCGGGACGCACGGGACCGGTCAATGTGGCGACACTTGGGGAAGGCCTATGTCCAGCAGTGGACGTCTTTCGGCTGATATGATGATATGATGAATTAAATTTATTACAATAAACGTGATTTCGTGAATAGAGAGGGCTATGCTCGGAGTTTCCTTACGCGATTGAATCAGAAAGGACGTCATCTGCAATAGAACCAAGGTTACCGACATAGCCCGAAAAATTGCCAAACTTAAGTGGCAGTGGGCAGGGGACATAACTCGCAGAACGAATAGGACCGAAAGTTTCTGGAGTGACGACTGCGAACTGGCAGACGTTGCGTTGGAAGGCCTTCCACTAGGTGGACCGATGACCTGATGAAGGTTGCGGGGATCCGCTGGATGCGAGACACACAGGACCGGTCAATGTGATGACACTTGGGGGAGGCCTATGTCCAGCTGTGGACGTCTTTCGGCTTAAATGATGATGATTAAGAGAGAATTCTAATGAAAAAGTATTTTGATATTTCATATTTTGCGCATAATTCGCCCTTTTTTAGTGCATATTTGCATGCATATTTTGGCATAGTGCATATAATAAGATGTTTAGTTATAAAAACTTTTCCCTTCGAAGCTTATTTTGCAGGAAACGTTCGTCTTTTAGGATAAAAAGTACAATATAATACTAATAGTAATATAGCAAATTTTCATTAAACAAATTCCAGTGATTACGTTTTACAAAACCCTTAAGTTTGTTGTAAAAGTAAAAGGTATTATTTTGTTAAATTAGTTAAGATTGTATTATTTTTTTCTCTCCAAGTTTTCCATAATTCCATTGCAACAAACTAGCAAATTCAGAGTCCTTAACTATGCCGCACTCAATCTCAGTATTTATCTAAAACTTACAACATTTACTTTGAGACATAACACGGCTGGAACTGCTGAAATATTCACCCATCGCTGAAGGCAAGCGATTCATGAATTTACAATGAGTTTTGTCCTTAACTTTGCAAATGTTTGATTCATTGAAGGTAATCGCGTGACCTAGTTACCGCGGGACACACATACACATTATGTATAATAGTAGGTATAGTATAGGTATATTTAGTAACGATCAGTCGGCTTATCTTGACGACTCACGTGTTGGATACATTGTTATGTTTTGCTATTGTAGATTAGGGCGTAGGTATTTTCAAGTTTTATCATCACTTGATCACATGACCATTTCAACATACCGAGTTTCCTCCGTGCCTCGGAAAGCACGTTAAGCCGTTGGTCCCGGCTGTCATTTGAAGATCTTTGACAGTCGTTACGGGTAGTCAGAAGCTTGAGATCTGACACCAGTCTAGCCAAGAGGTACCGCTGTTACCCAGTTACTGGGTTGTGGAGGTCAGATAGGCAGTCGCTCCATGTAAAACACTGGTACTCAGCTGAATCCGGTTAGACTGGAAGCCGACCCCAATGTAGTTGGGAAAAGGCTAGGCAGATGATGATCATCATATGATCATATTATCATCATATGCCCTTCGTGCCCTGCTAACTGCACCTTTTGGGGTCTGAATGTGGCCAATATCAGAGCTGTCCGAGGCCCTTAGAGACATTCTGTCATCGAAAGCATGGCGACAGTGATTGTCAAAAAAGTTAAGTAAAAAAAAAAAAAAAATACCCTTTGTTCCCACTAGTAGGTACCACTGAACTGTACCACCGGTGGTACTAGCGCGAAATTTCGTTCTCTGTAGTACCACCATTTATTTTAATTTTATTTTTTTATTAATTAACATCAGGCGAAATAGTAGTCAAACGCGAGCCTATAAGAAAGATTATAAAAAAAAAAAAATGAGTGGTACTAGTGAGACCGTTTGTTCCCAATAGTAGGTACTACCTACCAAATAGAGAAGGCATCTGCACTTTAATAAAGAAATTAATAGATATGCTCACTTTTGGACAGCCGCTCAGCGCTCTCGACTGCTTATGGTCATCTGGTTTTGGTCATCCTGCTCGCGAATATGTATCCTCCGACTGCACAGCCTGATTTTCTTCTTGTTTACGACTTTTTAGTTCACTTCATAAGCAGTCGCGTCTTTTTTTTTTGTTTTTTGAATTAACTTATTTTATTTCTTTTTTATAGTTATATTTTTTTCGAATTATGTCCAAATAGATATATGTGTTTTTTTTTAAATCACCTCTTAAAACCCTTTATTTTGATACCACACACGATGGGATTGGAAGAAAAAAAAATTGGGCCCCCACAATATGGCGCCCAAATTTTTCTATTTTCTAATTTTATGTAGCCAGTGACACTCGCAGGGTTAAGATGAATCGATTGACGTAAGAATCATCAAAATTGGCCAACGGGTTTGGCTTCTAGAACGCCACATAGGAACGAACATACATACATAGACTGATAAACACACTACCCTCCTTCAGCAGTCGGGTAAAAGGCAAAATTGTATGGGATTGACAAGTGATATAGAAAAATCACGTGATCAATCCATTTTCACATTTCGACTATCGCCTTCGCTGACATCGAATGTCATTTGTCTTGAAATTTGAGTAATTGGGTCCAAATTGGAGTTTATCGATACGAAAAGAAGAAGAAAAAGCCTGTAGACGCCCACTACTGTACATGGGCTTGGCCAGCTGTCCCGTGGTGCATTCAATTCATCTAAATAGTTTTCACGTAAATTCCTATGAACTCATTGACATTCCTATTTTTTTTTTTTTCGGTGGGTAGTCATCCAATGAGTTCTCCCGCTCTGGATGAGGCGGGAGAGCGTGTCTGACTTTTACTGACTAAAACCTACCCGTGTTCCTTCAGTTGCTTGAGCCAGGGCCGCGGTAACTCTTTTTCAAATTTATCCGCGACCAAAACTCGGGTTTTGGATCCTGTCTTTATCATTCATTACATAATAAATTTACCTATTATTCATTAGCGAAACAAACTCATTAACTTGCTAATTTATACTGAAGTAATTATTGTAATTTTCTTTACTATCGCCAAACTGCGCAGTAGCTAACTCTATATACCTAAGAATTAAATATAGATTACGTAAAAACAACTGCATAGGTAATAACAAAAAGAAAAAGTTTCATCATTTTATTTTTGGTACGTACCTAAATGCTTTTGTTTTTACTACTCGAAATTAAATGATCACACAATTATTATTTTTAGATTCGTACGTTTTTAGGGTTCCGTACCCAAAAGGGTAAAAACGGGACCCTATTACTAAGATTCCGCGGTCCGTCTGTCTGTCTGTCTGTCTGTCACAAGGCTGTATCTCATGAACCGTGATAGCTAGACAGTTGAAATTTTCACAGATGATGTATTTCTATTGCCGCTATATCAACAAATACTAAAAACATAATAAAATAAATATTTAGGTGGGTCTCCCATACGACATACGTTTTTTTTGCCGTTTTTGCGATAATGTTACGGAACCCTTCGTGCGCGAGTCTGACTCGACTTGGCCGGTTTTTCCTAAAGCATCATCACAGCCGAAAGACGTCCACTGCTACACTTAGGGCACCCGAGTCGCTAAATCCATAGACACAATTATAAACAGAGAGCTACATTTAACGGTCCCATGATTCTCACAACTAGCGGGATCCCACAGCCTTCACCAGGGCATCAGTCCATCTAGTGTTTGGCCCTCCAACGCTGCGTCTTCCAGTTGTCTCTCCAGATCTTTTCGGTCCCATCGACCACCCGTCCTGTGAGCGAGGTGCCCCGCTCACTGCCACTTCAGTTTTGCAATCCTTCGAGCTATAAATATATCCGCGATGATATCCGCAGGAGAGCCAAAGTTACCGACATAGCCCGAAGAATTGCCAAACTTAAGTGTCAGTGGGCAGGGCACATTGCTCGCAGAACGGTTGGCCGATGGGTCCGAAAAGTACTGGAATGGCGACCGCGAACTGGAAGACGATACGTTGGAAGGCCTTCCACTAGGTGGACCGATGACCTGGTTAAGGTTGCAGGAAGGCGCTGGATGCGAGACGCATGGGATCGGTCAATGTGGAGACGCCTGGGGGAGGCCTATGTCCAGCAGTGGACGTCTTTCGGCTGAAATGATGAGGATGATAAATATATCCACAGCTTCTCCTGTGGATATCTTCCTAATTAAGGATCTACGACACTTACCTACTTACTTGTATGTAAGTAGGCACATCAAGATATCCGTAGTTTAAAAATAAGAGAATTGCTATTCATAAAAATAGCTAATTGAACATCCCATTCCTACGCAGTAGTTCGTAATAGCTAGACCGAGTTGTTTGTTTTGAATTTCCTCTTGTATTTATAGAGCTCGTGTTGTCGCTCATTCGCTGAAGCCAGGAAGTCTAGCATTCAATACTTTTAGAAATATCGAGTTCAATGAAAATAGCCCTCGAGCTGTGTCTATTCAGGTAGAGAGAGCAGTGTTGGCACAGTAGTAACGGCCCTGAATTACAAGTTGTAGGTCGTGGGTTCGAACCCAGGCAGGTGCTTTAGTTTGTGTAAATTATTACATCACCACTGTTCTTAAGGGCCTACATACCCTTTAGTGCCATAAAATGGTAACTATCTTTTGGCATCGAGCGGGCGCACGGCCAGTACTGCGATAACATTGGGACGTATAGCGCCTTAAGGCGCCGATTCCCTTGAGTAGCTGATTTTAAAATGAGAATCACGTCTATACGGCTAGTCGTAATTTATTGGAAAAAATATATGTTATATAAAACCATTTTCTTAATAATTTTATTTGAGCAAATTTTGAGTTTTTTTCGTATAACATAGTGTAATTAATTTGTAAAGTTAAGTCTAAAACGGACAAAAACACGACAATCGCACTAAAACCGCTGGGCGTATTTTAATGAAATTGACACCATATCAAAGACAATTAAATTATCTACATTTTGATCTGAGGTTTTTTTTTTTTAAAGTCATAGAATAATAAGGAAAGTACAAAAAACTACTAAATTTTGGGTCGCGCGGGTGTGAAACGAGTGCGCGTTTTGTTCCCTCAAGGTCGTTGGCGTTAGTCGTCGTCTTAAAACTGTGAAGAAAAACATCGTGAGAAAACCGGCGTGTCCTAGAACCAAAAATTCGAAGACATGTGACATCCACCAACTCACACTGGGCCCGCGTAGTGGATTACGACCCATTGCCTCTCACAGAGAGGAAGCTTGTGTCCCAGCAGTGGGACACGAGCCTCCTCTCACAACACGCAATAATATTAGAAACTAACTTTTTCCGGCAGCTTCATTCTTGAGGTTAATAAATACCACAGGAACCATGCAGTTTGCCAACTGAGGACATAAGATAAGTATAATTTTCATGCTCATGATGCATTGCCATGAATAAATCAGATCGTCTATTAAACCTATATCTCCAATTATTTGGAATCGGCGCAGATGTTATCTTGTTCCATATTTCTCTACTAATAGATATAAGGCCGATTTCACCAATGAAACTAATCGCGATTAGTTCGACTAAATACAAATTCAAATGATTTATTTGTAAAAACATAGGTACAATATAATAAGATCTAATTCCAATGTCAGGATCGCTATGTTTAATCTAATAGGCATACAAATTTTGGATACATATAATTCTAATTTTAAAATATATATTTTTATGCATTGTATTATTTAAATTGGTTGTTTAGTGTTTGGTTGAGACCGCTGCAGAGAAACTACCAATCAGAACGCTGAATTTGCATAAACTAAGTTCAGTCAAACTAATCGCGATTAGTTTCATTGGTGAAATCGGCCTCAATCTCCCCACGCACAACGGACCAAATTATAGTCTAAGTGCGGAAAAAGCCCCTTTATAATCATGTCTGAATATATCATGACAAAATGAAATAGCCTTACACTTCTTCTCGATCTTTCAGCTCAAGAAGAAGCCTTATCATCCGCACTTTTTGCTACTAATTTCTACTAAAACTTTCCTTATTTACCTTATTCTTCTCCGAACTGTTAAGAAAGACATTGAACCTGTCACCAATCTTCTTTACCTTGTAATTAGCATGACATGAAGAATGGACTGAGCAATAACCTCACAAAATTGACACTCTGTAGATGGAGACAGGTAGATAGGACACGCACGGACCGTGTGGTCTGTCTCTTTATACCCGAATGCCGAAGGAGGGTAATGTGTTTAACAGTCTATGTATGTATGTATGTTTGTTCCTATATGGCATTCCAGAGACCAAACGCGTTGGCCGATTTTGATGATTCATACGTCAAACTACATTAAAATTGGACAATAGAAATATGACGGCTTTTGGGTGCCAAATTGTAAGGGCCCAAATTTTTTTTTCCAAACCCATCCTGTGGGGTATCAAAATAAAGGGTTTTAAGAGGTGATTTCAAAAATATATAACACTTATATGTTTAAATGTATCTAATTCGAAAAAATACTAACTAAAAAGTTATAAATAAAAAAACTTAATTCAAAAAATCAAAAAACCCGACTGCTTCAAAAGCGAACTAAAAAGTCGTAAACAAGGCAAAAATCATGCTGTGCAGTCGGAGGATACATATTCACGGGCTGGCTGACCAAAATCTGGTGTATCCTCCGCCTGCACAGCATGATTTTTGCCTTGTTTACGACTTTTTAGTTCGCTTTTGAAGCAGTCGGGTTTTTTGATTTTTTGAATTAAGTTTTTTTCATAATTTCTATAACTATGTGGCCACACAGACAGGAGGCTGGTGTCCTAGCAATGGGAACATCAAAAGGTTGATTATGATGTATATGTAGGTACATTGTCACTCTCTCTCTCTCTTTTGCTTCTGCTAGAATGTGTCACTTCATACCTGAGGGACTCAGTCCATTCTCTATTTCAATCTGGTAATTAGTGAGGTGTTTTAATGACTGGCAACCAACAATAGTGGCACACATTTTCAAGGATTATAAGAAAAACAGTTTTTTACGAAAAATATGACGCTATCACCATCTGAGTCACCCTGGGTCTACGTGGACTTTTTCGTCTTTTTTTTTACAATATGTGAAAATGAGACATACTCATATCTTGGATAAAATAAAAAAAACTTTTTCACAAAAAAATATAACGACTTCAAAAACTAATAAGTGAAAAATAAATTTATGTTTAGAAGTCGGTGTCTTTCGTAGGTACATTTTTTTTGCGTTATGGACACCGACTTTCAAAAAGAAAGTTATTTCCACTCTGTAGTTTTTATTAAAAAGTAACCAGACCATTAATAGCCTTAATACGACACTATTTACTTTAAAATAAAAATTGCCTTATTTATCAAAATCTTTGAACTTTGTGTTACAAAAATTCAGCGGATTCTTTCAAATTCTGTTTCTAATGTACTATTTTAGGCATCTCTATAAATTAAACTGGAAAAGTTACGTAATTC
The DNA here is from genome assembly GCA_949775005.1 of Orthosia gothica. Classification (NCBI taxonomy): domain Eukaryota; kingdom Metazoa; phylum Arthropoda; class Insecta; order Lepidoptera; family Noctuidae; genus Orthosia; species Orthosia gothica. The sequence continues at coordinate 9,832,760 of OX459066.1, forward strand.
TGGGTATGCACTAAATCATTATGTTATGCCTAAGTAATTAATAATGTTACATTTACATAATTTAGATAACGTAATGGCCAATTTTGATAACCATTTTAACCAATTTCTTGAAGTTTACCAGCCTAATAAATCTCAAAGTTTATCTTAGCACGTCGTCAAGTTTACAAACAAAGCAACGTTTGTTTTTGTGCGTTATCAAAATATTTTGACATTTCATGATGGATCTGAAACATGCGCTGTTCTGTTAATTTAAGATCTTTTAGAAAGCCTTTTATTTAAGAAAAATATAAGGCAGAGATCTAGGTATTATTAGGTGAAGTCACATTTCACCAGTATAGTTGTTCTATCTCACAAAGGCAGATGAATTTTAACAATATGACTCTTATTTCGACGTCATAAAAGTCACGTAACCCGCCTTCATGATTTAGAACATCTATACCTGCCGGGCGAGCACGGCCTACTGTGACAGGCTTGAGTTACACATTTTTATCACAGTTTGGGAGCAATCATCTTCCTGCCCTTGTCCTATGTTACTTGGGGTCGGCGCAACAAGTTTTCTCACGGTCACTGGCTCCCTTTTCTTTCATATCACTCCATCCATCTTTTCTTTAGCCGTCCCCTCCCTCTCCATCCATCCACATTTATATTCATAACTCTTTTAGTAACTTGCGTTTCATCCCTCCTCATCACATGATCGTGATAAATTGCGTGACTCAAAACTATCACAGAGGCCGTGCTCGCCCAGCTGATGTTAACGTCAACAAGGTCTGACGTATCTATGTGTAGTATAGGAGGCGAGCCTTGCCATGTACCAGCTCTACTCCGTCTAACTTACTTTAAAAAATCATCGTTTTCCATACCTACTAGACTAGCAAATCTGGATGTTGTTGTGGGTAAAAAGGGGCCTGCCTTTTGGAAAAGAAAATCGTTCATAGAAAAACAATGTGTCCGAACACCGTTACATAAAAAATTAAAAAAACTTTGTCTTCTTGATTTCACCACAAACAACAATAGAGTCAACGGGTGTCATTTGGGCGGTTACTCACTAGTGCGCGCACGATAAGTCTGCGCGCGACGGGTGGCGTGCTTAATGTTGCCAGCATAACTGATCTTTTTTCCTTCATTTAATCAATAGTCATTTTTCATTACTCGAAACTTAAAGTAATTTAAGATAAGCATTAATTAATTACTAGATTTTTCTACTTGCATAGAATATGGTGAAAAAAGCATCATGAAATTATTGTAAATCTTTTATTGAATACTTAGTAGTACATACTGTTAAATTTGGTTTAACAGTGGTCCTGCAGTGGCTAATAATATTTTTTTAATTTCTTCTTCAACAACTTTTGAAGAAGCTGCTGCCACATAACCCTATTGAGTTATTTCGGTAACGGCAAATTCAGAAACGCCTAAAACAAAATAATGATAATTATATTACATGATGCTGGTCCTGTCCCGCTGGTATATTTATGTACCACCCAAAATCCAATACTGTCGGGCACCGATTGTACGAAAATTTAGGGAAATTTTTGTATTGTGGTATCCCTAAAAGTTACCTGTCAAATAAGCAACGCGGGCTCTATCATTGTAAAACGGTACCGTAGGCCCGTTATTGTCTTGTTCACTTCAAGAAAACATCCCTGCCATCACTTTAAATTACTTTTAGCATAATGATGGCGATTATTTACTTCGGAAACGAATAAAAACACGGAATACACACTCTCTTGACACCTGACATTTCGGCCGCGCGCAAACTTATCTTGCGCGCTCTCTGCACGTCCGTGTCCTTGCTTTTAGTTCCGAGTTCAAAATGTTCTGAATTATGGCAGATTATATATAAGTTTATCTGTGATGTAGTGCGTAAGCTTCCCTATAAGAAATAATACGGTTACTTCGGCACCGAAATTTCACGGACACGGATCGGATGAAGTGCGTTACCGAGTCGACGAGAAACCTTTGAACGTTCCCATGAAAAATTGTTTCAAAGATTTCGAAACGAAAAATCCTTTGAAAATCCACGTAACAAGTCGTTTCCAAACATTTCAAAACGAGGACCCAAGTATGAACTATGTAACGAAAAATAATTTAAAAGTAAGTAAGTTAATATTTTAATTTTAAAAGTAATTTTATTTATAGCTTAAGAATTTTCCATGCCAGGTGTTCATATATAATGAAACAAAAACGCCTACAAGTAAACCCATTCTCTTTGTCAAAAATACCATAAAAATTACAAATCAAGTTAAATTCGTTGAAAAGAAAATCATAATTTCCAAACACTGAAAGAACAATAGCGAACAAAAGTACACTACATTAGTCACGCATTTGTACAACATATACATTCCATACATACATATACACGTTATGTACTCATACGAGGCTATGTAACCTTGACCGTGACTGTTTTGAATGCTGCTAGTACCTACAAAATTTTAGGTACAGTCTTGAGCAGAAATAAGTGGCAAATGCGTATGATTTTCTCCTAGATCACTCATTCATTCATTCAGTTATTATTTGTATGGATTAATTGAGGAGCAGATACTCCTAAGTAGCTGATTTTAAAATGAGAATCACGTCTAAACGGCGAGTTGTATTTTTTGTAAAAAAAATATGTTACATTAGACCATTTTTTTAATAATTTGATCTACGAAGATTTTAAGTTTTATTCGTATATCATAGTGTAATTAATGTGTAAAGTTACGTCTAATAAGTGAAAATCCAAAACCACTAGACGTATTTTATTAAAATTTTCACCATCTCAAAGACAATTGAATTATCTACATTTTGATCTAAGGCTTTTTTTTGAAGTCATAGAATAATAATGAAAGTACAAAAAAGTACCGAATTTAGGGTCGCGCGGGTGTGAAACTAGGGCGCGTTTTGTTCCTTCAAAGTCGTTGGGGCGTAAGTAAAAATGAGAATCAAATAAAATTGCCACAGATGATATAGTATTAGCATAATTACCAACATAGTATTTTCGAAACCAAACTATCCGTAACGTACTTATCATAAAATAGGTATTTTCAAAATATTGTATCCGTTTTTTATCCAAAAAAAAAGCCGTTTGTGTAATGCATTCATGCTGGTTACTGTACCTACATACACATGTAAGTCAGTGGGTAAAATGAAAAGAAGCTAAAAAATGCAAAATAGTCTTTATTACCACAGTTAAATTCATGTAAATATATAATATTAAAGTAAGCAGATAGTCAAGCAATAAACTATTTTTGAAATCATTAAGATTTTTGCCAGACGTTTGAGTTGAACATTAATTTAACGAGGATATAAAAAAGACGTAAAATCTTGAGCCTGCTGGGCTAACAACATTGTTGTGTAAAGAAAAAGACTTAAAGTTTTTTTACCTATGTTAAGTTATGAACATATGCCAAGTAAATTTTTCCGATTTAAAAAAAACGAAAAACCCGACTGCTTGAAAAGCGAACTAAAAAGACGTAAACAAGGAGAAAATCATGCCGTGCAGTCGGAGGATACATATTCGCGAGCAGGCTGATCTAAACCAGACGTATCCTTCGACTGCACAGCATGATTTTCTCCTTGTTTTTAGTTCGCTTTACGCAGTACGTCTTTTTAGTTCGCTTTTCAAGCAGTCGGGTATTTTGTTTATTAATAACTTTTTGTATTTTTTTAAGATTAGGTACATTTTAACATATAAGTATAACTTGGAAATCACCTCTTAAAATCTTTTATTTTGATACCCCACATGATGGGTTTGAAATAAAATAAAAATTTGGTGCCCCTTAATATGGCGCCCAAAATCCGCCAGATTTTATTTTCTAATTTTAATGTAGCAGCCTCACAGGGTTAAGGCGAATCGATTGACGTAAGAATCATCAAAATCGGCCAACGCGTTTGGTCTCTACAACGCCACATAGGAACAAACATACATACAAACATATACTGATAAACACATTACTCTCCTTCGGTCGTCGGGTAAAAATAGAACTAAACTGCATTTAGTCTTCAAAAAAAAACAATAAAAGCGTTCTAACTTAGATTGTTTAGTTAACTAATTTTAAAGAATAGACCGTTACTAAGCTAACAAACAAACATACATAGCTTTAACTAAAGGTAATTGGTATTTGTTAGTTCAAATAAAGTGTAATTTGACTAGGACAGACGGAGGCAGTTTGTTGTCCGTCGACCCAAGAATTCTCCATCTTGAGTTGAATCACATTTTAATTAATCCTCGTAATGGATATAAAAACGTCCGTACTTGGTAAATTGCGGTTGACGATTTATGACGTATTAAAAAAAAACTACTTACTAGATCTCGTTCAAACCAATTTTTAGTTTCAGTTTCAAGTATGGAGACCACCAAAATGTATTGTTTTTTTTTCTATTTTTGAGTAAAAATCTTAATGCGGTTCACAGTTTCAGTTTCAGGTTTCAGGTTTCAGTTTCTCACCAAGTTTCAACAGCATAGTTCTTATAGTTTCAGAAAAAAGTGGCTGTGACATACGGACGGACAGACAGACAGACAGACAGACAGACAGACAGACAGACAGACAGACAGACAGACAGACCGACAGACAGACAGACAGACATGACGAATCTATAAGGGTTCCGTTTTTTGCCATTTGGCTACGGAACCCTAATAAACGAATAAAATTCTGAAAATATTTATTTTAAATAAGAGAAGAAGAAAGATATATAATAATAATAATAATTTATTTCAGAACATAATTCCATATAAAATGATTAGTACGGCTTAAAAACTATGTTAGTGCCTTAAAACTACTTATTAATTACTAACGTACATTAAACAAGACAGCCCCAGAACTATGCACCTTATTCCAGTGCCGCACAATAGGACACTCTACCCTATCTGTTATAGTGTTTAGAAGGCCGTTGGGGCTGCCCCTCACACGACACATCAGGGAGCATATATATGCATTATCGAGATATTTTTCAACAATCTTCTGTCTCGTTTGTAGAGAAACATAATTTCAAAAATCTATTTCGTCATTTTCTGTAGTCATGAAAGTAGTTCATGAAACTGATGCTAAATAATGATGATTCAAATAGTTAGATACGAGTACAACTATGATTTTAAAAGCCAAGTCGAAGAAGTATTTTTTTTATTAATAAAACCAGCAGCTTTGACAGAACTCCGTGGGACGTGGCGTTTTTTTTTCTGCTGATGAAAAATACCTGAGTTCATGTTTTTATACGTCATCGTTTTCCTGTCCTGTTCCCATGTTCACCATGTCTTCTACTACGATTCTGCCTTTCACTCTATCGTTCACTCCCATTTCTTCATCTCATTCCCCAGAATCCCCACATCCATCTATTTTACTCTAGCTTTGCTCTCTCTCTCAATTCATAATCAACCATTATAACATATCTATGTAAAACCGAGCAACATCAAGTGCTACTAAACAATGTGGCCACTGATTACTGCCAAGGGCAAACACGACGGTACTTAATTTTCATACAAATGTATGATTCTTTGAATGTCTGTCTACGGAATACGAACCAACGGCCATTTTTGTTTTCGTATTCAAGACCAACCAAGCACATGTGTGTTGATGAATTTTGATTGGAGTTTCTGAAGAAATGTCTGTATGATTGTGTTTATTTTTGGCGTCCTTATAATATTCTGAGTTTGTGAGTTGCTCCTTTGAATATATTTTGTTTATAGATTTTTTGTGGCGAAAATAATGTTGCTTTATTGCAGAATAAATGTATTTGAGACATGTTTGGCGATACATGACGGAGAGATTTGGTCGACTACAACACACTGATCTGTAAATTACACCACTACGGAATTCGAGGACAAGCTGCTGATCTTGTGCTATCCTATTAATCAAACAGACAGCAAAAAGTAAATGTTAATGGGGCGACATCCTCCGGGTCTCTAGTCAAGATGGGCGTGCCCCAAGGATTAATTCTCGGCCCTTTCCTCTTCCTTGTTTACATTGATGACCTCCCTTTTATGATGGCCAAATTATCGGATATAATTCTATTTGCTGATGATACTTCGCAAATTTTTAAAATAGATAGGAAGATACGGATGTCTTATATGTCAACGTAAGTCTAATTATTCTCACAAAATGGTTCGCAGCTAACAATATTTTACTGAATGCGACAAAAACTAAATGTCTAAAGTTCTCCTTACCAAATGTACCACAACGTGACCTAAATTTAAATCTTGACGGCAAAAATCTTGAAGTTATAGCTGAAACTGTATTCTTAGGGATTACTATCAATTCAAAACTGCAGTGGGGCGCGCACATTAGAACTCTTTCTATGCAGTAAGGAAAATAAGGCAGCTAACCGATGTAGCCACAGCTAGGTTAGTATACTATGCTTATTTCCACAGTATTATATCTTATAGCATTCTGCTGTGGGATCAGCAGCAGATGTTGACTCAATTTTTATCTGACAAAAGAGGGCAATCCGCGCGATCTATAAAATGGGTCCTCGCGAGTCCCTTAGAGAAAAATTTAAGGAAATCGCTATACTGACTCTATCTTCACTTTATATTTTGGAATGTATTTTGTATGACCGCAAAAATCGAGGGCGTTTTAAAAAATTAAAAGCGACTTACATAATTTAAATACACGCAGTATGCACGAAATTGTAATACCCAAATTCAGATTAACAAAAACTAGCAAGTCTTTTCATATAAACAGTATACGCTTTTATAACAAGTTGCCAAAGTCAGTTATAGAACTGACCGATGGGAAGTTCAAAAATCACATCAAACGTGTCCTTATTAAAAAAGCATACTATAAAATCAAGGACTACGTTGAAGATAAAAAAAAATGACTTTAGCTCCTTCTGCGCATGCGGCTTCCCTGGTAACTCATAAACGGCACAAATATGTTGATGTCTCTAACTATTCTCAATCTCATTTTTTCTTCATTTAATAATTTTTTTACAATGGTTTTCAATCATCTTTATAGCCCTTTGCTAGAATAGTTACAGCACTGATAACAACATTTGTGCCACATGTTAAATTTAGTCTTGTTATACTTTGTACGTAGGTATATAGATTCTTTCACCGATTGTTTTGTAAATGTGTGAACATTGTAGGCCTTCTAGATTTCTAGATGCTTGTTAACATTTTATCTCGTTTTACTTTTTTTTAAATCTTTTGTTTATTTATTTTATAAAAATTTTTTTTTTGTTTCTTACGACTTATTGTCGGGCCTGCGTTGTCCCCCCATCTAAGTACTGCTGTAACATGGAAATATTGTAAAACCAAACAATTTTTAAAAGAGTAACCATGGAGTTTCTTGCCGGTTCTTCTCCATAGGAAACGACCAACCCGAACCGAGCACCTTTTGTCGACGTTTTATAAGTGCCCGTGTAGACCTATCTGAAATAAAAATTATTGATTTTGATTTTAGAGAGCCGACTTCAAATAATGGGATAGGCTAGGTAAAGAGAGAATGACAACATTGCTTCTGATTAGAAGCTAGAGCTGCACCTGTTCTGATAGAATATATAGAACGCCTAATACAAGTCCGTGATTAGACCTGTCAAACTGTATGGATCAGAATATTGGGCTGTGAAATAGATGGATGAAAAGTGATTGCATGTAGCAGAGATGAGAATGTTGAGATAGATGTGCGGAGTGACGAGAATGGATAAGTGATGAATGATAAATGATAAATAATTTTATTTCTGTAAGTTGGTTTTAACAAACTCTTTTACATGTCAATCATATTTTTTTTAAACTAGATGAGGTCGGCGTTTCCTATCTGACTACTCTGAGAAGAAAGGCCGAAACAAACTCAGAGGTCACAGTCTCTTTTAATGTCAATGGGTGAGTTACATAATATAAATCGTCTATTACGCTAGTCAAACCACGTGTTGTGTCAAGTCTCCTCTTTCATGGCTCGCACTGTACTGAGAGGAAGTTTGTGCACCAGTGACAGAAAAAGTTGAAAGAAAACCGGCTGTCCTGGTATGGTCATGTGATGAGGAGGGATGAAACGCATGTTGATGGAAGGGAGGGGAAGGTCAAAGAAAATATGGATGGACTGTCTGAGGAGTGACATAAAAGAAAAGGGGGTCAGTGATAGCGTGACGGGGGACAGGACGGTATAGAAGAAGAAAACATGTGTCGACCCCAAGTAGCATGAGACAAGGGCATGAAAAATATTTAGCATGCCGCTAAATATTTTTACTTACAGTTATCCCCAAATCTTCTTGGCCGCTCTGAATTTGGCTATAATGGCTGCGCAGTAACAAATCTCATACTTCTTCTTGGTGTCGATGATTCCCAGAACACCGGCAAGATGGTCAGATCCAGTGAAAAGAGTTGTTGGAGGCAGTGCCGAGCGGTCCTCACTGCAGATGTTGGCATAGCTTGGAAACGCGTCGTATCTGGCCGTGATCCTGAACAGTGGGAAAGCCAAAGAAAAAGATATAATCTCACTGCACAGCAAAGGTTCACTGTTAATTACACCCATGTAATCTAGCTGTAATTATATTATCTGTGCTGTAAGTAATATTAAGCTACTTTGACATTTCAAAATCTCTAAAATGCTTTCTTTCAAAGCTCTAAAAACGGTGAAAGAAAACATCGTCAGGAAACCGGCATGTCCTAGAACCAAAAATTCAAAAACATGTGACATCCACCAACACACACTCGGCTCGCGTGGTGGAGACTATTCCGTCTCTCACAGAGAGGAGGCCTGTGTCCCAGCAATGGGAACAAAAAAAGGCTGATGACTATGACATATTTCAAATACAATTTGTGAACTATGTTCCAGCTAGCTATAAATATCTTTACACTAATCCTCTTGATCTTTAGCTATTCTCAGAATTCATGACCCAAACTTCATAAGTTCATTACGGATTTGTCAGCTGCCAGATGACGTGACCAAACACCATTCATAGTATAATTAATATTATTTAAATCCTGTTTTTATTGCACACGTGAAACATGACGTGACTAGCAGTTGTAAACACACTCATAAATTAAAACCGGTTTCTGTAAGACGAACATTTTAAACTTGTGTGCGACGAACGTGCACACTGTTTTTGAGTTTTATTTTCTTTTATAATCAAGGAAGCTTCTTGTTGACTAGATCCTGAAGATTTAGATGTCACTTTTCATCAGCAATTCAGCATCCTGAGATAAGGAGGGCTTAAATGTGCCAACTAATATGATTTGGAATTGAAGTGTAGGATTTACCTAGAGGAGGATTTTTTTAAAATTATTAACGTTTTTTTTTTTATTTGATAAGAGATTCAAGAAAATAGACATAATTACAATGGGAATAGGCTTTTAAAATATAAAGTTGATCAACATAAAGCTCTTGAATAGCGACAAAGGTACCTACTAATATTCGCAACGCACAAAAAAAATGTAACCAGATTTAGCCAGAAACAACACACGCCCACAGAATAAAATTAACATGATAATGAAGTCATTTAGTCGACTCATGCTTACAAATCTACAACAACAGTCTCAGTCTTCAAGCACTGTTTCTTTCCGCAACACCACAGAGCGTAGACGTTTTTGCATCCATTGCTAGACACGGCTTTATCAAAACATTCCATAGGTACAAATCAGGCGTGTCAATGTGTGCCTCTGTTTACTCATTCAAATATTGACGGCACGTAACAATTTTGACTTTAGCCATAGTCAGAATGACAAAACAGCCATAAAGCCACGCCACGCAAGTTTGAGCTGTCATAATATAGTAATTTTTGGAGGACACAAAAATTTGCAATGGTGTCCCTAGTCTCTGCCAGCGTAGTGTTCCCTGCTCTATGCGCAAACGCAAAACCAACGCTAAAACACGCGCCATTTTGAATTTTACGTCATTTGTTGTTCGGTCACACTCGGCAGAAATCGCGCGATGTAAACCTTGAACGTGTTTACAAAAACTGCGTTCAACTTTGCAGTTATATAAGTATGCGTGAGTCAGGAGACACGCCCCTCTTTACCCACGTGGGGTAAGCACACGTGGTGGGTAATAAAAAGAGATAGTTGACATTGAGTGTTGTTGTAGGACTTGTAGGTACCTACTATTGTTTTGAATTTTTTAGTGATTGATTGCGTGTTGATGTTTTTGTTTTTGTGGTAGTGTGGAATCTTTTGGTTGTATGAACCGGCGCTGTTAATTTAATTTTAGAGTAAAATCACACCAGACTGTTTTCAGCGATATCTCCGTCAATTGTGGACCGATTTTGAAAATTATTTTTTTTTGTTTGAAACAGTATATTCCCAAATTGGTGTTATTTTAATTTGGTGAAGATCTGTTGAAGAACTTCGGAGATATACAATAGAACTCTTCAATTAATGGCGGCAAATCTCTCGGGATTGCTCCAATCGCATGTCTCGCCAGTACGCTCTCAAGGTACAGGGGGGTGACCACAAGCTCTTAGAGTAAGGTTATTTTGAGATCGAATAAGTGACAGATGTATACACGTCATATACATCTGTCCCTTACACACACTTAAAATAACCTTACTCTAAGGGCTTATGGTCACCCCCCAGTTCACCTTGGTATACTCTCATTTCACCGTTCTCTCTTCTCATTTTCTCATTTCTCTGTTCAAGTTTCATGATATTCGGGTAATCTATTCTGGCATCATAGGTATCTTACTAAATAACTAGGCTACTTACTTAATAGGTACAACAAAAAAAAACCTTTCATTCCCACTGCCTTCCAAATCGCATAAACAGACAAACATATATATCCCTACACATACTCTCACATTCACTCACGCTCATGCACATACACACTCCACTTACACTCTCACTAATATACACACACTGACATGCAAAAGTAATGTAATTAGTGCTATTTTTATGTTTTGTATATTTTGTTGGAATATTCTACGTACCTAGTTTGCATATTTTTGATATTGTTATGCCACAAAATCTTACATACATTTATATTTTATTGTTTTTTTTTTTATTCTTATTATTATGTATACCTGGAACGCTGTCGTCTCCCTTCTTGGAGATGGGCGCTAATGGCCGCGACACAGTACTCCATACTAATGCGGCTGTTAACGAACTCAAACTTTTGTAAACCGTTTCTTGTTCCAATAAATATATTTGAACTAAAAATTGAAACTGAAACTTTGCCTAAAACTGCCAAAACGTTACCGTTGACGCTTTCAACAAACAACATGGCTCTCACTAAAACACGTGCATTATCTAACACATGTTTCCATAACATATGACCGACATATTAATTAAAATTTATAGCCCTGTGTACTATAGAACAACAGGAAGACTCCTACGCATACGACCATACAGTGCCGAATAGAGTTGGCGCCATTTGTCGCGTCAAATATGAATTATGGAACTCAAATAGATGCTTAGCTAATTATTTATGGAAACAGTAAGAGAAGAGGGAATGTTAGGCCTTTCAATGGAAGGATATGAATGAGAACGGGTCAGTAATGCTAATGTTTGAATTTTAGAACGTTGCTAAAGCGTAGTTTGCTTTGTTGTGGGTTTAAAATTCTTCCATACAAACGTAGTCTAGCGATTACTCCACTGTTTTACGATGTACGTTCATAATTAAAAATGATATCAGATTGTCTCATTATCATCTAGCCCTGTATTGAAAGTTGTGAGCGTCCAAATTTCAACACAAATTTTAACGCATCTTTGGGCGGCAATAAATACCATAAGAAAAAAGGAAAATTGCAAAACGGCCTCCATACAGGGATAGATTAGTAGATTCCACAAAGCAAATGATTTATTTTGAAAATATAAATTTAGTAGTTTTTTCATGTTAACTAGACTTCCAAAGGTCTGTTTATAAAATTTCGCGCGCTCGTTTTCGTCCTAAATCATCATCCATTTCAATACAAATTTGCAAAACTGCTAATTCGTACGCGAACTAGCTTCTTACAGCTTATCGCAGCATCTATATCTTTCGCACGTGTTTTCGGATGAGATAGCATGCATTTTAACCTCGCGCACAATATAGTTCGTGCCGTCGACTAGGGGAACCTTAACACATTCTTTTTTGACATGTTTGCTAAACTATTTCTAAATATTTTGATGTTCTTAATTCAAATGAGGGTAGCTAGGCTATGTTATGAGAAAAAGGACAAGTAGTCTGTACTCTGTATTGAAAATGGACTCTAAGGTACCAATATTGCTAGCTGTATTAAAAAAATTGATTCCCTGCAACCACGAACACTAATTATTATTTTATTAATCACCAAACTCGCACTAGGCGGATTGGAGATATCAGACACCCCTATTTTAAATCTTCAGAGCCCACGTCAATCACAAATAAAGATCATGAAACATTCAATTTGCTGGCCGGTTTCTCTGAATCAAATACCAACCTTACAAGTAATATTGTTTATTTATTGTTTGTTTTTTTATTGTTTATTTTTGGTTGAAGGGTACATGCTTCGCTAACTATGTCCTCCAGTCCTACCAACTTTCCTGCCATCTATCACAAAATAGTAAGTATACAGAAGGGCCACTCCCGCCGTTTAGAAAATTGACAGCTAAACTTGACAGATTCACTAGGGTTGCTACTATATTGATTCCGAATAACAAAAACGAGTAGGTTGTATAAGTTACTAACATAAATACATCGATTCGTATAAACATACATCATATCATGCTTACATGCCTTAGAGGGTAGACTGGGCATCAAATATCCATTTAATATCACGAAGCATTTAATATTACGCCACATACGACGAAGATTGGAGTGTAACAAGACGAAGTAATAGTGTAATAATGATCCCACTTAAAACATTAAATTGTGAAAAGCTCCAAGCTCGACAAAAATATATATGTGTATAAACAGGTACCTAATAAAATCGAAAAACCAAAGATGATCTTAAACAAGAAGAAAATTATGCTGTGCAATCGGAGGAAACATATTTGTAAGCTGTATGACTTGAACCTTATTATTATGACAAGTTCCCAATTTCATCTATGGACTTAAATAATTTAATATAATCCTAGATAATGAATTTATAATTTGTCATCTTAAAAGATTTAATGACCTTTATAACTTAACAATTTTGAAAGAAAGAATTAAAAACAAAAAGTAAATTCGGTCTGTAACAAATAATAAAGGTAACCCATTCAATCCACCCAACCTCGTTACAGTACTTAATGTATGAATGACGTGACAAACGCCCGCACAAAGCACTCATGACAGCCGCGACTGAGCTCGGTCCAATATTGCCCAATGCTCCCTGTAAAACCGCAATGTCAAAATTACACTTTGTTCGTAGTGGCCCCTCTGTCTGCGACGCGCCGCGCCGCCGCTTACGTACTTTGTGCATCTATGCCCCAAAACCTGCAGTCAAAACAATCTACACACTACCAGTGACGAATATGTCGATGCCATGGAAGTGGCGAAGTATTGGGGCCAAAGTATTGTAGGTAGTATTATATTATCTGTGGCCCACAGAATTTAATAATCTTAACCATCGAAACGAAGAAGAATTATATTTTAATATACGTATAGTATAAGCACTTACAGAAGAATATTAGAAGATACAATAAAAACACACCTTGCTCTAATTAGACACTATTTGATTACCATGTCTTTAGGAGCTGGAAGAAAAAGACCCACACATCTACCGCACCAATGTAGGAACCATGTAGGTATTACCACTATTCTTATCTTTTTCAAGATAATATCTTAATAAGTACGGAAATGAATACATACATCTGAATGAGGTGCTTGAGGATAAAAAGTCAACAACGCTCTTGATAGCCTGTCAGCGGGCATTCAGGCATTAGGTGGTATATGGTAGCATCAAGTTTTAGTAGGATCAATATCAATCATTCTGCCTAGCCTTTTCCCAACTATGTTGGGGTCGGCTTCGAGTCTTACCGGAATCAGCTGAGTACCAGTGTTTTACATAGAGCGACTGCCTATCTGAACTCCACAACCCAGTAACTGGATAACACGATACCCCTTGGCTAGACTGGTGTTAGATCTCAAGCTTCTGACTACCCGTAACGACTGTCAAAGATCTTCAAATGACAGCCGGGACCATTGGCTTAACGTGCTTTCGAGGCACGGAGGAAACTCGGTATGTTGAAATGGTCAACCATCCACGGACCGACCTCGTCAAGCGTTGCTTAACCTTGAAGATCGACCCGTGCGGCTGTTATTATTTAGCCACGAGCCCCTCGTAGTAGGATCAATATGGAGCATCATAAAATATTGACAAAATATGTAAATGCTTCCGAAAATCAACAGAAAATTACGGAAAAAGGAAACATGGAAGTAAACAAGACGCCATACTGCCGATACTACGTCGAAAATTCTCCATTGTTTTCAAGGATGTCGTATTAATTATTTATTATTAACAATAATGTAAGATGCAGACGATTTCAAGTAGGTACCTCCTGATATGTATTCAAGAAAACAAGTACCGGCGCATATTGCTGTGGTGTTTGTAAACAAAAGACTTGACAGAGTCTTAGTTAATAAAATATAGGTACCTATTAATAATTTTAGGTACCTACCTGCGACTTATTGTATTCATCATTATACTTCATATATATATAGGGAAAAATAAAAAACTTTTTTGCAAAAAAATACTACCGACTTCCAAATGAAAAACTACAAAGTGAAAAATAACTTTATTTTTGGAAGTCGGTGTCTTTCGTAGATATCAATTATTTGCGATATGGACACCGACTTCCAAAAATAAAGTTATTTTTCACTTTGTAGTTTTTCATTTGGAAGTCGGTAGTATTTTTTTGCAAAAAAGTTTTTTATTTTTCCCTCCCCTTTTTAGTTTTACCTACCTAATAGGCAAGTTGTTTAGTAAGTACCTATTACGCCAGAACAGATTACCCGAAAAACATGAAACTCGAACATAACCGGTGAAATTAGAGTTCTGCGTACCCCTTTCAGTATACTGGCGTGATGTTATGTTATGAAATGGTATAAACAATAAACAGACATGCGATTGAAGCAATCCCGAATGATTTGCCGTTATTCATTGAAGAGTTCTGTTGTATATCTCCGAAGTTCTTCATCAGATCTTTAACAAATTAAAATGGGACCAATTTCGGAACATGTTCTTTCAAACAAAAAAAAAAAAACAAAATCGGTCCACAATTGGCGGAGATATCGGTGAACATACATAAAAAAAAAACATACAAGAAGTCGAACATAGAACCTCCTCCTTTTTGGTAAGTATATGTCAAACTGACGTATACGTTATTGTTACGGTATTGTTAGCCTGTCAAGCGCTATTGTTACTGTATTGATACTGACTGCTGTCACAGAGATCAAGCTATCTTTTATGAAGTATAGTGTTCATTGAACAAACAAGACTAGATTCTAGGATTCTTTCTTTTAGTTAACCTAGAGCTATTTGATAGCCCTCTAGACCAGTTATAGGCAGTTGTTGGCAGTGAAATTTCGAAGGATGAGCTCTCCAGATTAGCTAAAAAAACTGGATCACAACTGCACTATGTTTTTTTATCCCCAATGATTATCTATATAGCCCTTTGTAAATGTGACGTAAAATCTTAAGGTTGAGTAACCCCTCAAAACCTATTTCTGGATAGCTAAAAAATTTTTTACAAAAAAAGTTGTTTTCTTTCTATAGAAAACGACGTAATTTTTTCTTATTTCTTACGGCGCATTTATATGGTCTCATACAATTGCGTCATAAACAGTTGCGTCTACTTAAAAATAACATAAAAATACGAAAAGAGTTTTTATTTATCGAGCGCTGTTTTCTTAGAATGAAACTTCTCAAAAATAACATATTAGGGAGTTTGTAAGTTTTTAACCGACTTCCAAAAAAGGAGAAGGTTATCAATTCGAGTGTTTTAAAAAAATGTTTTTAACTCAGAACTTTTTACTATGTGAACCGATTTTGATGATTTTTCTTTTATTTCAAAGCTTGCCATGTGGTCTCATTTAAATTTCATCACGATCTGGTGAAGAACTTCGGAGATATACATTAGAAATTTTTAATAAACGACGGCAAATCACTCGGGATAGCTGCAATCGCATGTCTGTTTATTGTTTACACCATTTAATAACATCATCACACTGGTACGCTCTTAAGGGGTATGTATCTGTGAACATTTCATCCTGGTATACTCTCATTCCACCGGTTTTGTTTAAGTTTCATGTTATTGGGTTAATCTATTCTGTCATCACTTTGGGCATTATAGCTACCTAGCCTATAGAACTGGTCCATTATGTATCACAACTAAAAAGTAAAAAATTAAAAAACAATTTTACAAAAAAAAACAACCGACTTCCAAAAAAAAAAAATTACAAAGCGAAAAGTAACTTCAATTTCGGCAGTCGGTGTCAATAACGAAGAAACGAAAACAGGAATACCGACTTCCGAAATTGAAGTTATTTCAATAACGAAGTCGGTGTCAATAACGAAGAAACGAAAACAGGAATACCGACTTCCGAAATTGAAGTTATTTCAATAACGAAGTCGGTGTCAATAACGAAGAAACGAAAACAGGAATACCGTTTTCCGAAATTGAAGTTATTTTTCGCTTTTTAGTGTTTTTTTTTGGAAGACGGTTGTAATTTTTGTAAAAAGGTTTTTTTATTTGTTCGTTGAAGTATCTAGAGCATTGTAGCCTTCATAAACCGTCTATAAAAAATAAAAGAGCTGGTACAAAAAATATGGTCAAACAAAATTTTATTTTCTTTTACAATCTGAACTGACATTGCTCAAACATTTTTAAAGTTGACAAAAACATTTTTTTTTATTATCTGGAGTAAACACATAGGAATTTTAAAACGCAAAAACATTGACAACATGGCTTCCTGCGATAGCAAATAATTGGTCTATTGTTATTCCGCCATTAACATTCCTACCAAATCGGCAACGCCATGGTTTAAACAGTAAACAAGCTTCTATTTTTTACTCAATTAAAATAAACGTAAACAACATTCGCACAACTAATTAACTTAACTAATTGGAACTGATGTTTGAGGAAGGTACGAGTAACTACTAAATACCTACTCTTGTAATCTTTCACCCCTGAATTTCCGAAGAGTTGGGTAGCCAGCAGCCGTATTGCATAAGTGCGCAAAGAGTTTTAACGCTATCCAACCGACCAAATCGGCCAATCACACAAGACGGAAATCCACAATGCGTCATTCATCTCACATGTGATTGGTCGATTTGGTCGGTTGGATAACGTTCTAACTCTTTGCGCACTTACGCAATACGGCTGCAGGTATTTCACCAGTTCCTTTTGTTTGGTCCCGTGTGAATAGAAATATCTAATTACGAGGAGAGATCGTGAAACAAACGGACTACGACAATACAGCGATTGGACAATATTCAATGAAAACACAACCGCTCTGCGAAGAGCGAAGCAAAGAAAAATAAATATTAAACACACAAGAGACGAGCCAATTTCTGTGTTACAACCCTATTTCTTTAACTATTTTAGATTAATGCGTAGGTCTTGGATAATCATATGTATGTAGATCACACTAATCACAAAAAAACTATCGTGAAGAATCTGTACCTCTCTCAATAATAGTTGTTTTTCTTGTTTACTATATTTTTGTTCCATACTTGTTACTGTATATATTTGTCTATATGGTATTTATATGTATTTATTTTATATAAAAGTAGTACACCAAAGACTACCTACAGTACTGTCTTTACTTTCATTTTTAAAATCCATCCAAAGGTTGTCTTGAAAAGATCGCTTTTAGCGATAAGGCCGCCCATTGTGTCACCCAGTGTAATGTTTTCTTCGTCTATACTTTCTGTAACTCATATGGTGTACATAATAAAGAGAATTATTTTCTATTCTATTCTATCACACTAATATTATAAAGGCGAAAGTCTGTGAGTGTGTTTGTATGTTTGTTAGTTCTTCTGGATGAAATTTGGAACAGAGATAGATTGTAGTCAGGAATAGAACATAGGATACTTTTTATCCCGGGATAATTTTCGACTTTCACGCAAGCGAAGCCGCTGGCAGAAGCTAGTAGTTACATATTTTTACAATGCATGTCCTCGAAAAGAGCGGTTTTCCAAGCAGCCAAACTGTGCGGAAAGTGTCACTTTTTTCACTAGTGCTTTTTACTTTCCTGTACTTTTTTAATTTTTAACTCCAACGTCAGCCCGACGCATAGAGTATTTATTAATTGAGAAAAGTTTTAAATATTAGTTATGTACAGAGATTATCATTCATATAAAAGGTAAAATAAAACTAATACTTTATTTTAGGCGTTGTTAATTACTCTAGATTTAGATTTTGATCAATAAATTAATTTTAAATATTCATTAAATATGTTTGGCAGAACGTACCTATATTTTGCTCGTGCCTTATTGCGTTACGATGTGACAGCTATTCGCACATGCGCAGTAGATATGCCCGAGGAACTATTAGTTAATCTGTGGATATGCTGAACGCGCTTGGATAAGCCCGCCATTTTATTAATTTCATTTTATTAATTTATTTATTTCCTCGCACAATGCATAGTAAAATGTTGTATGATACACGTACGTAAGATGATTTCCGACTCGTGTCGATTTATCCACTCACTCGCTTCGCTCGCTCGTGAATAAAAATGCCACTCATCAGAAATCACCTACCTTCCGCACTTGTAGCATAAATAACTATTATCCCATCTCTCAAAATCTTAAAAATGTATGTACAACAGTGTGTAGCCAAAATGTTAAACCACAAGAATTAATACCTTTACATAGGTCAAACGTTTATCGTTTCATGCGGGCGACCGCAGAGGGGTGAAACCACCATGAAATGTTAAAACCAAAATCACTTCATCGCCAACAGAGCCGTATTTATAGCTCAAAGCATACCCACATCTGATAGCTTTACCCAAAACTTTGACAATCACAAAGTTATTGTAATGAGATAAAAGTCTCTAGAGGTAGGATTCTCTGTGATAGCAATTGTAGAGTTCATACTATCGCGTGTTTGAATCAGTCACGCTTCAATGGTTGTACGAATGTTGACCACACGGGTTGACCGTTGACCATAACATGCAGCCTTATTGCGTATGTGAATTCGGCAAGGCAAGATCAATTGAAACACATGCGTGATGAAAAACGCTATGTGGATTTCCGTCTATGTGATTAGTCGATTGTTCATCATACTCTTTGCCCTTTGCCTTGCCGAATTCACTTACGCAATAAGGCTGCTGGGCTTTTTATCACAATCCCCGTAGTATAGTTTTGGAAGCAACTGGCAAATTCTAAAAAAGTGTTTTAAAAAAACGAAGTGTGCACTTGTAAATGGTAAAAAAATCCACACTAAACCCATTGACAAAGCACCTGTAAACGGTAACAAGTAAAATTTCAAAATTTAAAAATCCCTCGACACATTTATCTTGCGAAAACATCCCGATTCAAACAGTAAAACACCCATAACTTTTGAACGGCTGAACCGATTTTATTCAAACATAGCTAAGAACACTCTCGACAAAATTACCTTTCAAACAAAAAAAAACTAAATCAGAATCGGTTCATTCGTTTAGGCGCTATGATGCCACAGACAGACACACAGATACACAGCAACACACGTGAAACTTATAACACCCCTCTTTTTCCGGCGGGGGTTAAAAAAATCCACACTAACCCCATTGACAAAGCACCTGTAAACGGTAAAAAAATTCACACTAACCCCATTGACAAAGCACCTGTAAACGGTAAAAAAATCCACACTAACCCCATTGACAAAGCACCTGTAAACAGTAAAAAAATCCACACTAACCCCATTGACAAAGCACCTGTAAACGGTAAAAAAATCCACACTAACCCCATTGACAATGCACCTGTAAACGGTAAAAAAATCCTGAGAAGGTTAGATTTTGTAAAAGACGATCAAGGTAATTAAATCTCAAGAGGACAGATAAACCTCTACAGGGTCTTAAAGTAAGATAATTCAAATTCCGTTTGCAGAACATAGTTTCAAGACATCGGCTTTGTTGCTATTTCGAGTTTTCAGGATGATTGATGATACACCGATTGGTTGGTACCTTCAGAAAGACATACGCAGGTTTCTTGTTTCCAGATTTTCTGCCTATTTTCAGTTGGCAGGTAGTATCTAAGCTATTTTACAAACTTTTATTTAACTTGCAATGTATTATGGTCAAATCTTGCAACTGAATTTTAAAGCAGTTATAGTTTATCCTCCGCCGATTAAGATGAAATTTTGCATACAAGTTTAGTTTGCTTGGCATGGTTAGCCAAGTGACGTCATTCTAAACCCAATATGGCGGACGGTCCAAGATGGCGGACTTGTTATTTTTTGTGCACTGCCATGATATGGGTATCAAATGAAAGGGTTTGCAGAGGGTTTTAGGGAAAAATCATAAAATTGTATGTCGTTTTTGTGGCGCATAAACACTTTTTCTTTCTTTTTTCTTCTTTCAGAACAATACGACATAAGTTAGTTTTAAAAAAAGATTTTTTAATGAATAATTCTATTTCACTGATTCCAAAAGGTACGTAATATTGACATTAGTATTCATAGAATTGCATAAAACTCTTTCTGTCTTACATAATGGTGCTCGTCCTGTGCGACTCGCATCCAGTGGATTTCCGCAACCAGGTCATGGGTCCACCTAGAGGGAGGCCTGCCAACGTTGTCTTCCGCATTCGCCACTCCAAAACTTTTCGGCACTATGCACCATCTGTTCTGCAAACAATGTGCCCTGCCTACTACTACTTAAGTATGGCAATTCTTCGGACCACGTCAGCAATTTTTTTTCCTGGAATACCTAAGGCGCTTTGCAGATGGAGCAACTTTAATTGAGGCAACTATCAACTTTTTTAAAGTTTCCTTTAAAAGTTGCCAGTCGCTACAACCAAATAGCCCGGTTAACTCAACTTTGATAGCTGAGTTGCTCAATCTACGCTACGCATACAGTGTCATGATGGATATCGAAGAAACACTTGTTCCCATCTAAATTTAATTTTTATTATCCTAAATTAACTTTACACAACCGATAAAAAATCGACAGTTGCTAGTTGCGGCAATTAGATACCAACTAGTAACTAGTCATCAATTACAGCAACTGAAAACTGTTGTCGACCATCGGAACTCGCAACTCGAGTTGCTACGCAGTAGTTGTACTGCGCAGTTCCATTGAGATATACAACTCGAAACGCTCGACTCGAGTCGATCGAAAAGCGGGCCAAGAGACTCATCGGCAATGAGGCACTGGTCAAGTCATAGCTCCAGAGCCTTGTACATTGTCGCCGAGTTGCCAGCTTGTCGGTTTTTTATCGGTTGCATTTCGGTGAGTGTGTTTCGGTGTCGCCCAGCCCGTTCCATCATCGGACTACCAGACTTACGGCGATGCGTCATCGGTACATGGTGGATATCCCACCCATACGCACATAACGTTTTGGGGACACTTTTAAAATGCGCACAGTTAAGGAGTGGAATTTCCAGCCGGCGTCTGTGTTTCCCGATAGCTACAATCTTGGGGTCTTTAAGTCAAGAGTGAATAGGTTTTTTCTAGGCAAGCGTGCTTTACCGTCGACCACATCATCGCTTACCATCAGGTGAGATAGTGGTCAAGCGCAAGCCTATAGACTATAAACAAAAAAAGATATATGTAAACAGCTAGTTGCCAGTTGCTACAATAATTGCTCCATCTGCAAAGTGCCTAAGATTATTCTTTCCTTACTTATAATTACATAACTTACCTACACTTGAACTGAAATGGCTGCACAAGCATGTCGCAATAGGTATGCAAAACAAAATGGCTCCTTACATAAGGCGGTCATTGCCAAGGTCGTTCGGTCACTAGCAGAACTAATTGTTTTTAACGCATTCTCTGGTTAACAATGTTATGTGTAATTTCTATTGTGTTCTCGAAATGAATGGAAAATAAATGGAATTACCTTTTTCCTCATGCTTTTGCGTTGTATCGAGATATAAGATAATATTTTAAGTGAATTATGAGCAAATGAAAGTAAACAACGTTGATTTCTTGCAAATTTTGCAATTTATGTAAACAACGTGATAATAGATTAAGAATGATAATGTTGTTTGAGATAAGCAAGTAAAATTAGTCGATACAGTGCATCCATTGTAAATCCTACAATATTATAACACCAGTGTATTGATTACCATTTTCAGCTATGGGAAGGTATCTTGTTGAATGTACACTTCTTAATGTGGACAGTTATGGGGATAATTAATTGTATTTTGTCAAATTTTATTTTTTGGTTGACATTGGCATTTTTTTTCCGTTATTTAACTATTTATCTAAACTTTATTTCGACATTCATTATTTTATCATTATTATTCTGTGGCACTATTTATCTTACGATTAAAACTTACAGTATTCTCCAGGTTACATTAAGTGTAAATTAAGCTAGGTATTCATGATTGCACTAAATTACTGTGCTCGACATATTGACATTTTATATTGTATTTTATCTTGTTGACATTGCCATTTTTATTTGATTTTAATATTTTGATTGACATTTTATCATTTTATTTGACTTTTGTACCTAATCTTTAACTGACATTCTTTATTTTGCAATTGTTCTGTAGCATCATTTTTTTTTTCTAATTACCTAATATTAATTAAATGTACATATATATTGTTGTACTAAATTGCTATGTCCACTGTCGGGCACAGCAATTGCTTGCAATTGCTAGCCATGTGAACTATATTGGTATTAAGACGGTACCATGACCAAAAAATCGGCATGAGATATGAGCATTCCTATTGGTCTAGCGGCACTGGCGGCGCATGAATTACAGTAGTGAATACGCCCAGATTTTAGAATAAAATCTTTATAAAATCGAATTTTGGTCTTTTGAAAAAAATAATTCTACAAAAATGTTCGTTATTAAATTGTCTATCTATTAGTGTTAGTACAAAAAATAATTAATGAACACTTTATTAGGAGATGCATAATATCAATAATTATTCCTCATTTTTATGTTTTTTTGGAATGAGATTATTGAAATATATACAACATTTAAAAAAAAACTAAATCTACCATTTTAGAATCAATATTATGTAGAAATTTAATGTATTTTTATTAATTGATATTTCTTTTTAAATAACGAGTAGATAGCTTCTAAAACAGCACAAAAAACGGCTTGCGCGGCGTTTTGCTCGGGGTACCGCCTTAATAAGACCTTGTTAAGCACATGTGTTATGCAATAAAGATTAAAATTTGATAATCAGATTTCCTCTGCAAAGAAAGCTATCCACTATCCAGATTTGTTACGAAACCTTTCGAGATCTGCTGTGCGGTCTATCCAGATTTGGAACAAAAGGTGACAAAACCCATCGACATTTTTTAGAAAACACATCCAGATTGGCTACGACAGCTATCCATCCATGCCACACACCTCACTGGCTTTCGCGGCCCATTAAGATTTGTTACGTAGCGCTCATCCAGAACGAAAGCCTTCCAGATTAGCTAAGAAAACCGTCGACATTTGGGCGATACCTGCGTTGCCTATCCAACACCCTAATAGTATGTTTCCTGGGTAGAAAAATGTCAATTCAATTTAGTCCGTCAGTGAGATTATCAAATAATATTTGACCAGTATTTTTTGCTTTAGCAAATAAATAAAAATTGACAAAGATAAAGCGCATCAAAGATTAGGAGTGGGGGTTTACTTTGTCGGTAGCAGTGTAGCACACCGTGACGTCACACGATATTTCAACGCACTGTATCGTCGTAAATTTAACCCCCGCCGGAAAAAGAGGGGTGTTATAAGTTTCACGTGTGTTGCTGTGTATCTGTGTGTCTGTCTGTGGCATCATAGCGCCTAAACGGATGAACCGATTTTGATTTAGTTTTTTTTTTGTTTGAAAGGTGATTTTGTCGAGAGTGTTCTTAGCTATGTTTGAATGAAATCAGTTCAGCCGTTCTTAAGTTATGGACATTTTACTGTTTGAATCGGGGTGTTTTCGCAAGATAAATGTGCCGGGGGTTTTTAAAATTTTGAAATTTTACTTGTTTGTTTACGTGACAAATGAAGAAATACGTGTCTAATATTTTTAGGTTATCAAACTGACGGACTAAATAGTATTTTTTTTCAAATACTCTATTCCGGTGGTGAGTTCAAAGAATGGCGCACGCAAAGAACGACGTTCAAAAATCCGTATACTCGACAACGTAAAACACGCAAAGACTGTTGAGTTATTAAAATGTAATGGAACGCGTGTGCGCTTTTTGCTGTCAATACAGTTGCTCAATTAGGGTGGGGGTATGCTTCGTAATTCCTTCGCATCCCAACAAGATTTGCTACGAAAGCTTAAGGTTACACTAGTCGAAAATTCTTCCATACAAACGTAGTCTAGAGATTACTCCACTGTTTGACGATGTACGTTCAAAATAAATAAAAAATATCAATTTGGCTCATCATTATTTAGTCCTGTATGGAAACAAAAATGTAAACAAATAATATGTTTGAAAGTTATGAGCGTCGTAAGTTCCATATTTCAACACTAATTTTAACGCATCTTTGTTCGGAAATAAATACCATAAGAAGAAGGAAAATTGCAAAACGACCTCCATACTGGGATAGATTAGTAATTCAACAACGCAAATAATTTTATTTTGAAAACATACATTTAGTCGTTTTTTCATGATATCTAGACTCCCAAAGGCCTGTTTATAAAAAATCGCGCGCTCGTTTTTGTCCTAAATCATCATCCATTTCGCTACAAACTTGCAAAAGTGCTAATTCGTACGCGAACTAGCTTCTTACTGCTCATCACAGCATCTATTTCTTTCGCACGTGTTGTCGGTTAACGGATAACATGCATTTTAACCCCGCGCACAAAATAGTTCGTGCCGTCGACTAGTTTAACATCAAACATTCCATACCAAACATTTCGGGTTAATGAAATGAACTTACTACTCAATAGCACTAGTTTAAGGGGTTAGGCAGGCTGCCAGTTCGCCAACTCGACACAATTTTTGTTGCTGCGATCAATGCAGTCTTAATCGGCGTTGGCAACTTGCCGATAGGAAGTAAAATAAATTGTCTCTGCAATAAAGTGGTTGGAATTTAGGTAGTTGATGTTTGTCATGGGATTTTCCATGGTTTGTGGAGTAGAAATTATAACGTAGTAATCACTGGGGGACTGTTATATTCGCAAACGCAAAGAGTTGATCTTGATACAAACTAGTATTTATTCCTATCTCTCGAAAGCTTTGACGATGACTTTAAATACCTTTTCAGACCACCTGCTCAACAGTGTTCACATTTAATGCAATCTCAACGTAAAGTAAAGCATACCTCTTAAGGGAGGTTAAGTTGTATGAAACTCCCAAGTGATTTGAATTTGGAACGTCAAATTCGTGATGAAATCTCGTGGAAAACTATAAGTAAAAAAATATGTCATAATTGTGGCATTGTAAAGTGGTTTGTTCGAAATTTAAACAGGCCACCATAAGCAGAACTCAAACAAGTAAAATTTCACAATTTAAAAAACCCCCGATACATTTATCTTGCGAAAACACCCCGATTCAAACAGTAAAACGCCCATAAGTTTTGAACGGCTGAACCGATTGTATTCAAACATAGCTAAGAACACTCTCGACAAAATCACCTTACAAACAAAAAAAACTAGATCAAAATCGGTTCATCCGTTTAGGTGCTATGATGCCACAGACAGACACACAGAGACACAGCAACACACGTGAAACTTATAACACCCCTCTTTTTCCGGCGGGGGTTAAAAACACCCCGATTCAAACAGTAAAATGCCCATTACTTTTGAACGGCTGAACTGATTTTATTCAAACATAGCTGAGAACACTCTCGACAAAATTACCTTTCAAACAAAAAACTAAATTGAAATCGGTTCATCCGTTTAGGCGCCATGATGCCACAGACAGACACACAGATTGAGAGAGGGGTGTTATAAGTTTCACGTGTGTTGCTTTTTCCGGCGGGGGTTAAAAACAACAATTCTCGCAGAAGGTGTATAATGGTATTATGTTTGTTCCTATGTGGCGTTCCAGAGACCAAACGGGTTGGCCAATTTTGATGATTCTTACGTCTATCGATTCGTCTGCGAGTGTCACTGGCTACATTAAAATTAGAAAATAGCAAAATGGCGGATTTTGGGCACCATATTGTGGGTGACCAAATTTTTTTATCTACCAAACCCTCCTGTGGCGTATCAAAGTAAGGGGTTATTTCAAAAGTAATAAATAAAAAAAATATATAAAAAAAAACAAAAATCCCGACTGCTTCAAAAACGAACTAAAACGATGTTAACAAGAATAAAATCATGCTGTGCAGTCGGAGGTTACTTTTGGTTTTGGTCAGCCAGCTCGTGAATATGTATTATGTTTTGGGATGATAAAACACTTTTCACGCGGGCGATGCCGCTGGTAGAAGCTATTTGTATTATCCACGATTGATAGATACAAACGTTTACGAATTTGGTTACTAAACCGTCGGGTCGCGGATAAATTTGAAAAAGAGTTACCGCGGCCCTGGCTCAAGCAACTGAAGGAACACGGGTGGGTTTTAGTCAGTAAAAGTCTGACACGCCCTCCCGCTTCACCCAGAGCGGAAGAAGTCATTGGATGATTTCCCACCCAAAAAAAAAAAAAAAAAAACCGTCTAGTCAGACATAAATATAGAATTTATGCATTAACATTAAACAACTAAAGGAAATAAATTGGTTCTCGTTCGTCGCCTGACGGAAAGCAGTTCACTGCCAAGGCTGCTCCGTCCTCTGCCCGACTGACTACTGGTTGACTGGGCCAAGGTTCGAGTTCACTGAACTGCACATCACGGTGAATTATCAGTTCTTCACTTTGAAGGTCAGTAAACGTATACTGGAATTTATAGGAATGTCGTGGAGTGGTTGTTATAGACCACAGACATAAATCTAACTAGATGACGCGATTGTATCTACTTCGCGTGCCAAAACACGGAGTAAAATTACGATAAATGATCGTAATTTGAGATTTTCATTTAATATAATCGGCACCAGAAATCCACCGATATCTAGAAAAATGCCTTTTTATGCCATGTTGAGCTGTAAGACTGTATAGAAAAAGTTGGCAGAGGCATTGGAAATGTTTTCTACACTGGTAAGTAAATTTGGTTTTTAACCCCCGCCGTATCTGTAATCTGTGTATCTGTATATCTGTGTATCTGTTTGTCTGTCTGTGGCATCACAGCGCCTAAACGAATGAACCGATTTTGATTTAGTTTTTTTTGTTTGAAAGGTGATTTTGTCGAGAGTGTTCTTAGCTATGTTTGAATAAAATCGGGGTTTTTTTAAATTTTGTAGTTGTGTGTGAAAAAATGGCACGGCATTTGTTTTCATACAGGTGGAGGGACTTGCGTTATCTAGTTAGATTTATGTCTGTGATATAGACATTTTAGAGCATTTTGAACTGCAATGTGTGTAAGGTTGCAAGTTCTATCTTGCTGAACGTGTACGTAAGAATGTATTGACTAACTATAAAATTAGACAGGTAGGTAAGTAATATTATGTTCCTACCAGAGATACCATACGTTCGTCCCGTATGTTTTTGTACTGGCTTCTTCCCAGCTAAAACATTAGGAAGTGGCGATGGGCAGGCTTTAGGGGGACTGTCTTCATGTAGACTTTAACGATTAAAAAGTACCGGCCCTCAGCCCAATTTGAATAAATGAGTTGATTTTGGTACTTGAGGTCGGCATCAGATTAACAGAAGACAAGTCATTTAATGCTGGTCGTCTTGTAAAATCCAAGCAGCTGATGTAAAGGCATTTCATGCCGATCATTTGTAAAATGCAAGACCATGTTTCAATCAATTGTATTAATCATAGGCCTAAGAAATATTTTACTATGATTAAAATGCCACTAAGATCCAGTTCTATATCTATCTATGTCAGATGTCTATATCTAGCAGTAGACGTCTTTCGGCTAAAATGATGATGATGATGATGATGATGAAGGACCAGATCCGTAGTTTATTCACAAATGGTAAATATTATAACCAACGCACAGATAATATAATACTAGCATACAGATGCCTCATCCCATACAAAAAAACCGTGCCGACGTAACTAGCGGTTTTCATCTGCTTATCTTGTTATTTTTGTGAGTACATCAATCGCGTTTGATCCCGTTTCACGGCAATAGATGGTGTCAGCAGCGCCTTGCAAGTAAAAGGGTTTACGAGGTTCGTGAATATTTTTTCTTTAAATACAGTGAAAGTTCGTTTTATAGTATTTTTTTGCACGTTGTTACAGTTTTTTTGCACCAATATGTGTTAAAATTCAAAGAACAATGGCGAGATTTTAGCTGACTTAAATTTGAGCGTCTGAAAGTGAGTTATATACGAAAGACGTTCTATTAATTGTCTACATTTTTTAAATATATTATTGGGCTGGTTCAAAACGGATAAAAAAAAATCATAATAAATAAAAAGTTATTTGATTATACAGTTAATTTCTTTAGCTTAGTGTTGCCATCATATATTTTATCTGCTAATATAATTAATGTATTTATTGCAGTAAATGAGTTAACAATACAGTTTATGTCTAAGTATAGATGTTCCTCGCAGGTAGGTAAGAATATTGTAGTGTAGTAGAAATAAATGAATTACTTTTAGTTAATGATTGGCAAAAAGACTAGTATCCAAGTTTAAAAAATATAGCTTGGTTGTTGACGAGGACGACGACCTTTTGATAAACGTCAAAGTCGCTTAGTTTAAATAAATATACTCTTTTCAAAGAGTATATTATACATTTCATGCTGAAATAACTAGGTAAGGGAAATGCTAATGCGATATTCCCGTTTTACTTCCACGAAATTGAATAATATTACCTATTAAACACATTATTCAAAGTTACCCAGACATAACCTACAAAAGTTTATGACTGAATATCTATTATTCTCGACATTCTCGAACAAAAAATATTGCACAAACTAATTCAGAACATCACCCTGAGTTAAACCAGATATTTTTCATTTAAAGACGTAGGAATTTAATCTCAGCTAAAAAAATGTATGGGCACTTGCCATTGTTCTTTAACAATCGAGTTGAATGCCTCAGAAATTTAAAAATGCGCCATCTATGGCTTCAATTTTAAATGATCCGTTCAAAAAATTTTTGAAATGTGAATTAAGAGCCCAATATTCCATAATTTTGTACTTAGGAGAGTTAATTAAACAAGAACATACAATGTTTATGTTCAATTCCAGATAATGTTAATTTTAAACACAATTCTATAGAATTGTGTGTACATGTCGCGTCATCTAGTGAGATTTATTTGAACCAAATATTCTTTCTTAGCAATGAGACCCCGTGACCAACGGTTTCAAATTGCGGTAATATGGGTCTTTTCATTAACTTTTAGCCTAACAAATGATCAAATATTTTTTCTTCAATTTATTTGAGCATCAATTTGGCTACCATTGGTTATTATATTATTAGTGGAATTTAAATAACCCCCGTCACATTTTTATTTCATGCTACTTAAGACGATAACTAACGCCAACGACCTTGAGGGAACAAAACGCGCACTCGTTTCTCACCCGCGCGACCCGAAATTTAGTAGTTTTTTGTACTGCTCTTATTATTCTATGACTTTAAAAAAAAAGATTAAATTGTCTTTGATATGGTGTCGATTTCATTAAAATACGCCCAGCGGTTTTGTTGTGATTGTCGTGTTTTTGTCCGTTTTAGACATAACTTTACAAATAAATTATACTATGTTATACGAATACAACTCAAAATTTGCTCAAATGAAATTATTAAGAAAATGGTCTAATATAACATATATTTTTTCCAATAAATTACGACTAGCCGTTTAGACGTGATTCTCATTTTAAAATCAGCTACTCAAGGGAATCGGCGCCCTAGTAGTAGACACGCTTCGATCAACAATCTATTGAACACGTAATTATGATACGACCTTGCCAAAACCGAACGCCCATAACTTTTGAACGGCTGAACTGATTTTCATCCAACATAGCTAAGAACACTCTCGATAAAAACACCTTTCAAACACAGTTTATCTATTTAAGGCCACGAGCAAAACGCCGCGCAAGCCGTTTTTTGTGCTGTTTTTAGGAGCTATCTACTCGTTATTTAAGAAGAAATATCAATTAATAAAAATACATTAAATTTCTACATAATATTGATTCTAAAATGGTAGATTTAGTTTTTTTTTAAATATTGTATATATTTCACTAATCTCCTTCCAAAAAACATAAAAGTGAGAAATAATTATTGATATTATGCAGCTCCTCGTAAAGTGTTTATTAATTATTTTTTGTACTAACACTAATGGATTTTATAACGAACATTTTTGTAGATTTTTTTCCAAAAGACCAAAATCCGATTTTATAAAGATTTTATTCTAAAATCTGGGCGTATTCACTACTGTAATTCATGCGCGACCAGTGCCGCTAGACCAATAGGAATGCTCATATCTCATACCGATTTTTTGGTCAGGGTACCGTCTTAAGAGCTATGATGCCACAGACAGATACACAAAAACACACGCACATAGGCACACACGTCAAATAATTTGGGATGCTAAGTAACTTTATTATTTTTATGAACCCAGTATTCCGTAGGATCAAATCTCCGCAGTCTCTCCTACGTTTAGATAACTCCTAGTGTCATTTAAATTGGAAATAATTTTCTGAGTAGATAGGTACTGGTTGAGTCTAGTACCTGCCTACGGACCCCACTTGTCACCATGTGCCCATGATTCCATTTTACACAACGGATGAGACGGTGAATATAAATAGGTGACCCCTTTTTGCTTATTTAGGGACCTAGTTCTACACAAATAGGCCAATGAAATAAATGTAGTTGGTAACTGGTGTAGGTTGTACTGATCTAGGAAGTAACTCAAAGTATATGATCTAACTAAACTAATTGTATAAAAAAAAGTTAATTCAAAAATCAAAAAACTGAAGCGAACTAAAAATACGTAAACAAGAAGAAAATCATGCTGTGCAGTCGGAGGATACATATTCGCGAGTTGGCTGACCAAAACCAGATGTATCCTCCGACTGCGCAGCATGACTTTCTTCTTAATTACGTCTTTTTAGTTCGCTTCTCAGAAATAGGTATTTTGAGTTTTTTAATAAACTTTTTAATTTATGTATAACTTTTTAGTTAACATATTTTTTTTCGAATTATTTACATTTAAACATATAAATGTTATAAATTTGAAATCACCTCTTAAAATCCTTTATTTTGATACCGCACACGAAGAGATTGGATGAAAAAAAATATACCCCCAACACAATATAGCGCCCAAAAGCCCCCTTTTTCTATTTTCCAATTTTAATGTACCCAGTGACACTCGCAAGGTTAAGACGAATCCATTAACGTAATAGTCATCAAAATTAGTCAACGCGTTTGGTCTCTAGAACGCCACATACATTTATCAGTCTATGTATGTAGGTATGTATATACATAGACTGATAAACACATTACTGTCCGTCGGCTGTCAGGTAAAAGGGTACTGAAATACATCTGTTTAGTATGTTTGCAAAACGAAATCTCTGGAGAACTGCAGTCTATTTGCATATGTAAGTCCGGCAGCGCAAAGGGTATGACTCCATGAAAGAGTATGACAAATTCGCTTTATATTTATTTAATAATTAATGTACACACACAATATAATACATAAAGACAACACATCAAGACAAAAGAGTACAAGGGCACTGCTTATTTCTTAAGAAATTGAAATCGTGAATTTGCTAATTTTATTATCCTAATTAATCGTTTTAAGTGTCTATGTCTATTTAAGTTGGGTTTTGAGTTCAGCGCCATCTATTGGCTCACTGTGGAATCAGTATTGATTCATAATTCATATGCTAATTTCAATGTTTAATTAATACGAGATGTTTAAATTAAACAGGAACACTTATTGTAGGACTTTTGGATTTGTTCTCATTTTAACTATTGCACATTTGACGAAGTAAATGTGTTTCATTATGTTATTCTTATTAAGTTGTCAAACAATGGCGGATGTTATAATTTCTATGACCAATAACCAGATTTAATAATTTAATACGAGAACTAAACAAATTTGAGTAAATGATTAAATACTAAGAAGTCATAAGACTATTTTACACAGCTATGTAATAATGAGAAACTTTCTAATTAGTAAGATTGTTAGATCACCGGAAACTTGAATAGTTTTGTTATTAGATGACTATTTCAATAATAAACTACAAACCACTTTGTATTTGTGAGTATTGAGGTTGTTTAATGTTAAAATAATTAACTGATCAGCATTTTAGTATTGTTTGCTAACTTTACTCAACTATCCAAGTAATTAGTGTCTAAACAAAAACAATATGGAAGTCCCGCCCATTGTTGAGTACGTGCATGGCGCGTACGGTGCATGGTGTGTGTAAAAAATAATAACTGTAAAACTGTTTAATAAATCTGCTAATTGAATAGATGTTTGAAAACCTAATAAACATGTAACGTTAATTGTCATAAAGTGATTGTGTAATCTATAAAAACATTTAAAAAGAGTATCCTGGAGTTTCTGGCTAGGTCTTCTCCAGCGACCGACAAAAGCCTTGGACCTAGCAGGCCACACGAATTCACGATGTGGTTTTAGCTTCAAGTTCATTTGAAAACTCAAAGTGCCTGTAACTAAATCAAATAAACACTCTTGAGTTTCAATCCAGTGTTGTGTGTTATTGAAGTAACCCGCTCCAGTCAAGAATAAAGGAATTGTCTCTAGACATTGGGGTTAAAGATGGCGGTCCTACGATACATAGGTACTTCGACGTGACATCAGAATTGGGCTCAGCTCCCACTATCGCCTTCTGCCCATGCTATGAAAGCCATCCGAAGAATTTTGTACAACATCGCCAGCGCCGAGGGTATGGCAAAAGATTTTCCTATGATAATTTCCAAGAGTAAGCGATGCCCAGACATAGGCGAAAATAACTGGAATATTTTTACGTGAACGATCTGAACTCTATTGAAACGACAGAAGAAGCTACTGACTTGTGGCATGGATGCTGTCCTACACCATTGTGGCCAAAACTTTATACAGCACAGAATGACCGAAGCAGCTAAACGAACAACTTGATCTGTCCATTGATAGATTCCATCAAGTCAACCATGGGAGTATTCTGTTTTTTTTTATTTATGTAACTTAACATTCTTAATTATTTTCATCATACAAGGCAAGGTCAGTGACCTTTTGTGTGACAATTTTAATCAATCTGCCTAGTCTTTTCCCAACCAAGTCCGGGACAGCTTCCATTCTAACTGGATTCAGCTGAGTACCAGTGCTTTACATGGAGCAACCAAAACCCAGTAACTGGGTAACACAATACCCTTTACTGACTGAGTGGTCCCTGCTGTTGTTTGTGTGGCAATTTGTGGAATTAAAATGAATGAAACGGCTTAAATTACTCCATAAAATAAGACAGCTGACTAGGAACTCAATGTTATTGTTTAAATATGGTTCTTTTGTCTTAAGAATTGCAATGGCTCAGTTATTTGAGAAATTTTATTTTATTTGAGGAGTATGTAAGGATCGTAGCAAGTGGCAATCTGTGGTTGCTGCCTATCCCCATGGGGACAAGGTGTGAGTGTATGAATGTTAAACAATTCAAAGTACCTACGTTGAGTTTTGTACCGGACAAAAAGTAACAACTTATTTTTATAGCATTCATTACATTTAGGTAGCTAAAACAAAAGTTTAGTAGGTAAATAAGTTAAGTAAGTTACAGAATGTATGTGCAACAGAAGTAGTAAACATTTGGCAGAAAGTGCCATGACATATTCATGTTGACGCACTAATTGGCATTTTTGCAATTTATTGTTTTTACCCGACTACCAAACGGGGTTTATTATTGAATAATGTGGAACCCGTTGCATGTCATACTTTTTTTAAAGTAAAGTAAGATAAGAAAATGTATTAACACATTCCTTAAACATGAAAAACACAACAAATAAAAATAAAATTATAGTGTGCTCAAGAAAATACTTACAACGATTTGCATTTAAGTGGCTGGGGTGAGAATAATTGTTTGGTTACAAGACTAAACAATATTTAAAATATTATCTAGAGGTTTTTGTAGAGTGAGTATGCATCTAATATAAATGTATTTGTATGAATGGGTGAAAGGGTTGTGATACACCTGGGTGAGTCATTACAAACTTTATAATCAGGGTAAGTATCAGCAGAGCTTCAGTTCATGCATAATCATAATATAATAATAAATAGTCATAAGCTGATAGCCACCTGGTAACTTTTAATTTACAAGTAGGTACGCTTAGTATGTGTGAGTAACCTATTATGTATGGACCTTGTGATTTTTGGTAAATTAATGGTCCTGTGTATGTAAGACATATTTGAGTGAATCTAATGTGATTACTGTGTTCCATCTTATCTGTCTACATGATCTGGTAGATTTGTTTTGGCTATGGGGTTCTTGACAGTGATAGCGCTATAAGTTAAATCTAATTAAAAAATTGTCTGACCCTACATTCTTGGTTCAGACTGTCAGTTGGATACTGACGGGGCCTTTTATAAGCTCTAAGATTTATGCTTGTTCAAGTTAAGTTTGTTATAATAAAGTTTATTTAATCATTCAATATTTGAGAACCTTCCTAATGAATTAAATCTCACAATGGGTTTAGTTGAATTTTACTTGTTATGGTACATGGGTGTAAATAGATTAGTAATTTCTGACAGATTTCAAAGCTTGTTATTGGATGCACTTGCACAGAATAAAAACAATCAAAAGACAGGTTTGTTTTTTGATAATTTGTCACTTTTAGCATTCAATAACTTTCTTTTCTTTTTGCAACTTTTTACCTAGCTTGTATTCAAACTTGTTCACACATAAATGTTTTGTAATGAAATAGGTTTGTAATAGGTGTGTAAATAGGTTGTTGCGTGTGTGGTATGCAAACATGCATCATTAAAAGTAGTTTTCAACATGTTTTAACATTAATCTTTAGCTAGTGCAAACACCGTCATAAGTAATGCAGCAATCTTCATAGTTATTCATTTCAGTGTCATCAGATTCTAGTTAACTTTGAATTACTCACTTACTATTTCAAAACAATAACATAATTTAATTGTTATCAGTACTAACTCCTACTTATTTAAATATTAATAGGATCATCTTTTCTTTTATTATTATTTATCTGTATACCTTCTCACATTCCAGATTCCTGTGTCATATCAAAAATCAAAATGGTTACCTACATAGTCAAGTATTATCAAGGATGTGGAAACAAAACTAAAAATACCTGGTTTGCAAGTGACCGTGTCGCCGGGTCAGGACCTTAGAAGCTACCAACATACATACAAGCCACCAAATAGAGGTCAGCTGAAAAATGACTTCCAGCCCAACATAACTAAAGTAAAAGGTGAGAAGTTTTCAAACTATCTTCTACTCACCTCGCTAACTGATACGGTGTTGTTGTATCAGAAGGCTCAACACAATAGCCATGTCGAATAACTACATGATGCTTGTGCATGATACTACCATGCAACAAAGTACTTTTAAATTATTATTCCTGGGTTCAATTCCTAGGTTGGGCAAAATTTGTTTATGGGGTTTTTCCAATAGGGATTCCTCTGTAGCAGCCCAGAGTTTTGAAATTGGTGAACCCCCATGCTTCAAAAAGCATGTTGAGCCATTGGCCTTGTGCACCATAGTACCTCCTTATGCAGATGGCTCAACAGTCAGGAGGACTACTGTTATTATTATGTTTTTGTAACTCGTTTCAGTTTATGCTATTCTATTGTCATATTTAGTCAATTATAAAAATGAATAATAAAACAAGCTCTAATTATTGAGATGTCCAATAACCTATAGCTCTGGAGGCACTTAATAAAATAATAGGTTATATCAACACCAAACTATCAGCATCCATGGAGATGGATTTGAGGTAATAATGAGAACACAATAAACTATCTTATTATGCTGTGGAAGCAGCTAAGATTGATAACACAACAAACTATCCTATTGGTATGCTGTGGAATCAAGTAATAATGATAACACAACTATCTTGTTGGTATGCTGTGGAAGCAACTAATAATGATAACACAATAAACTATACTGTTGGTATGCTGTGGAAGCAACTAATAATGATAACACAATAAGCTGTCTGTTAGTAATCCGTGGAGGAAACTAATAGTGATAATACAACACACAATCTATTGGTTTGCTGTGGAAGCAACTAATAAAGATTTAATATCCATTGGTTAGGCGTGGAGGCCGCTAATGAACAATCTCTCATGTTATCCTGCTGGGTCCACGGTGTACAAGACCACCCAGAGCCTGGTTCCTTATATCCTGTCAAATCAAAGACTTCGTGCCTGTCACGGAGCAATGATCCTAAACTCCTTAACCTTTAATCCTGTCAAATCAAAGACTTTGTGTCTATCACAGAGCGGTGTTCCTGATCCTATCCTTAAATCCTGTCAAATCAAAGACTTTGTGTCTATCACAGAGCATTACCGTCCCGTGAGAATGAAACTAAACAAAAAACAGCTGATCACAATACTCCTACACTACCTACACTATACTTACCAAATACAAGGCTGCTATGTAAGCCTTCTTATAAGTAGGTATGTGCTCATTAATGCATCAAATATTTTCATTTGAGATAAACTTAATAGTTACCTAATTTCATAAGTATTCAGTGATAAATTGACAACTTAAACTGACTATTACCTATTACAAATCAATGAATATTGTAAGATAATACAAACAATAACATTCTGCAAACAAGATTCAAATTGGACTAAATAAGCTAGCAACTGATTATTCCATGTCAAAAATCTGAAATAGAAATTGTATGCCTTCATTGACATGACATGTAGCAGTTAGTTGTTTCCTAACAACATTGGTCTTTACCATATAGCAAGTAGAATACCTAAAGCATATAGCTGTGGGTGTAAAAATACATTCAATATTTCCAAAATAAGGCATACTCAGCTTAGATTTATTACAAGCTGTCAATGATAAATAAAATCAGTTGTTATCAGATTCTAAACTTAATTAATACTGTAGGATGATAAACAACAATAATCTGCCGACAAATATTTCTCCGCTATTACAGATAACAACCAAGAAACACAGAGACTGAGGACACCGGAAGGCCCAGAGCGCGAGCCTCCGATCACAATGGCCGTGTCGCCGCGTAGGCGTGAATTTGCTAATTTATTATCCTAATTAATCGTTTTAAGTGTCTATGTCTATTTAAGTTGGGTTTTGAGTTCAGCGCCATCTATTGGCTCACTGTGGAATCAGTATTGATTCATAATTCATATGCTAATTTCAATGTTTAATTAATACGAGATGTTTAAATTAAACAGGAACACTTATTGTAGGACTTTTGGATTTGTTCTCATTTTAACTATTGCACATTTGACGAAGTAAATGTGTTTCATTATGTTATTCTTATTAAGTTGTCAAACAATGGCGGATGTTATAATTTCTATGACCAATAACCAGATTTAATAATTTAATACGAGAACTAAACAAATTTGAGTAAATGATTAAATACTAAGAAGTCATAAGACTATTTTACACAGCTATGTAATAATGAGAAACTTTCTAATTAGTAAGATTGTTAGATCACCGGAAACTTGAATAGTTTTGTTATTAGATGACTATTTCAATAATAAACTACAAACCACTTTGTATTTGTGAGTATTGAGGTTGTTTAATGTTAAAATAATTAACTGATCAGCATTTTAGTATTGTTTGCTAACTTTACTCAACTATCCAAGTAATTAGTGTCTAAACAAAAACAATATGGAAGTCCCGCCCATTGTTGAGTACGTGCATGGCGCGTACGGTGCATGGTGTGTGTAAAAAATAATAACTGTAAAACTGTTTAATAAATCTGCTAATTGAATAGATGTTTGAAAACCTAATAAACATGTAACGTTAATTGTCATAAAGTGATTGTGTAATCTATAAAAACATTTAAAAAGAGTATCCTGGAGTTTCTGGCTAGGTCTTCTCCAGCGACCGACAAAAGCCTTGGACCTAGCAGGCCACACGAATTCACGATGTGGTTTTAGCTTCAAGTTCATTTGAAAACTCAAAGTGCCTGTAACTAAATCAAATAAACACTCTTGAGTTTCAATCCAGTGTTGTGTGTTATTGAAGTAACCCGCTCCAGTCAAGAATAAAGGAATTGCCTCTAGACATTGGGGTTAAAGATGGCGGTCCTACGATACATAGGTACTTCGACGTGACATGTATAATATATATATATATACATACACATATATATAAATAAAGATCAGACTTGAGAGGATAGATAATTTATTCGGTATTGCCAAAAATTATTGGACTCTTTCGAAAAGAGAACCTTCACCGATGAAAGCGTCCAATAATTTGTGGCAATACCGAAAAAGCTAATATTCTTTCACTGATACATCACACGACCCTCAGCATTAAAAAGTATAGCGTAGTAGACCTGCCGATCCACTTTGGCCCGGGAGTGTCGTGAAAACTCTTTGAATGTACCTACCTATAGTTTTTTAAGAAACAAAGCGAATGACAAGTGATATCAACGATAACGTTTAAAAAATATTGAAAATTAATAAAAAGGAAGAGATATAATTATCTCTTTTAATTTTGTGCCCGATATTTATATCACTAGCGATTAATGTAATAATTAGGTTATTTTATCCTGAGAAAAGTAATGGTCTGTGGTATATGCCAGGTGGCGTCACACGCCCTGTACGTCACTAGTCTCCGATTTTGTTGAAACTTTTTGAGGATATTGTTCTCAAATTGTTCTATTCAGTACCTTCAATAAAAAAAGTGTACCTCTCGGGTTTCGCTAAAAAATGGAAAACAAAAAATGACGTACGGGGCGTATACGCCCTGTACGTCATTTTTTGTTTACGAGACTAGTGACGTACAGGGCGTGTGACGCGCCAGGTGAGCGAAACCACGGAAAACGCTAGAGTCGTTCTTTTATTCTACGACTGATGAAAATTTGTAGAGCTTGAAGTAAAAAGTGGCAATATCTTTAAAATATCTCTTTGTTTTCTCTTGTGAGTTTCAAGGTTTAAACTAATCGGTGTTAAAAAGAGCAAGGTTAATAATATTCACGGACGAGAATATTAAATTAGAACCAAAACAAATACTAAAAGTGACATAAAATACTAAATCTGGAGCTATCAAATCTCTGTCCTGTTCCTCTTAACTACAGCTTTTATTGTCTACCACCTAGGCTAACAATCAGTTCAGAATTTGCCGGATATAATAACTTGTTGTATTTAAGAAAAAATGTGCATATATTGCAAGTATAATTTTTTGTAACTTATTTTTGCCAAGATATTAGAAATTTATAAAAAAACGCCGTTGGACGTATATCGCACCAAAATATAAAATCATAAAACGCCGAAAGGCGTTCGCCGCAGTGAATGGGTAAAAGTTGGAATTACCTACAGTGTAGGTATACTAATCGCTAGCTGTTTTCCAAATGCACTTATTTCTTAAAAAAACCCACCATTAACTCGAAAACTTCTGTATTGAAGAGTAATTATGACGCAAAAATCGCTACCGTTTTGTTCTTTCAAGATACGTAATAAGCCTGCCGGACGGGTGAAACTAAATAAAAGCTTGTAAAAAAGAGTTAGTTTTTTTTGTTTTTCGCGTGTGTCCAGCTTTTAGACAACACTTTTCAAGTTTCGAAATGGTTACCCTTTTTTCTCCACAAACCGCGGTCCGCAAATAAAACAACCAACTTTATCGGAGCGGACATTTTTATGCCAAAACTTTACGCCAAAAGGTCTCGTCGACTATAATTGGGTCCCTTCTCGACTGAAGACGCCCACTTTAAATGTAGTGCGCTTAGTATCTGTTTTTCATTCAATTTAAAATAATGTTTTCTGGAGGTTGTAGAATCTTTCATTATTCAGACCACTGCAGGGTGACATTTTCTCAAAATTCTTGGGTTGTTGTCGAATTATTACTCCTCGCTCATTTTATTGGGTCAAACCCACCACACTATTCCCAAACCACTGCAACGCCTGAAAACCAAAATCAACGTTGGCAAACACCAGAAAAGCGTCGAGGCAATGAAGCTCGACGAAGTCCCGGCAATGAAGCTCGACGAAGTCCCGGCGAATGAATGAACAGTCTTGGATCCTAAAACAAAATTACTTATAAAATAATAACGGAGGAGTAGAAAAAAGTACAAATTTCCACTTCCTTCCATATCAATCAGGAGACAGAACACAGAAGGCCAAAAGGCACAAAGGGTCGTTTACAACTGGGATAAGCCCAGTTGTCTAGCACCACGGAAAATGGGTCCTAACATTGTGAGCTGTTATATTTGATTCCAATAATAGGTATGGCAAAAACGCTTGAACGCACGGCAAATTATTGTTCTAGTTTCCACAAGGTCCGTATATTAAACAACTCCTGATACACTCTGTACATTATTCAACATAATATTGCGTTTATTCTGCTAAAGAATACACTCCCATAAGATATGATGTGCAGATTTTAAATATTCGCAGTCAGACGTACAACACTGACATAAAGGCGAGGCAACAAGTACTCCTGTCCAGTTAATATAGTTTTAATATTTTTCTCTCTCTTTCTGCGTCGTGGCAATATGTTAACAGCAACAATAGACCACTTCTCTGTTAGATATCTTGTATCTGTTTAAGATCTTTAGCTTAGTGAGACACTTCTCAATTAGGTGTCTTGTTCCATTCTGATGAATCTTCCCAGTAAGGTTGGAACACTATGTCTCTTCAATCTCCTATAAAGTAAATTTTTGTCTCTTCAACATTCCAAGGGCGAGCTCATTTTTGTGATTTTCAAATCGTTTCTGGTAGTTTATACTATATGTCATGATCTCCTGCTTGACAGTTGGTAATATCAGATCGAGGTAAATGATTTTGTTACTAATGTACTGCGGTATGTTGAAGATGGATCTCAGTGTTTTAGTTTGGAAACGTACTAGTATCTCAATATTACTATTGCTGGCTGTGCCCCATAGCTGGATCCCATAGGTCCAGATCGGTTTCAGGAAAGAAAGAAAGAAAAATCGTTTATTTGCGCCAGGCACGACGCATACCAAAAAAATAACAAAAAATCTTAAATACAATCATTACAAAGTATGCGTCGCAACTACGCAAAACGGTTATCGCTTAGCATAATGCTAGGACTCATGTGCGAGACAGAGCCACAGCGCTGGTTTTCAGCGATAGCCGGTGTCGACTGGGTGACTCCGAGCCAATGAAACCTTAGCTTATAGCTTTATACACTGTCAACTTGCTATGAGTGCTAATTTGCGAGTGGCGTCCTATAAGCCAGTACATACTGCGCAATTTTAGATCAAGTTGCTTCTGCTTGGTCCATATATGTTTTTGCCATGTCAGCCTTCGGTCTAAGTGCATATGGTGTAAAGGACTGGTCCCAGTATACTTCCCTGAGGTACACCTGACTTAATCTCGCACAAGTCCGAAAGATCCTTGTTGTACTTGACTTCAAAGCATCGCCCACTGAGATAGGATTTCAACATGTGGTAGAATCAGTGAAGCGTCTTTTTAACCTTATATAACAGGTCCTCCTCGTGCCAAACTTTAT
Source organism: Orthosia gothica (assembly GCA_949775005.1). Taxonomy (NCBI): domain Eukaryota; kingdom Metazoa; phylum Arthropoda; class Insecta; order Lepidoptera; family Noctuidae; genus Orthosia; species Orthosia gothica. The sequence goes on from OX459066.1 coordinate 9,874,273, forward strand.
CAGAGGCCTGGCTAATGTCTAAGAAGACTGCGGAACAATATTTTTTTTTCCTCAAGCGATCTGCTTATAACGTCGACGATACGGTGAACCTGCTGGATTGTTCCGTGGTTCTCCCTGAAACCAAATTGATGTTTAGTTACTATAGATAGTATTACATTATATGTGGTCTAGTGAATGCCTCGTTAGTCGGTGGTGAAGGGCTACTGCTCAAGCTGAGCTCTCGGGTTTTATTTCCCGACTCGGGAAACCTGCTGGTAACTGGTTTTTCATCATTTCTCCGTAGCAGCCCGGACTCTAGGTTTATGGCAATGAAGAAAGAAAGAAAATACATTTATTTAGCAGAGATTAAAAGAAGCACAATATACCAGATATATGTACATCAGATATAAACAAATTAAAAAAAAGAAGAGAGAGTTGTAAGAAATTTGCAGAAAAGAGTGCCTTACGGCTGCGCCAAAAAGGCCCAGTTCAGCAAAACTGCCAGACAACTAGTGCTTGACGCTGGTTTTCAACAGTATTCGCAACAATAGGTTCGCCCTTATTGACAACTAGCTGTGCGCGTGGCGTCGCTCCTGTCTAGGTCATCTGCTTGTGCCTAACCTACCCTACCTCCTTACCTACCATATATACAAGTTAAGTCACCGAGAATCTCTTAGGGAGCTATTTAAAAAGATTAATATTATGACAGTTTCTTGCCAATTCATTTATGAAAATATTATGTATGCAAGGAAAAATTTAAATCTCTTTAGTAAAGTTAGTGATAGGCACAATTGTAATACCAGAAATAAAGATAAGTTAGATCAACCATCATATAGATTAGCTAGAGTACACACATCTTTCATGGGGTACTGTGTTAAATTCTATAACAAAATACCTTGTGATATATTAAAGTTAAATGAAAGAAAATTTAAAACAATAGTTAAAAGCAAACTTTGTAAACAAGCATATTACAAATTAGATGATTATATTCAAGATAAGAATGCTTGGAAACATGCTGGTCCTGCTCCATAGGCCTATCTTTGGTGTGGACAAAATCAAAATGTTTAATTTGTATTATATTCATAATTATAGTAACGCTTTATTTTTATTTTTCTTCTCTTTTTGTTTAAAAAATTGACTCGCATACTGTTCTGTTGTTGTTTAATTAGGTAATGTACCTATGTTTGCAATATTTGTAAGTACGTGAGAACCATGTTCCTATTTATCAAGTAAAGGAATTTACCTGTTAGTGCTTGTAATTCTCTCATACCTATATGTAGTAAAGTGGTGCTGGGTATATCGTCCTCACGTAGGTATATGAATTTATTAATGTATGTACTTATATAAATATTGTATAAAACTTTTTTTTTTAAAAGAGTAAGTATGGAGTTTCTTGTGCGTTCTTCTCCATAACAAGCTACATTTCCGAATGCACGGTGGAATAAATTTTTATTAAATGTAAATTTTAACGTTCAAAAGTGCCGCCTACTTGAAATAAACACAATTGACTTTGACTTTACCAATTTTTTCTAGGGTCGTTCATAGGCGATGAACATAGAAAATATTGCACTACTCCTACTACTTAACTATTTGAAAAATACAGGTGTGATATTATGTTTGTCGAGCTTGTCGAGACAAGGCACGTTATGCTGGCACGCTGCAAATTTGGCAAAATATTTGCGAAATTTTGGCAATGCAAAACGTACATTACTGTTATTGAAATAGAGTTAAGTACTGTTAATTTTGTAATAGAGATTTGAAGCAAATATTTGTACAAATACGCCAAGTATAGTACCAGCATAAAATATTTATTAACGTATTTTTTACTAATATTATAAATGCGTTAGAAAAGTTTCGATGGATATTTGTCACGCAATCACGCCAGAAAGGTGATCAGCCGGGCGAGCACGGCCTCTGTGAGTCACGCATTTTATCACGGATTTTGCTCCCAAACAGTGATAAAATTTACTCAAGCCTGCTGTCACAGTAGGCCGTGCTCAACCGCCAGGATTATAGTCTGGAATAACACATACTGTTACGGCTACACGCCAATCCTGGCAAAGAATCCTTATCCATGACATGTTCCTTTCCTATTTCAAATCTGCCACGCCTCGCGCCCTGCCAACTGAACTGTCTGAACGAGAGAGAAAACAGTGGCGCCAACAAAAGAACGTTTCTGGTGAAATAAAATATGGCGATTTGAGTTTTCTTCCTAGCGCGCGCGAGTGTAATTTGTGTGTGATTCTAGTGAAGACCCTCGTGAAAAGGATAGATTAACGCAGACTTTATCGCCGGCGAACATTCTTCATGCGAGGTGTGGTGAGTCCTTCTGATCATCCATTATTTATCCTGGTGGTGGCTCGACGGTTCCCTCGCTCATTAAGACGGTACCCTGACCAAAAACTCGGCATGAGATATGAGCATTCCTATTGGTCTAGCGGCACAGGTGGCGCATGAATTACACTAGTGAATACGCCCAGATTTCAGAATAAAATCTTTATAAAATCGAATATTGGTATTTTGAAAAAAAAAATCTACAAAAATGTTCGTTATTAAATTGTCTATCCATTAGTGTTAGAACAAAAAATAATGAATGAACACTTTACGAGGAGATGCATAATATCAATAATTATTTCTCATTTTTATGTTTTTTTTGGAAGGAAATTAGTGAAATATAAACAACATTTTAAAAGAAACTAAATCTACCATTTTAGAATCAATAATATGTAGAAATTTAATGTATTTTTATTAATTGATATTTCTTTTTAAATAACGAGTAGATAGCTCCTAAAAACAGCACAAAAAACGGCATGCGCGGCGTTTTGCTGGGTACCGCCTTAAGCGTAGTCAAATTTACGTTGCGCGATGTCTACGTTGTAGAATCAGCCTTTCTTCGCGAGTATCTAACACATAGGCTCATAACTCATCCCGGTATAATGTTCCCTTGGGATAAAAAAAACACTTTTCACGCGGGCGAAACCGCTGGCAGAATCTAGTAAATCGTATAGGTATCCGAAAATCTATTTCATGACATAAATGCTATTAAGCTTCTAGGTTAGGCCGGCAAAAATTGATACGCATAATCCTAATCCCCAAAGAAGCAGTATGATAACTCAGTTTACACTGGTTTACATAGATAACCATTATCTAATGCTTGACAACAGTGTACATTATATAACTAATTATTTACATTATTATTTTTAATAACCTTGGTTGGATCTTGGTTGGCTGGTTGAGAATATCTTAGGTTTTTTTTCTTTTGATGAACATCTCGCAGTTCATTCAGAGTGATTGGCTACCGATTCTGTGGAGAACTGGAGACTAAACTAGAATCTGCAGCCAGGCTTAACTCAGGCGACCATGCTAAGGGCCCTATGGGGTCGAACCTCGGCTCAGGCCGTCGCTGGGGGGACAATAAAGGTTGAATCATGATTAAGTGATTCTACCATCCATTCGGAAATTACCTACGTGGAGAAAAACGGACAAGATAATACGTAAGGCATTAAGTCTGTCTTTTTATTATTACCCGACTGGGTTAAGTGTTTCGCGCGTATCTTGTATGTATGTATGTTTGTATGTATGTAATATTCTTTATTACCTCATATCTTTTAAACCACTTGACCGAATTATATAATTAAGACATCGATAGATAAGTCTTGACCGCCCAAGTGTTCTTAGATAGGTGAAATTCTAAAAAAACAAACATGGCGGATTTTGGGCGCCATATTGTGTGGGTCCCAATTTTTTTTCTTCCAAACCCATCGAGTGGGGTATCAAAATGAAGGGTTTTAAGAGGTGATTACAAAAATATATACCACTTATATGTTTAAAAGTAATTCAAAAAAGAAAAATATAATTATAAAGTTGTACCTAAATAAAAAAAGTTAATTTGAAAATCAAAAACCCGACTGATGATCAGATGGTCAGCCAGTTCGCGAATATGTTTCCTCCGATTGCACAGCATGATATTTTCTTGTTACCAGCTTTTTAGTTCGATTCTTAATCAGTCGGGTTTTGATTTTCAAATAAATTATCTAAATAAGCATTAATAAATTATCTACCTCCGATTTCTGAATTAAGACTTTGAAGCTAGAATTTTGAAATTGAAGCGAGTAAGTCAAACTCTACTATTGCCTGAAAACCTGACAAACTTCAATGTCAACTGTTTTTTTAACTCCAAATAAATACTCAATTCACAAACAGTCTTTAACACGATCAAGTATCGGTAACAGAACAAGCTTTTTTTTTTATCATATTGACATAATAATATAAAGTCAAAGTCAAATATATTTATTCAATTAGGCCAATAAACGGCACTTTTGAACGTCACATAAATTAAAATAAAAAATTAAAAGTAATAAAAAAAAACAAGATAAAAAAAAAAAAAGATTCTACCGTATAGATAAAATAATTGACCGCCTTTTAGATACACGTGAATCAACAATGTTGATATTACATAACTGATCTTACCTATATTTTTTATAGAAAAAACGTGACTACCTATCGTGCTAAAAGTCCGATAAATTTGAGATCTGCAAGCCAAGTAACAATAGAGAAGACTTTTTTTATTTTAAGGTTACACTTGTCAAAAATTCTTCCATATAAACGTAGTCTAGAGATTACTCCACTGTTTGACGATGTAAGTTCAAAATAAAAAATGATATCAATTTGTCACATCATTATCTAGTCCTGTATGGAAACAAAAATGAAAAAAAATATATATATTTGAAAGTTATAAGCGTCGAAAGTTCCATATTTCAAAACTAATTTTAACGCATCTTTGGGTGGAAATAAATACCATAAGAAGAAGGAAAATTACAAAACAGCCTCCATACTGGGATAGATTAGTAATGCAACAGTGCAAATAATTTTATTTTATAAATAAACATTTAGTTGTTTTTTCATAATATCTAGACTCCGAAAGGTCTGTTTATAAAATTTCGCGCGCTCGTTTTCGTCCTAAGCTATCATCCATTTCGCTACAAACTTGCAAAAGTGTTAATTCGTACACGAACTAGCTTCTTACTGCTCATCACAGCATCTATTTCTTTCGCACGTGTTGTCGGATAAGATAGCATGCATTTTAACACCGCGCACAAAATAGTTCGTGCCGTTGACTAGTTCAACCTTAAGGTAGTACACCCACCGACATAAATCTAACTAGGTAACGTAAGTCCCTCCAATGAAAACCAAGCGTGCCACTTTTTCACACACAATTTAAAAACAAATTTACTTACCAATGAAAGAAAACATTTCCAATGCCTCGGCCAACTTTTTCTATATAGTCTTGAAACCAAATCGACCAATCACATGCTAGATGAATGACGCGATGTGGATTTCCGTTTTGTGTGATTGGCTGATTTGGCGGGTTGGAGAGAGTTACTCTTTGCGCACTTACGCAATACGGCTGCAGAAGTGTTTTCACATACGCCATAAGGCTGCTGTTCGCCAACACGATGGTCTGACCAAGTGAAAAAAGCTACGTCTTCAAGCACATTCCAGCTGGTGATTATGGCAACTTTGGACCGGAGTCTGTATAGAGGCAGATTGTCCGCTCAAAGATGTCCAGTGTCCACTGACCACGATCCTTAGTAATGAGAGACTGATTGAAGAGAAGAGAAGAATGCAATATGAAGGATGATAGTTCGACACAGGGGCGCTGCTAAGATCTTTATAAAATTTCCGCCAAACAATAATAGCAAAATAAGAACTTTTGATAGGTCAAGGAAATCCAGTCAATAAGACAAATGAGCTCATTTGTATTCTTCTTTATCTATAGATCTTTCTCACGAAATAAGTTGTAAGTTTGTGACAGAAACTGGTTTCACCTTTGAACTTGTCCCGTTTTTTGTGATCCAATCTGGTTACGTACCTACTGTTGGAGCGATTTATGAACCAATTAAACTCCCCTATTCAATACCAGTCATAGTAGAATATTGCGACATTCGCCAAGTTCTTCGTATTTGCTGCAAAGCAAAACTCACGATGGAGGAGCTTGAAGAATTGAATAGAATAGGATAGGATAGAGTAGAATAGAGTGAAACAGAACAGAACATTAGGACCACAAGTTAAAGACTGACACTGTGTTTCTGTAACTATCTTAATAGAACCACACCAGAATAATAGTTAAGGAATACAAGATTTTGTCATCAATAAATATTTAACTAGATAAAAAAACTCAGGAGAGCATGAAGAACAACACACTCAATTTCAGCAAATAAAAAGATACTGTCCTGTTAAAGACCAGAATTTTTACGACTGCGTGTCTATTTAGCAGTCACTAACAAATACATAAGTGACTTTGACTATATTACGAGAACCACAGTGAAAAAGGAAGTCAAAATAAATTCTTACATTTGAATTTAATTCCGCTCTTAATTACCGAGTTATTTTAATATTTTATTAGAACACGGGCATGCGTACACGCGCGCGCTGCCTATCAACAGAGTTCGTTTTATCGGCGGCCATTAATAAAATAAATAAAAAATGTTGTAGTGCACACATCACGCATCCACGAGCGTCGACCTTGACTGAGTAACTGCGTAGTTCGCGGTTACTGTTACCACGCGATCGGGTATTGTCGGATATGTTCGAATTTTTGAACGGACGGTTTGATTTTAGAACAAAACTTCAATTAATAAGGGAACTGATGATGCTGCAGAAGGAATAGCAGAGCATCTTCTAAAAAGCCTCATCAGAGACAAGCCTGTGACTCCGGTTCCATTAATTTTCCAGTTATCATACAATGTTTTGCAGGTTAATATGAGATAAAAAGCGTTACCGGATAGGTAATTGTTACCAGGGGGGTTACCATTAGCACTTAGAACAAGGTTATTTCCATTGTGCGTAAGGGACAGATGTAAATTATTTGTATACGTCAGTACACTCTTCATATACGCACCAAGATAGTTTTGACACGTCATGGTACGCTCCTGTACGTTGTAGAGTACCCCCTGGGTTTTGTTTCGTTTTTAGGGTTCCGTACCCAAAGGGTAAAAACGAGACACTATTACTAAGACTCAGCGAACTGTCCGTCCGTCTGTCTGTCTGTCTGTCAGTCTGTCACCAGGCTGTATCTCATGATCCGTGATAGCTAGACAGCTGAAATTTTCACAGATGATGTATTTATATTGCCGCTATAACAACAAATAAAAAAATAACAGAATAAAATCAATATTTAAGTGGGGCTCCCATACAAAAAACGTGATTATTTTGCCATTTTGGTACGGTTGCGTTAATGGTACGGAACCCTTCGTGCGCGAGTCCGACTCGCACTTGGCCGGTTTTTTTAAAGTAACCCTTAATCACAGGCAAAGAAAACCAAACTTACTGAGTGAAAACTCAGCAGTTCTTAAGTTCAAACATAGTATAATAAAACATTTTATAGTGCAGGACACGTAAGTTGAACCAAAATGTATTATTGTTCTCTTGAAATTAAACAATTTAAACTGAAATAAATCCCTTTTCTTCGACCTAATCGTTTACAATATACAAATTGCAAATTGTTAGGTCACATAGAAAGGATTCATTTCGGTTTAAATTGTTTAATTTCAAGAGAACGATAATACATTTTGGTTCAACTTACGTGTCCCGCACTATATCTCATAGTTAAAAATATTTATATTAATGAAAAAGTACTCTCTTTTGGAAAGATTACCAATAAATTTGAAGCCCGTAGAAACTGTTTGTCTTTGTCTTAGCGGAAAACGAAATACAAAAAAAATTACAGATTTTGCCAGGACTTTTCCAAAAATTTGGTCACCCTACTCACGCCACGTAATTCAACGTGGAATAAAACGAATAATGCCGTGTATTCGTTACACTGCCTCATATCTAAGACAACACGACAAACACCTTCTCACAAACTAGACAACTGATACGGAACAACTAGTTTATCAATAAAAGTCGCGATACAGACTAGTACGGTACGGAATGACGAAAATATCGGACTCTTTAACATCATTCTTTGATAGATACGAAAATAGACAGTTTTTGTGTTTATTTATTCAAATGTGATGTCTGTCAAACTTGATTTTTGTAATAACATTCTTGAGAACGTAACAATAGGGATGTTTCCTGGGAATAAAAGTGATATCTAGTTCTATTTAGTCCGTCAGTGAGATTATCAAATAATATTGGACAAGTATTTTTTGCTTTATCAAATAAATAAAAATTGACAAAGATAAAGCGCATCAATGGCATCATCAATATCTTTTAAATTGGTTCAATATTGAAGGAAAAAATAGGCGAGAGCCAAACCTCGAATTATGACTTTTTACTTGGGAAATTCAGTCGGCGCTCTCTGCCGCCGTTTCCTCTTAAGGGACCATCACTGCAATCTACAATATCTCCTTTAGTATTAATTATATAAAAATCAATATGGCTTGGCAGATATTATTAATTTAACTTTGTTTGAGATATACTTAATCCTTGAATAAAGTTTTTGTTGGGGTTAATAAGGTGGACACCAAAGAAAAGAACTATTTTAGGGTTTGAATAATAACAGTTTAATTACCCTTTGTTTTATATATCGAAAGGTGTGTGTAGCACATGTGGTTCTAACTATGGTCGACGGAATACTGTACCGTGACCAGCTAGCATTTCAGTTTCAAGTGTTGACAAGGGCTCAAATAATAAACTATATAATTAATGGTTAGAGAGAGAGAAGGCTATAGTGTTGAATAGTATTGAATTATTTTTGATAAACTCCAACAGTTTTTCATTTCACCTACGTTGTCTGGATGTCTATAAAAAGTTTGCACAACTGTTCACATCTAAAGGCACATTTGTGCAGTTGTGCAAACACGATCAGCTGATAAAATATCGTATTATAAAGAGAATAATGAAAGGTGCCATTTCTGCCTGGCGAGCACGACCTTTGTGATAGGCTTGAGTCACGCATTTTATTACGGTGTTTGCTCCCAAACTGTGACAAAAATGTCTGACTCACTCAAACCTATCATAGAGGCCGTGCTCGCCAGGCTAAACTATACATTATACATATGTTCGCCATCCAGGCTTTGAATCGAATACAATTGAATAACTCCAGCAAGACGAACAATCCTAAACTTATTTTTCATATCGTTTAATTATTTATTATAATATTATTCAAAAAAAACAAAACGTCTTCCAAAACATAGTTCCGCTTCCGCTTTGTAGTGTACAAAGCGAAAAATAACTTGTTTTCCCGAAGTCGGTGTCTTTGGTAACTATTGTTTTCCCGTTTTTCGACACCGACTTCGGAAAAGAAAGTTGTTTTTCGTTTTGTAGTGTTGACAGAGGGCACATGAGCAGATAAACGGAACAGAGACAAAGCTTTCTAAGAACAAGCAAAATTGTTACCTATTTTGGTAGGGTTGTCACAATAGGTGAAAACAAAAACAAAACATTTGTTAAATAGTTTTATTATTTACGAGCTGACCCGGCAAACTTTGTTTTGCCATAAAAACACCAAACATTCATCTACCCTACATACCCTACCCTACCCTAACTGACCCTATCTACCCTACCTCCCCTACCCTACCTACCTTTCACTACTTACCCTACCCTACCTTACCTACTCTACCCTACCCTACCTACCCTATCTACCCTACCTCCCCTACCATACCTACCATACCTACCCTTCACTACTTACCCTACCCTACCTTACCTACTCTACCCTACCTTCCCTACCCTACTCTACTACTACCCTATCCTATGTCCGTCTCCTGGTTCTAAGCTACCTCCCCGCCAATTTTCAGCCAAATTGGTTCAGCCGTTCTTGAGTTATAAATAGTGTAACTAACACGACTTTCTCTTATATATATAGATTATGTATGATAGAATACTTTACACATTACTGAATCTATTTTTTTTTTACCGGTACAATAAACAACCATTATTAATAATAAAATACAACGTTTTAACATTAAAATATTCAAACTTGCAACTAACAAAACAAACAACGTGCGTTGCACAGACCCTGAGATTGTCCACTGGCTGTGCCAACGTAAACCGGTGTTTACCAGTCTCGCCGCGTACGCGTCGTACGCGACAAGCGGCCAGTGGTCACGCACTCATGCATCCACGTGCTTGTAGTAGTGCAACCGATTCGCGCGGTTGTATGAAGCTTTATCTCTGTTCCGTTTATCTACTCAAGTGCAGAGGGGCCACTACGAACAAAGTGTCATTTTGCACACTCACTTTGACATTGCGGATTTACAATATTTAACGGGAATATTGGGCAATATTGGACCGAGCTCAGTCGCGGCTGTCATGAGTGCTTTGTGCGGGCGTTTTTTAAGTCATTAATACATTAAGTACTGTAACGAAGTTGGTTGCATTGGATGGGTTACCTTTATTATTTGTTACAAACCGAATTTACTTTGTCGGAGGATACATATTCGCGGGCTGGCTGACCAAAATCTGGTGTATCCTCCGCCTGCACAGCATGATTTTTGCCTTGTTTACGACTTTTTAGTTCGCTTTTGAAGCAGTCGGGTTTTTTGAATTAAGTTTTTTTATTTATAACTTTTTAGTTAGTTTTTTTTCGAATTAGATACCTTTAAACATATAAGTGTTATACATTTTTGAAATCACCTCTTAAAACCCTTTATTTTGATACCCCACACGATGGGTTTGGAAGAAAAAAAAAATTCGGGCCCCCACAATTTGGCACCCAAAATCCGCCATTTTTCCATTGTCAAATTTTAATGTAGCCTATGACACTCGCAGGGTTAAGACGAATCGATTGACGTATGAATCATCAAAATCGGCCAACGCGTTTGGTCTCTGGAACGCCATATAGGAACAAACATACATACATACATACTTACATACATACATAGACTGTTAAACACATTTCCCCTTCTTCGGCAGTCGGGTAATAAGGGACCATCACTACCATCTACAATCTCCTTTAGTGTTTATTATATAAAAATCAATATAGCTAGGCAGATCTTCATAATGGCAAATAAGTACTTACCTATATTACAGCCTAGTTGTTTTATTGCAAACTGTCTTTCTTACAAACTGTTTGTAAACACTAACCCCCAGTTTCCCAGCTTAAAATTATCGGCGAATTAATGTGACAAATTGTCAAACACGCGTTATCTGCTGTGATTGGTTGAATGAATTTTCAACAGCCAATCACAGCAGATAACGCGTGCTTGACAATTTGTCACATTGATTCTCCGATAATTTTGAGCTGGGAAACTGAGGGTTACACTCTCAATACTGTAGCTGGCTCTGAGGTTAGGTGATGATGATGAATTCACCTTTCAGTCAAGGAAGCAAAAACAAAGACATGTTAAATCGTTCACAACTAACCCATATGTTCAAGCCGTTCCACCATCATCACTAGGGAACCCAATCCTGCAACCTCGTCGGTTCGAGGTCACCAGTCCCACAGATCAGCGGAATTTTCGGGATGGCAAATATAAAAAAACCAAGTGTGAGTCAGACTCGCGCACGAAGGGTTCCGTACCATTATCGCAAAAAACGGCAAAAAATCACGTTTGTTGTATGGAAGCCCCACTTAAATATTTATTTTATTCTGTTTTTAGTATTTGTTGTTATAGCAGCAACAGAAATACATCATCTGTGAACATTTCAACTGTCTAGCTATCACGGTTCATGAGATAAAGCCTGGTGACAGACAGACGGACCGCGGAGTCTTAGTAATAGGGTCCCGTTTTTACCAATTGGGTACGGAACCCTAAAAATCGTTTTTACAAAAAATTACAACCGAATTCCATATAAAAACACTAGATACAAAGTGAAAAATAACTTCAATTTCGGAAGTCCGTGTCCTTGTTTTTGTTTCTTCGTTTTTAGGCGCCAACTTCCGAAATTGATGTTATTGTCCTGTGCGTTTCGCAGCCAGCAGATTTCCGAAGCCTTAACCAGCAGCCTAATTGTGTAAGTAAATTCGGCAAAGAAAACAATCTGTTTCTTTCCCAAAAACGACTTTTTGGGAAAGAAACAGATTGTTTCCTTAGCCGAATTCACTTACACAATTAGGCTGCGGGTCTTGTTTCACCAAGTGGGAGATCTTCCAATGCTGTGTCTGCCGTTACTCTGATACCCTGATAGGTAATTAATGAATCATAGTCACTAACAATAATTACAATAAGTACAACAAGAGTAGATAAACACAAATTGCAAAGATAGAAAGTTGACATACAATATTTCCATCATAACACTGTAAACAACGATTATTATGGTGCAATTTCAAAACCTGGCACACCTCACCTTACTGTCCTTTCAAAATGTGCCCCGACTACATATTTGCTTTAGGTGGAGCAGTGCTTACCTTGGTCCACCGCCCTTTAGCCCCCGCTTCGCAATGGTGACTTATTGTTCTGATAAAATTATGCAGCGAATCTAAAACGTTAGTGGGTTTTGGAATGGTGTTCCATATTGCCATAATCTGTGATATTGCAGACACCACAATGAGTTTCTACCTACTTGCTTTTGTCTTTAAGATATTTAACTAGGTTTTGTCAACATATTTAGTCATCTATGTACAATTAATGCTAATACAAGATGAGTATTTGCCTGTCAAAATATAAATTTTGCGCTAATCAGTATAAAATTATCACAAATTTATGTTACTTAATGTATGTACCTTACTTTATTGCCTAATTTTACCTATAATAGTTACGGCGGATCTTTGTGTCTCTGCCAACCATAGCGCAAGAAACAGTTTGTCATTGAGTATACAGCATAGAGTAAGCGAGATAGGACGATGCACCAAACGTAAGCGTTGAAAGAGACAGTTATACAATGCTATCTTCACCTTCAACATTGACACAAAAATAGCCACTGCGCAGGGCCTTGCAGCCAATTCAGAGACACAAAAATCCGCTGTGAGTACTATACAGACATGCGACAGTCTGACACGGTTGGAAATGGCAATAACTGACATTATGACAATAGGGATGATGACAAAAAAATACTATTTAGTCCGTCAGTTAGATTACCTAAAAATATTGGACACGTATTTTTCTTTTGCCCCGTAAATACAAAATGACGACGTTAAGTGCGTTGCAATATCGTATGACGTCACGCCTTGTTAGGTACACTTTATACTGACAAGTGACGTCACAAGCCCCCACTCCTGCCTAGCGAGCATGGGCGTACCCAAGACATTTGTGACATGACATGATAAATTATGTCATATCTTACAATTTGTCTTAAATGCTAGCACGGGTCAAACATGTGACATATTTTAAAGGCGCAACATGCCTTTCTTGTTGCTGCCCGGCGAGCACGGCCTACTGTGACCTGGCTTGAGTCACACATTTCATCGCAGTTTGGGCGATAACGCCATTTTGTCCTAAATAATAGCACCGGCGGCGTGAGAAAATTTCCTGACGTTTGTTTGTGACTCATCGGGTCTTAATTGCTAATACGGGCGCACCCATTTTGTCACAAATGTCACATTTTGACAGATGATTTAGAAAAATGTATCACTTTCGTTCGGAGGTGGTGATAAAATTTTATAGTTGAAAAAAATATATTTGCCTTCTAATTACGGCACCAAATGCCAATAAATTCATTTTGTGTGTATGGTGAATTGGTGATCAATGCTTATTAATAAATTTATATTATTACTTTTTCATAATTGTATTTTTTTTTATTGTTGTTCTTATTTTAATTATGATTATTTTTTTATAATTATTTTCTTTTATACCATATTCTTCTTGCTTTCTACATTTTTAAATGTTTCTTAAATAAAATCCCCAAAAAACATTTAAAATATAAAAAATAGGGGCCCACCGGTATTGGTCCAAGCTATTATATACAGATACAGCCTGGTGACAGACAGACAGACAGACAGACGGACCGCGGAGTCTTAGTAATAGGGTCCCGTTTTTACCCTTTGGGTACGGTACCCTAAAAATCGTTTTTACAAAAAATTACAACCGAATTCCATATAAAAACACTAGATACAAAGTGAAAAATAACTTCAATTTCGGAAGTCCTTGTTTTTGTTTCTTCGTTTTTAGGCGCCAACTTCCGAAATTGATGTTATTGTCCTGTGCGTTTCGCAGCCAGCAGATTTCTGAAGCCTTAACCAGCAGCCTAATTGTGTAAGTAAATTCGGCAAAGGAAACAATCTGATTCTTTCCCAAAACCGACTTTTTGGGAAAGAAACAGATTGTTTCCTTTGCCGAATTCACTTACACAATTAGGCTGCGGGTCTTGTTTCACCAAGTGGGAGATCTTCCAATGCTGTGTCTGCCGTTACTCTGATACCCTGATAGGTAATTAATGAATCATAGTCACTAACAATAATTACAATAAGTACAACAAGAGTAGATAAACAAAAATTGCAAAGATAGAAATTTGACATACAATATTTCCATCATAACACTGTAAACAACGATTATTAAGGTGCAATTTCAAAACCTAACACACCTCACCTTACTGTCCTTTCAAAATGTGCCCCGACTACATATTTGCTTTAGGTGGAGCAGTGCTTACCTTGGTCCACCGCCCTTTAGCCCCACTTCGCAATGGTGACTTATTGTTCAGATAAAATTATGCAGCGAATCTAAAACGTTTGTGGGTTTTGGAATGGTGTTCATTATTGCAGACACCACAATGAGCTTCTACCTACTTGCTTTTGTCTTTAAGATATTTAACTAGGTCTTGTCAACATATTTAGTAATCTAAGTACAATTAATGCTAATACAAGATACCTTACTTTATTGCCTAATTTTACCTATAATCACGGCGGATCTTTGTGTCTCTGCCAACCATAGCGCAAGAAACAGTTTGTCATCGAGTATACAGCATAGAGTAAGCGAGATAGGACGATGCACCAAACGTAAGCGAGTGAAAGAGACAGTTATACAAAGCTATCTTCACCTTCAACATTGACACAAAAATAGCTACTGCGCAGGGCCTTGCAGCCAATTCAGAGACACAAAGATCCGCTGTGAGTACTATACAGACATGCGACAGTCTGACACGGTTGGAAATGGCAATAACTGACATTATGACAATAGGAATGATGACAAAAAAATACTATTTAGTCCGTCAGTTAGATTACCTAAAAATATTGGACACGTATTTTTCTTTTGCCCCGTAAATACAAAATGACGACGTTAAGTGCGTTGCAATATCGTATGATGTCACGCCTTGTTAGAGTCTGGCAAACGAAAGTAGAAACTGAAAAAGCGCGGCCAATTTAAAAAATCTTGGCACAGCAACCCCAAAACTAGTATCAAAATACTTGAAATAACCTGATTTGATACTTTAGAATTATTTATTATTAATTCTAAAGTATCAAATTAGGTTATTCCAAGTATTTCATCAGACATCAGACTTTACACTTTATTCTGACACGTGACGTCACAAGCCCCCACTCCTGAACTTTGATGCGCTATAACTTTGTCAATTTTATTTATTTGTTAAAGCAAAAATTATGCGTCCAATATTATTTGATAATCTCACTGACGGATTACTTAAATAGAATTATCATTATTCTACCCAGGAAACATTCAACGTTGTCGAACAGACGAATTTGAACATGCGGAAATGGGTTATGAACACTGACATAAATCTTACTAGATAACGCAAGTCCCTCTATCGTTATGAAAACTAAGCGTGCCGCTTTTTCACAAACAATTTAAAAACAAATTTACTTACCAATGAAAGAAAACATTTCCAATGCCTCGACCAACTTTTTCTATACGTTATTTGCAGCTCAATATGGCATAAAAAGACACTTTCCTAGATTTCGGTGGATTTCTGGTGCCAATAATGCTAAATGAAAAGCTCAGATTACGATCATTGATCGTAACTTTACTCCGTTACCTCCGCACGCGAAGTGTATACAATCGCGTCATCTAGAGATTTATGTCTGTGGTTATGAATTTCCTTAAAACCCAATGATATTCAAATAAACAGATATGTTATAAGCGCGCGCATTGTGAAGATTCGAATATGAGACAATTGTAACCTTTACCCCCAGTTTCCCAGCTTAAAATTATCGGAGAATTAATGTGACAAATTGTCAAGCACGCGTTATCTGCTGTGATTGGCTGTTGAAAATTCATTTAACCAATCACAGCAGATAACGCGTGCTTGACAATTTGTCACATTAATTCTCCGATAATTTTGAGCTGGGAAACTGGCGGTAAGTCTTTAGTTTATGTCACGCATGGCGAAGAGCGATACGTTTTGTTGAAACAAAAACAAAATTATAAAATGTGTATGTGTGTATAAAAGTGTACCAATTATGATATTAACAAAGTAAATAAAACAGAAGGGATCTCATACCATGTGTAAGTACGCAATACACCTCAATTTACTAATTTATTTCAATTTTTTTCCTAATATTCTGATATTTGGAGGATATAAAAAGAAAAAGCATTGGTGGTCAGAATAATGTTTGTTTACATTCACACGCAAGTGACAAACACTAGCTCTCTTTTTTTTTTTTTGTTGGTTTTATCAAGCCATCCCTTTCGACTTGTAGTGAAATGTCAGATGAATGAAAAGTGTGTATGTGTGCTGCCGTTGCTGCGCCCTCAGATGAAGAAAGTACCTAGATGGAGGACATTTAACCGAAACTTACGAACACGTTCCTTCTCCCTTTTACAAAAGCATTATGTCATCTGCTTGAAAGAGAGAGATATATTGTCTATAGTGGGTCAAAAATTATAGAATGTCACCAGTTTAACTATACAATTCTACCTATTGATATATAACTGCATAGTGATGTGTAAGTATTTTTTGTGTGGTTTTCGATAAATAAATCACTGAGTGAGTGCTATGTACTATAATTTATTCCATTATAATATGACTGGTAATATCAAAATTTCTATAGAGGTATCACTTGTCTTCATGAGTTTTTGACCGTCTTTATGATAACTTTATTTTTTGTATGTCTCGTACAGTCTCTTGTGTTTGTGTGTAATAAACTAAACATTATTATATTATAGGCAGATGGTTATTTATTTCCTTATAAAATGTGTTATATATAACTAAAAAGTAACGTTTTTTAGCAAAAAAAAAATAACTGACTTCCAAAGTAGTCTGTGTCGAAAAATAAAAAACAATTAACTGTAACAAAGACACTGACTTCGGAAATGAAAGTTATTTTGCGCTTTGTAGTGTTTTGCTAAGACCTAAACGGTCTTAGCAAATTTGTTTGTTAAGAAGATTTGTTTGTATAAAACGAGGTACCTAATTAAATAATGTTATTTCGTAATTAAATAAAAATAAAACCTATATATTTAGTCGTTTAATTTCTCACAATAATTCTATCGTCTACAATTTAAACCACAACCATATTTTAATCACAATTTTATTGGCCCATAAATAGAACAAGTTTTTTACACTAATTTCTTTCAATTTTACCGTGCGGTGCAGAAGTTTTTTGAATTTTGAGATAAAATTCTACAACTGCTTTGATAATTAAATGTAAATGATTGTTAAGTACACAATTGTCGTAACAATGACTCATCAGTTAGGGGAAAATTTCTGATCTGGCGCA
Organism: Orthosia gothica; assembly: GCA_949775005.1. Lineage (NCBI taxonomy): Eukaryota > Metazoa > Arthropoda > Insecta > Lepidoptera > Noctuidae > Orthosia > Orthosia gothica. The sequence continues at coordinate 9,891,743 of OX459066.1, forward strand.
TATTTCAAACACTGCCATGATAATTTTCTGAGAACAGGTTTCCTGACTTGATTTATGACCCGACTGTACTTAGCTAGCAGCTTCCTCTTTAATGGTGTTTTCTGAAAAAATAATAATTGGAATGCAGGTTAGGTTTTGAAGATGCCATATAATTTTAGCCTTTCCTTTAACTTACAAGATAGAAAAATATCCTAAAATCAATATGTCATAATCTTTAAAGATGTTGAGTTATTTATATACTTACTGGTTGGCAAGATGCTGGCTGTTTTGGAAATATTGTTGGCACTGCGTGCGAATGTAATACTCTTCGTTCATATCCTTTACGAATACAAGATTCTTCGTAATGTTCAGAACATATCCTCGTATACTGTGTAGGCCACCAATTATCGTCTTTTCTCACTGTTTTTATCCATTTATTTCTTAATTCAATATCAGCAGGAAACCTATAAACAAAAAAAGCATTATATTAAATTGAAAAATAATACAATATTGATTTGGGAAAATATAGGATTTTTGGTAAATTTCTTCTTTTGGCCTGCCATAATATTCTGCAATCCATAATTACTGAGACCAAAGCAGCGTCCAATCACTAGGTTCCGCATGTTCTAATCAGTTCGAAAAATTTGTGGCAGCCTTTAATTAAGGCTACAATAGTGTACATTGTATAGACAATGTAAAAATATGAGTACTTTAACATGTATTTTTTGGTGTATGCTTTGTTGGTTGTCCTTAATAAAATAAATAAATAAATAAAACAGATTGATTTTCTAAAATATGACTAATTACATTGTTTTTATTTCATTATACGTATCATAAACTCCCTGGAAAATGTATGTGATTATACTTTTACTCTATCGATATATCATGTAAGGGGGCACATCCCTATGAAGTACATGATATGTCAAAACGTATCCATACATTTTTGTTTTTCTTTTTATTTCTAAATTGGAAACTAACACATATTGTTTTGGCAGTTTTTTCTTTCTATTTATGTATGGAGAACTAATTTCATTGACACTTCCTGCTTAAAATGCTTTTTATCGATTTGTAATGATTGGGTTGACTTACCGATAAAAAGAGACTTCTGCAATATTTTATTTCATAACACCAACTCTTTTAAAGCAACCGGACACAGTACACGCCATTGTTCATGGCAAAACGAAAACCGCACTCCAAACACAATATTATTCACAATAACATAATATTTTTGATGAAATCGGCAGAAAGATGAGTTAACCAGCTGTGTAACTACCAAAATGGCGATTCTCGGCAAGTGGCGCGCGGCGTTTCAAGGCGGTCGATAAAGCTATCGCTATCTCTTTTTGTCACATGAGTTGTTTCCATTTAAAGTGTTGAGTACAAAATAGGCTACTATATTCAACTTAAATGTGTTTTATCTAGGTACTTTCTTCATCTGAGAGCTGTACAGTTTGGATGTGGACCATGTATGCATCCTCACAAATGTGACGTTCAAATAACAATACTACAGCATGCACATTCACGCCATCATTAAATATATTCTCTTATATCCAAAGACGTTATACGTATTTCTTACTTCATACCACGTCAACATCAACACCAAAAGTACCAGCTGACGTTGCGTCGGTCACGTAGACTTGCCGAGATGTCAAAGACTCTTTTTAGTCATGCTGGAGTCACGAGGTATATCTGTAATTTCGTAAGGCTTAGCACGCATTGCGATTTTTTGTTTTTGTGTAATTTGTCACGCCTCGTACTCGCTTTGGGGAACCGCTCAAGAAATAAAATAAACTATTTACAGCAGTCGGCGGTTCCCCGACGGTTTTCGTGACGGGGTTTTTAACATAGATGATTGATAGGGGCAAATGAAAGAAGAGAACTTGTAACACTGTCTCCAGGTCTCCATGGAACAAAGGCTGTAAATTGATGATGATATAATATGTTATCAACAACAACAAAGCTCGCACGGTACAGAAGTCACGTAGACTCGACCGGCGAGTACCTATTCGCGGTAACCCACTCACCTACATACTTGCCAGCTTGTTGCCAGCCCTACTATGATTCCAGTGTTAGAGAGAGATGCAGCTGTACATGACGAATATATAATATAATAAGCATTATCCCTTTTTCACAACGGAATCAGAATGGCGTTGGCACTTTGTAGTACGCCAGAGGTTAGTAACCGACCAATAAGTAGGCAGATGATGATATTTTCAGCTTGGCAATCGTCGACGATGCTAATTTAGGAATACCTAGTGAAAAACAAATACTAGAGCTGGCTGATACCACAAAATAGAAAGTATACAGAAGGGCCAATCCCGCCGTTTCGAAAACTGACACCTAGACACCTAAACTTTATAGAATCACTAGGGTTGCTACTATATTGATTCTGAATTTTAAAAAGGAGTAGTTAGTATAAGTATAGTATAAATACTTTAACTACAATACCTAAAGACTGCCCTTTTACTACTTACCTTTCTGTATCTCTCTCTTCTTTCTTCTTCTCTTTTGGACATTTATAGAACGAGTAGGGCCTGTTTTTTGTTGTATTTAAGCAACCAAATAAACTGCAGGCGTAATAATAGGGTTCATTCATTTTGTCAACATTTGACCACAAAGTAGAAAGCACAGAATTAAAGGTTTCGCCGCAGCTTACGTAAATGGCTACACCTAAGTATCAAATTATACGTACCTATATTCCATAAAATAAAACTACTCTGTGCTATGTCCTTCAGGTGGCCTGACAAGTATATTCGGTCTGGGGACAAAGAAAGGTAACCCAGCCAATGCAACCAACCTCTTTACAGTACTTTATGAATGACGTGGTAAACGCTCGCACAAAGCACTCGTGACAGCCGCGACTGAGCTCGGTCCAATATTGCCCAAGAACCCCTGTAAAATCGCAGTGTCAATGTGTGTGTGCAAACAGATGCTTTGTTCGTAGTGGCCTCTCTGTCTGCGGTGCGCCGCCGCTTGCGTACTTTGTGCCTACTACCTATGGATAGGTATACAAACAAAACGCAGAGTGAACGAATATAGATTAGTAGGCTACGCCAAACTACGTTTGTTTGCCGGGCATATACCTCGTTGGTCCTCATGGTCCTGGTTATGGCAGTTGGCGGTAAGATATCCCTTTGTTTAGGAGTGTACATTTCACCATTGTTCCTCCCCCTGATCTCTGGCCATGTCGGATTGCCGTCCTATCAGACTATAAGACTGAATTAAGACAGCGCACTTGATTGCTCTCACACTTGCTAATATTGGCTGCCATAACCGAAAAGCCTTCGTTTTCTTGCAATTTTACACGTGTAAACTGCAATGCAAATTCGTTGACGGAGCAAGCAAGTTTATATATGGAACATTTGACTTTAATATGGATGGGATCCTGTTAGATACAGAGGCGGATCCAGCTCTCAAAAAAGGTTGTGGTCCCTGCCTAGGATGCTTTAGAAGTTGACGACTTAAATACTGTCTTAGAACTAAGAATTCAAGTACGAGCGTAGCGAGCTCGAAAGTTTTACCATCTCGACTCGGATAGGTTTGATTTTCTTTTTACTCTCCATATAGACTTATTAGTTAAGTTTTTAACTAAGCCATAAAAGATTTAAATTGAAGAGAATTTGGAATGCAAAAGCAAATGAAGCGGGCTCGAAAATTTGTTAGCACCCTCACCAAGAGGGACAATTCCCGTATTTTTAAGGAACGCTCTCCCATCGTAGTCGCCATCTGTTAAAAAATCTATTACCCTCTGCATTTTGACAAATCTTCAACATTGGTATTAGAAGTGAACGTTTGGCAAGTGTTTGAATTGGCCTTCAGCGTATCGACCTCGATTGGGGTTGTGGGCAGGCCTATCATAACGGTGGATCCGCGCTTGGTTAGATATAAGTTGTCCTTCTAGCTTTCTACATGTGGATCGTGAGTACAGGTGCACTGAACAAAACAAATGACGAGCAGAGATCCGAACGTCAGCGCATAATGATGTGCGTCATCATTGAAGAGCATGTTTTACTAAACATTTGTGATCGGTATTAGATCAGTAAGTCAAATATAGACTTAGTTTTGCTGCTGCCTTAGTACCTATTTATGTAGTTAGATAGCTGCACTTGCGATAAGTTTTCTAAAAGTATCTCCTACTTTTTCTAAAAGTAGGATCATTGAGCTTAGTGTTTTAATTTTATAAGTACACATTTGTGACTCATTTATGGGTGGGTGCATAAGGGAAAATAACTGCTGGCCCTGGGATAGATCGATATCCAGAGCTCCAAATAAAGAGCTGCCTAACAATAACTACCTATATATTTTTTACACCATTCCTTACCTTTTTTTGGGTTTGGAAGTCATCCAATGACTTCGCCCGCTCCGGGTGAAGCGGGAGGGCGTGTCAGACTTTGACTGACTGAAAACCCACCCGTGTTCCTTCAGTTGCTTGAGCCAGGGCCGCGGTAACTCTCTTTCAAATGTATCCGCGACCCAGACAGGTATCGGTCCTAGCTGACCAAGTCATTTTTGCTGGCATCTCTTTGAGGTGCGCGTGGAACACAACGCGACTCGGGCTTGCTCCTTATCGGCCGGCGAGCTACCCATTACTCGCCGTCAGCAAGCCCGCGAATACGGTGGTCGGGAATCGGATCGCGACTCCGGGGCGTGTCCTGCGGTTGTGCATTCCGTACCTACCTAGGTAACGAAGTAGTGTTCTTTTGTATTCCAAGTAATCGCTACATCAACAACAACACCAATAAATTATATGAATCTCTATTGTTTCTCTTACATTCGATATTGGCATCATATTATCTAAACTAATATTATAAGCTTGTTGCTTGTTTGCTTGATGGTGCAAACGTTTGCGCGTTTATATTGTACTGTCTTCACGTGCATGCTTAATTGTGCAAATCAATTTTGTACATGCCAATTTTGTACAAACTAGAGTTTTGTGCAAGCCATTTATGCGGTATAACATTTTGCCGTCTTAACGCACATGTTAGCTTGTACAAACAAGGATTTGTGCAAATAAGATTGAGCATGATAGCCGGAACCATAAAGAGGTAAAAAAAAATTGTTTGTATATTTTTAATAGGCAATCTCTGGCAATGCTGTAACGAAACATGTATTTTTCCCACGAATAAATAACTAGGTACTAGTACTAGTACAGGCAGATTCAAACTTAAAGACTGTTATGAAGTTCGTAGGGGTACTGAGCTGTTCACTGCTCAGTACTCCTACCCTTACCGCCACTATCACATGAATTGACATGAGCGACTCGTCTGTGTTCCGAGTCGACATTACCTTTGAATCTACCTGTACAAAATATTATATATGTATTGTACCTAAAGTCTATCACGCTATGTATTTCTGACGTATGAAAATTTGAATATATCAAGTAAATAATATATTTTGCAGATTGATTAGACTTGCAAACAAACAAATAAATATTTTTATGTGGCTGTTTGGCTGTGACGCAATATCATATTTATAATATAAGGCCATATTTAAATTCTACAAACTTTTCCATAATGGTGAAGGGTAAGAGATATTCATTCACAATATACCTACATACAACTATTATAAATATCTAATACCTTTAAACAAGCTTCTTCTTGTATATATTTATATATAAAAGAAAGACGGGTTTGTTACAACACTTATAACTCGAGATCTGCTGGACCAATTTACATGGTTTTTGATTCGTTGGATTTGTCTCCGCCCCGAATAGCAGAATACATCTTAAAAACGTAGGATAGGTAGGGTAGGTAGGGTAGTTAGGGTAGGTAGGGTAGGTAGGGTAGGTAGGGTAGGTAGGGTAGGTAGGGTAGGTAGGGTAGGTAGGGTAGGTAGGGTAGGTAGGGCAGGTAGGGCCGGTAGGGTAGGTAGGGTAGGTAGGGTAGGTAGGGCAGGTAGGGCAGGTAGGGTAGGTAGGGTAGGTAGGGTAGGTAGGGTAGGTAGGGTAGGTAGGGTAGGTAGGGTAGGTTTTTTTTTTTTTTTATTTTTATATAATACTAATCCCGCTCAACAAAGTTGGCGCCTATTCTGTGCAAATCCTTTCATTACATTCCTCTTTCATGCCTCTCGTACTTTCATTCTTCATACTAATTGTTCTTCTTGCTTACATCTCTTGTATACGGTGGGTGGGACTCCCACTTTCTTTAATTATGTAAAGGCAGCTTTATTTATTTAAAATTTGGGTCAAAAGACAAAAAGTGCTAATATACAAGGTTACAGAAAATTACAAATGTGCGAGAAGTGCTGTTTATAAATACAATATGCAAAAGTGCTATTTATCACAGTCAGAAAATATATCACAGGGGAAAGATCAAAATTTTATTAATAGTGCCTTACAAATAGGGATGAGAAGCACAACAGTGCTTTTCACCATACAGACAATCTGTTTTCTTAGGTACTACCCCAGTGCACAGTTCATCATTGCAGTTTTGTGCGTGCTATTCTATGCTTCTTACAAAATATTCTTATAATACTAGTGAAGCATAGTGCCGCTTCAGCTTCGGTTTCGTGCAATGACGGTGGAGGCCACATTTACACAGTACACTAGGAACTTTTCCCTGTGTTGCTTAGTCATGAGCCCATGCAGGCTCTCTTTCGTCAGTCTGTTGTCCAGCTCACATTCGAGTTGGTAGCGTTCCCTGATAAATAACGGACAATCTACAAGTATGTGCTGGACAGTCTCTGCCACGCCTGGATCGCAGACGCACGATGGGCTCTCCTTACACTTGAAGCGATTCAAGTATTCAGAGAACCCGCCGTGCCCCGTCAAAACCTGCGTGAGAACGCCTGTGGGCCGCACCTGTTTTATAATACGGAAAGCCGCTATGGCATCCGGAAGAAACATTTTCGTCGCAGAGGCTGTCTCGCCCGACACATATCTTCGGTTCCATTCATCAAGCGATTCCAAACGGATCTGTCGCTTGATAAATGACACCGGACATTGGTCGTAGTCCGGCTTCCTCCGCAACGACAATGCTGCCTTCTTTGCCAGCTCGTCCGCTCGCTCATTCCCCGGCAGGCCCGCGTGGGCCTTGATCCAGAACAAAGACACAACTTTGCTCTGGCGCAGGGCTTGAGCCAAATTGGCGCGTGCTTGAACCGCCAGGGGATGGAGAGAGCCATGGCTTGCAAGCGTCTGCAATGCTGACATTGAGTCACTGTACAAGCCATAGCTCGTCTCTTGCCGCGTGAGGATCACGTCCGTCGCTTTGCAGATGGCCAGGAGTTCCGCCTGGTAGACTGTGCAGTACGCGGCTAAGCTAAGTTTGAGATTCCGGACTTCGCCTTCATTATCCCAAATGGATAATGCGGCTCCGACCTTCCCCTCAATCTTGCTGCCGTCGGTGAAGATCCGCACCGCCTGCACATTGTTGCTATCTAGTAACTGTTGGTCTGCCAGGCACATGAACTCCAGGGGCATCTGTGTAGCTGGATGAGGAGCCTCTGCAAACCCTACAGCACCTTCGATCTCCCTATCTCCTGGCACAAACCGGGATAGCCCTCTCCTCGCTTCATACAGGGCGGCTGCCTCCTGTATGCGCAGATCTAGAGGTAGTATTCCGGACAGTACCAGTGCCGAGTTCAGGGAGACAGTACGGTAAGATTTACAGATCTTCTGGACGAATCCTCGTTGGACCGAGCCTAGCTTCTTCCGTATTCCCAGCTTCTTCGTAGCGGGAGCCCAGGCTGCGGCCGCGTACGTTATTATGGGCTCAATCATCGCAGTGTAGATTGTGTGTATGATCTGTGCGTCCAATCCCCAACTCACTTTAGCGGCGCGGGACAGCTGTTTATAAATGTTAGCTGCCCTCCTGCAGACGTTCGCGGTGTGCTCGTTGAAGGTGAGCTTCTCGTCAATGGTTAGACCCAACAACTTCATCTTCTTAACCATACCAATGTCGACCCCGGCCATGCTTAGCCTTGGGGTATCATACTTGCGCTTGTTGGTTACGACCATCGCACAGGTTTTGTGCGGTGCGAACCTCAGCTTGTTTCTGACGCCCCAACTCTGAACATGGGCGAGGGCTGCATTGGCAGATGTTGAAACTTCGGTCGCTGAGTCCCCATCCAGAACTAAGACTATATCATCGGCGAACGCCTGCCCGAAGATTCCGCGCTGTTCCAATTCCTGCAATAGTGGGTCTAGAATGAGATTCCACAGGATGGGACCACCTATTGACCCTTGAACACAGCCCTTGCTAGTCACTCGCGTGCATTCCTCCCCAGCGTAACGAACCGGTAGGGTAGGTAGGGTAGGTAGGGTAGGTAGGGTAGGTAGGGTAGGTAGGGTAGGTAGGGTAGGTAGGGTAGGTAGGGTAGGTAGGGTAGGTAGGGTAGGTAGGGTAGGTAGGGTAGGTAGGGTAGGTAGGGTAGGTAGGGTAGGTAGGGTAGGTAGGGTAGGTAGGGTAGGTAGGGTAGGTAGGGTAGGTAGGGTAGGTAGGGTAGGTAGGGTAGGTAGGGTAGGTAGGGTAGGTAGGGTAGGTAGGGTAGGTAGGGTAGGTAGGGTAGGTAGGGTAGGTAGGGTAGGTAGGGTAGGTAGGGTAGGTAGGGTAGGTAGGGTAGGTAGGGTAGGTAGGGTAGGTAGGGTAGGTAGGGTAGGTAGGGTAGGTAGGGTAGGTAGGGTAGGTAGGGTAGGTAGGGTAGGTAGGGTAGGTAGGGTAGGTAGGATAGGTAGGGTAGGTAGGGCAGGTAGGGCAGGTAGGGCAGGTAGGGCAGGTAGGGCAGGTAGGGCAGGTAGGGCAGGTAGGGCAGGTAGGGCAGTGTACGAGCTACGCTGTACATTGACCCTAACTAATACGTCCTACTTACAGTGAAACGTTGCAGTTTGTTTAGCTCAACATTAATTGTACATTATTACATTATAATATGTTATTTTTAGTAGCAATAAAACCTTTATATCAATCGGTTGTTTACTCATTCATCATAACAGTTCAACATAACATTTTCACTGTTGGGAGTTACGCCCCAACATATGGTCCTTCGAGCAATTTAGTGTTGTGTAATTTACATCTTTTACGGTCGCGAATCGGTTGGACTGGTCTCTCAGAAGCGAGTCGCCCCAGTAACCAATTGAGAAGGCGCATACCGCAGAGGAGAAGGTTGCACAATACGAAGAACCAAGAGTGTGGAGCAACAGTCAACGCTCGAAACAGAAGAGTTCATTTGAAGTCAACAAGAAAAACAACAAAACATCATGTCGGCAGCTGAGTTCTACCAGAAGCAGAACGAACTCTACGACGGCATAAAGAAGATCGGTATAAATATCAAGAAGGATGGTTGGGACAGAAAGAACGCTGACTACTTCAAACGCCGTAAGGCAATGCTGGAAAACTTGTGGTCAGAATTTCAGTTCAATCACGACCGCCGGCCCACGGAACAAAGTGTAAGTCATCCGTACTTTAGTAATGACTGCTATAACATAACTCTGCAGTGCTACAATGAAGTAAAGGAGCTTATTCTACAACAACACCAACAACTTACGACTCTCACTCGTTTTCCGAGGGAGCAGTCGGTACAACCAAAAACATTGGGAAGTGCCAACCAACAAACAGGGGAAGGTACTTCGGAACAAACAAAACAGGAACAAGAAGCCCAGGAGAGTGAGGCAGAACAAGCTGGCAATCAAGACGAACAAAACAGAGAACCATCTCCTCCTCCTCCTCGGCAAGATCAACAAAACACCGCGAAAAAGGACACGGGATCCAATAGCAAGCTGGACGATATGATGCGCAAACAGACCGCTAACTTCAAAGCCTTCATGAGAGCAGTCGCGAACATACACGTGGAGTTCCTGTCTGAAAAATGGGAGTTTCAAGACGCTCTGCAAACACTGCAAACACGCTGGTCAGCTATTGACAACCTTCACTGGGAGATAGAGTATGAAACCAAGCAACGGAGAGAAGAATGCAGTGTATGAAGAACGCTACACCAGGTATGAAAACCAGTTCCAGGAACTAAAAAAGGCTTTGAATACCAAAATGTGGTCCGGCACTCATCGGGAGAAAACAACACCGAAATTAGAGATACCAGTCTTCAATGGTAACTACAACCAGTGGATCCCATTTAAAGACCTTTTTACGGAAGCAATACACAACAACAATTCCCTCTCATCTGCTCAGAAGATGCAGTTTCTGAAGAGTAAGGTGCAAGGAGAAGCGGAACGCTTGATTCAACATCTACAGATAAGTTCGGATAACTACCTGGTGTGTTGGGATATCCTCAATCACCGATATAATAATGAAAAACTTATATTCACATCGCACATCAACATGCTGTTCAATTTACCAAACATGCAACAACAGACAGTGGCCCAAATAAAGAAAATCCATGACGTCAGCATAGAATGCCTACATGCGATAAAGAATTTAGGAGTGAATATCGACACCTGGGATCCGATAATTGTACATATATTATCGCAAAAATTGGACGCTGACACACACTCAGAGTACAACGACTCGCTGAAGAACTGCCGAAAGCTGCCAATACTGAAAGATCTGCTAGATTTCCTAGAAGGGAAGTTTACATCATTGGAAGCATCGCGCCGCAAACAAGAAAACAATCAAAAACCAAATACCTCATCGAGTCAACATCAAAATACTTTGTACTCTAAAAAACAATACAGCAGTAATCAAGCAACTAGCAACAAGAAAATTACGAAATCGTTCCATGCGTCAACATTCCGATGCCCCCTTTGCGATGACGAACATGGCATGTACAATTGTGCAAGGTTTTTAGAAATGCCGAATCACTTAAAACTTAGCACAGTAAATAAAATGAACATTTGTGTAAATTGTCTGTTCAGCCATAACGGAAAGAAATGTACGTCAGCTTACCGATGTCGCAAGTGCTCGGGTCAACATAATACATTGCTACACGATGCATGTATTACGAACAAAACGGAAAAACAAACAAATTCTTCCCATGTATCAAAGGATGATGATACTTCGGAGATACTACTAGCGACAGCTGTAGTAAACATAGAAACAGCCGATGGGACCCTAATCAAGTTGCGAGCCCTCATCGATCAAGGTTCTCAGATATCTTTGATCACCGAACATGCTGCTCAACTTCTAGGAGTTAAGCGCGAGAGATGCAAAGGAGTCATCTTTGGAGTTGGACAGAAGGAAAACCACTGCAAAGGAATGACAACAATTACTTGCAGTTCTGTCTACAACGACTACAAATTCCAAACGACTGTCATCATTATGAATAACTTGATTAAGAACCTGCCGAATAAGACCTTTGCAAAACCATCTTGGTCCCACATACAGAACATCCATTTAGCAGATCCGGAGTTCCATAACAGCCGTCAGGTGGATTTACTATTTGGAGCAGACATTTATTCGCAAATCATGCTAGGAGGCATAATAAAGGGCGATGACACCACTCAACCTATCGCACAACAAACCTACCTAGGTTGGCTTCTATGCGGAAATGTCAAAACTTTCCACTGCAATGTGGTCATAAACAATCTTGAAGATATCAAACAGTTCTGGGAAACCGAAGACATCACCGATCAATCCAATTTATCGGTGGAAAATGAAACATGCATTGAATACTACACCAACACTACGCAACGCCTGGAGAATGGGAAATACGAAGTCAGACTGCCGATGAAGAAAGAACTTGAGAGCAGACTGGGTTCGTCCAAACCAATGGCTGTAGCCCAATTCAAAACTTTAGAAAGAAAGTTGGAAAAACAAACACACCTGGCAAAGGCCTATAAAGACTTCATGGCTGAATATATTGATCTAGGTCATATGAAGCAATCAACAGTTAGCAACAAAACACTCGAGTGTTACTTACCTCACCACGGCGTGCAACGCGCTAAATCAACAACAACAAAGTACAGAGTGGTGTTCAATGCGTCAGCAAAAACGTCATCGGGATGCAGTTTGAACGACCTCATGTACAAAGGTCCCAATCTTCAACAGGACCTACAAACATTACTGATGAAATGGAGGCAATACAAATATGCGTTTACAGCGGACATTGAGAAGATGTTTCGTGCTATTTGGGTAGCCCCAGAAGACCAACAACTGCAACAAATTGTATGGCGAGAATCACTGGGACAACCTATCCGCTCATACCAATTAACAACCGTAACATACGGAACCAAGGCAGCGCCGTTCCTAGCTATGATGACGCTCAGGAGATTGGCGGCAGATGAACATGAACAGTTCCCGGAGGCTTCAAAAGTGCTGGAAGAATCATTCTACATGGATGACCTCGTTCACGGGACACATACAATCGAACAAGGAAAGCAATTGATCGCGGATCTGAAACAGTTACTGAAAAATGGAGGGTTTAACCTCAGAAAATGGTCAGCAAACAATCAAGAACTTTTGGAAGATATCTCCGAACAACACAACGATAAGATTGTCTTCAACTTCAAAACAGAAAATACACAAAAAACGTTAGGCCTGTGCTGGAATTCAAGAGAGGACAAATTCACCTTTCAATGCACAATTTCTGACGTAAACAAGAAAAAACAAAACGAAGCCTACTTGCCGAAATATCCAAACTATTTGACCCACTCGGCTGGCTGGCCCCCGTGTCAACAAAATTGAAATTATTATTTCAAAAACTGTGGGATGGCAACTTACATTGGGACGACGAAGTGTCCGATAACATACATGTGGAGTGGTGCAAGATACAAGCCGATATAAGAGCGATAAACGAATGCGAAATACCTAGATGGCTTAAGTGTGGCGGAAAGCAGACAATGGAGCTACATGGGTTTAGCGACGCCTCCCTGGATGCCTATGCCTGCGTCATCTATGCACGAGTCCAGTCATCAACAATACTGGTCGCTGCAAAGTCAAAGATTGTACCACACCGAAAATCAACAACATTGCCTAGACTAGAATTGAATGGAACGCACCTTCTATCACAACTAATGCGCAAAGTCAAACAGTCATTGAATCAATATGAAGTACACGTCTACGGCTGGACTGATTCCATGGTGGTCCTGGGTTGGTTACAAGGAGACCCATCCCGCTGGAAAGCATACGTAGAAAACAGAGTACGAAGTATTACTGACGTCATACCACGATCATCGTGGAACTACGTTAATACAAAGGAAAATCCCGCTGACGCCGCAAGCAGAGGCCAATACGCTAGTCAGCTGAAAGAAAATCAATTATGGTGGCATGGACCTACATGGCTACCATTGCTTAAAACAAAGAACATAGAAAAACACAATTATAACACGGACCAAGAAGAAAAAACAGTCCGGAAACAAGCCAATGTATCCCAACATTCTCAACACATCATAGAAAATACGAGCATTGTGGAAACATTATTGCAAAATCACAGCTCTATCGAACATATTATTCGCATTGTCGCATGGATACTCAGAGCATTGAACCCGAAAAGGCGACAGCTACCGAGATATCTGACGTTGCACGAATTGAATAACGCAATAAAGGTGCTCATAAAACAAACTCAACAAAAATCATTTGACACAGATCTTTGTCATTTAAAGAAAAATAACAGGGTGCAGGCTAACAGTAAAATAAAAGACCTCACTCCGTTCATTGATCATCAAGACATCCTCCGAGTGGGAGGAAGATTGAAAAACGCATCGCTAACCGAAAACATGAAACATCCGATGATCATTCCACACGACAGTCGATTGACACATCTTCTCATCGACCAAGCTCATCGAATGACGTTTCACGGCGGCCCGAGACTCACTCTATCACACCTACGGGAGAAGTACTGGATCGTCGGTGGGAACCGAACAACCAAGATGCAAATCAGAAAATGCGTGACGTGCCGCAAGAACAACCCAACAAAAGAACACCAACTGATGGGTAATCTACCAAGCGCAAGAGCAAATCAAGCGCCGCCCTTTTACCATACTGGGGTAGATTACACTGGATTTGTGGACGTCAAAATGAACAAAGGCCGAGGAGCAAGAACAACAAAGGGCTACATAGCAGTCTTTATATGCATGGTGACCAAAGCTGTGCATATCGAACTGGTGTCAGACCTCACCAGTTCAGCATTTTTGGCAGCCCTCAACAGAATGGCAGCAAGAAGAGGCGCCCCTCGTCACTTATACAGCGACAACGGGACAAACTTTGTCGGAGCAAACCGACAACTCGTAGAACAATACGAGGAAATTGAACAAACATACAAAAGCATCCAACTACAACAGGAAATCGCGGAGATGACAATTGAGTGGCATTTTAATGCCCCCGCTTGGCCATCAGCGGGAGGTTTGTGGGAACGAGCAGTCAGAAGCCTAAAACACCACTTGAAACGAGTAGTAGGAGAACAAAAACTAACATTTGAAGAGTTTTCCACAATCCTAACAAAACTGGAAGCCTGCTTGAACTCCAGACCTCTGTGTCCACTAAGTGAAAACACAGACGATCTAGACTGTCTGACGCCAGCACACTTTTTATCGGGTAGATCGGGGCTGACAGTCATAGAAACAATGGAAGATGCAAGAACAAGATGGGAACTAACAAGAAAGATCTTCGCAGAAATCTGGAAACGATGGAGGAACGAATATTTGTGCCAGCTATCAGCCAGATCAAAGTGGCAGGAACCACGGAAAAATCTGAAGATAGGCGATCTGGTGGTAATCCATGAAGATCATGTACCAGCCGGGAAATGGCTCATGGGGAGAATAACAGAACTTCACCCTGGGAATGATGGATACGTTCGGGTCGTTAGCCTAAAAACAAGAAACGGGCATATGAAGAGGCCTGTCACAAAACTATCCGTCTTGCCTATCAACAGCGACGAAAATGTCGAACAACAAAACACAACAAAAACAAATGAAAATGAGTCATACCTACAGGCTAACAGCGAGTCGCAAAGTTCACGACGATGCAAAACAACAAACAGAAAAATAAACTTCATCGGATTAGTCATGGCACTGCTGTATTTGCTAAATCCCGTCGCGGCCGCTAACACAACAAACATCGTCGAGCTTCAACAAGGCCTTTACTTTGACAAAGTAACCAATATGCAGCTTATACGCGGCGAGTGGAAGATTATCGTGTACTATGACGTCAAGCCCTACTGGCATGGTATAGCAATATCTAGCAAATTCACCAATCATCTAGAAACCATCTGCGAGAAAATAAAACAGAAAACACAATGTAACGTAATTTTAACACAACTACAGCACTCGACCGACGAAATAGGACACTACAACCATATGTTGCTGAATCCGCAAGGCCGAGTGAATACGAGAAACAAACGCGGGCTTATCAACGGTGTCGGTTCCATCGCGCGCTCCCTGTTCGGAGTATTAGATGATGACTTCGCGAAACAATATCAAGAAGACATTGACCTGGTCAAGGCCAACGAGAAACACCTGGCACTGTTGTTAAGAAATCAAACATCCGTGATCGAAGCAGAATATAATTTACTGAAGAGGTCGGAAGATGCAGTTGAAAAACAGTACAAAATGTTTAACCAACATTTGCTAAACCTTGAAAGGTTTACGAACAACCTCCAGAAGGAACTGAATTCCCAAGAACTGTCTATTGAATTTGTGATGTCAGCTATTACGGCAAATAGCTTAATTGAGCATCTCAGAAACGTCCAAGAGACCCTCATAGACACGGTAACAAACATATATAACGGCAAGATGAACCTACACCTCATCGCACCGGAACAGCTTCGGGACGAATTGAACAAAATCTCGGGTCAATTATCCAAGGATTTGGTCCTACCCATCACCAACATTCAAACAGAGTTATTTCACCTGTATCATCTCTTACAAGTAAAGGCGAAAATGACCGAACGATACCTTATAATCGAGGTAAAGGTACCCCTAATCAGCAGAGATAACTTCGAGATCTACCGAACAATACCAGTACCGAAAAACAATGACGTGGATATGGTCACCCTAATACCTATTGCTGAAATGTTAGCAATAAACATTCAAAAGGACTCCTACATACCAATGACGGAATCCGAAATACATCAATGCATGCAACATGACGCGGCAACCCAATTGTGTCCACTACAGAAACCTGTATACCGCATGAAGTCGGACGAGAGCCTTTGCATGAAGGACAAGGAATCTCTTCACTGCGAAACAAAACATGAAACCTGCCGAGACAAGTGGTTGGAATTAAACAATGCAAATAATTTCCTCTATTTTTGCTGTCAACAATGCAAAATACGTATTATTTGTGGGCATCAAGTTTCAACGCAGCTGCTACACAAGGCCGGAGTCATAACACTCAATGACGATTGCATAATTAGTAGTGAAACTTTTGCTGTTTATCCCCAAAGGCAACAAATGAACAAAATTCAAGCCCAAGTCGACGCAGGTCCAGCAGAAATTCCTTCAATCAACAATATCATAAACTTACCTGTACCGGTTCTGAACCATCTTCACGAGAATGAGACGGTAACAGAGCAGAGAGTATTACTGCAAGAGCTTGGCAAACAAGTAGAACAAATGAAAGCCGCAACATCAGAAGACATCATGTCAGATCATGCAACACACCATGATATCCACCAATACGTTGTCATCTACCTATTGGCTGCCGCCGCAACATTTGCGGGTGTAATATACGCTTACAACCGCCTACGCAAACATTGGGCAAGTCAAAAGAAACCAGAAGCTCCATCTATTCCCAATCCGATGCCCCGAAGAAGGTCGACAGCGAGCATCGTGGACAACGCCTTATTTGACGTCACAGAAAACATCAACGCAGCGCACTTATCGAGTGCACGTACACTCAATAAAGCAACGTCGCCTATTGCGCGTTGTGAGTTACCGTAACAAAATTATGAAATTGTTTGTATTTACATTTTTACGTTTTATAATCTAACTTGATTTTGAACAATTTCGATGTACATTTAAGTTAACTTTGTGAGTGGGCAATATGTACGAGCTACGCTGTACATTGACCCTAACTAATACGTCCTACTTACAGTGAAACGTTGCAGTTTGTTTAGCTCAACATTAATTGTACATTATTACATTATAATATGTTATTTTTAGTAGCAATAAAACCTTTATATCAATCGGTTGTTTACTCATTCATCATAACAGTTCAACATAACATTTTCACTGTTGGGAGTTACGCCCCAACAGGCAGGTAGGGCAGGTAGGGCAGGTAGGGCAGGTAGGGCAGGTAGGGCAGGTAGGGCAGGTAGGGCAGGTAGGGCAGGTAGGGCAGGTAGGGCAGGTAGGGCAGGTAGGGCAGGTAGGGCAGGTAGGGCAGGTAGGGCAGGTAGGGCAGGTAGGGCAGGTAGGGCAGGTAGGGCAGGTAGGGCAGGTAGGGCAGGTAGGGCAGGTAGGGCAGGTAGGGCAGGTAGGGCAGGTAGGGCAGGTGAGCAGGTAGGGCAGGTAGGGCAGGTAGGGCAGGTAGGGCAGGTAGGGCAGGTAGGGCAGGTAGGGCAGGTAGGGCAGGTAGGGCAGGTAGGGCAGGTAGGGTAGGTAGGGTAGGTAGGGTAGGTAGGGTAGGTAGGGTAGGTAGGGTAGGTATGGTAGGTAGGGTAGGTAGGGTAGGTAGGGTTGGTAGGGTAGGTAGGGTAGGTAGGGTAGGTAGGGTAGGTAGGGTAGGTAGGGTAGGTAGGGTAGGTAGGGTAGGTAGGGTAGGTAGGGTAGGTAGGGCAGGTAGGGCAGGTAGGGTAGGTATGGTAGGTAGGGTAGGTAGGGTAGGTAGGGTAGGTAGGGTAGGTAGGGTAGGTAGGGTAGGTAGGGTAGGTAGGGTAGGTAGGGTAGGTAGGGTAGGTAGGGTAGGTAGGGTAGGTAGGGTAGGTAGGGTAGGTAGGGTAGGTAGGGTAGGTAGGGTAGGTAGGGTAGGTAGGGTAGGTAGGGTAGGTAGGGTAGGTAGGGTAGGTAGGGTAGGTAGGGTAGGTAGGGTAGGTAGGGTAGGTAGGGTAGGTAGGGTAGGTGGGTAGTTAGGGTAGGTAGGGTAGGTAGGGTAGGTAGGGTAGGTAGGGTAGGTAGGGTAGGTAGGGTAGGTAGGGTAGGTAGGGCAGGTAGGGCAGGTATGGTAGGTAGGGTAGGTAGGGTAGGTAGGGTTGGTAGGGTAGGTAGGGTAGGTAGGGTAGGTAGGGTAGGTAGGGCAGGTAATTTCGATGTACATTTAAGTTAACTTTGTGAGTGGGCAATATGTACGAGCTACGCTGTACATTGACCCTAACTAATACGTCCTACTTACAGTGAAACGTTGCAGTTTGTTTAGCTCAACATTAATTGTACATTATTACATTATAATATGTTATTTTTAGTAGCAATAAAACCTTTATATCAATCGGTTGTTTACTCATTCATCATAACAGTTCAACATAACATTTTCACTGTTGGGAGTTACGCCCCAACAGGCAGGTAGGGCAGGTAGGGCAGGTAGGGCAGGTAGGGCAGGTAGGGCAGGTAGGGCAGGTAGGGCAGGTAGGGCAGGTAGGGCAGGTAGGGCAGGTAGGGCAGGTAGGGCAGGTAGGGCAGGTGAGCAGGTAGGGCAGGTAGGGCAGGTAGGGCAGGTAGGGCAGGTAGGGTAGGTAGGGTAGGTAGGGTAGGTAGGGTAGGTAGGGTAGGTAGGGTAGGTAGGGTTGGTAGGGTAGGTAGGGTAGGTAGGGTAGGTAGGGTAGGTAGGGTAGGTAGGGTAGGTAGGGCAGGTAGGGCAGGTAGGGTAGGTAGGGTAGGTAGGGTAGGTAGGGTAGGTAGGGTAGGTAGGGTAGGTAGGGTAGGTAGGGTAGGTAGGGTAGGTAGGGTAGGTAGGGTAGGTAGGGTAGGTAGGGTAGGTAGGGTAGGTAGGGTAGGTAGGGTAGGTAGGGTAGGTAGGGTAGGTAGGGTAGGTAGGGTAGGTAGGGTAGGTAGGGTAGGTAGGGTAGGTAGGGTAGGTAGGGTAGGTAGGGTAGGTAGGGTAGGTAGGGTAGGTAGGGTAGGTAGGGTAGGTAGGGTAGGTAGGGTAGGTAGGGTAGGTAGGGTAGGTAGGGTAGGTAGGGTAGGTAGGGTAGGTAGGGTAGGTGGGTAGTTAGGGTAGGTAGGGTAGGTAGGGTAGGTAGGGTAGGTAGGGTAGGTAGGGTAGGTAGGGTAGGTAGGGCAGGTAGGGCAGGTATGGTAGGTAGGGCAGGTAGGGCAGGTAGGGTAGGTAGGGCAGGTAGGGCAGGTAGGGCAGGTAGGGCAGGTAGGGCAGGTAGGGCAGGTAGGGCAGGTAGGGCAGGTAGGGCAGGTAGGGCAGGTAGGGCAGGTAGGGCAGGTAGGGCAGGTAGGGCAGGTGAGCAGGTAGGGCAGGTAGGGCAGGTAGGGCAGGTAGGGCAGGTAGGGCAGGTAGGGCAGGTAGGGCAGGTAGGGTAGGTAGGGTAGGTAGGGTAGGTAGGGTAGGTAGGGTAGGTAGGGTAGGTAGGGTTGGTAGGGTAGGTAGGGTAGGTAGGGTAGGTAGGGTAGGTAGGGTAGGTAGGGTAGGTAGGGTAGGTAGGGCAGGTAGGGCAGGTAGGGTAGGTATGGTAGGTAGGGTAGGTAGGGTAGGTAGGGTAGGTAGGGTAGGTAGGGTAGGTAGGGCGTGTCCTGCGGTTGTGCATTCCGTACCTACCTAGGTAACGAAGTAGTGTTCTTTTGTATTCCAAGTAATCGCTACATCAACAACAACACCAATAAATTATATGAATCTCTATTGTTTCTCTTACATTCGATATTGGCATCATATTATCTAAACTAATATTATAAGCTATATAGTTAAGTTATTGTAAGCTATATAGCTATATATTATAAGCTAAGTAGGTAGGGTAGGTAGGGTAGGTAGGGTAGGTAGGGTAGGTAGGGTAGGTAGGGTAGGTAGGGTAGGTAGGGTAGGTAGGGTAGGTAGGGTAGATAGGGTAGGTAGGTAGCCAGTTGACGGGAGCGAAGCCGCGGGGGTCAGCTAGTATATTTTAATCTGAATCTCGGAAACGGCTCCAACGATTTTCATAAAATTTAGTATGCAGAGGGTGGTTTCGGGGCCGATAAATCGATCTAGCTAGGTTTAATATTTAGACGTTTTCTCTATTTTCACCCGAGCAGCGATCGGTCGCCCATGTACTTATTATAATAAACTCAGGAATAACACAAATAATCCACGACCATTTTTCGTGAAGCCTCTTAAGTTGGAAAAGTTTTTTTTTTATAATTGATAGGCTCGCGCTTGACCAGTATCTCTGATCCTGATGGTAAGCGATGGTGTGGTCGACTGTGTAGCTTACCTAGAAGTAACCCATTCTCTCTGGACTTAAGGATTCCTAGATTGTAGCTATCGGGGAACACATACTCCGACAGGGAATTACACTCCTTATCTGTACGCACAACGAAAGTACCTATTCCCAAATCGTTTAGTGCTTCTGGGTGGGATGTCCACCATTAACCCGATGACGAATCTATGCCACAAGGATTGTCTTTGACTGGAACTGGACAGCAATCAAGCACAATCACTACGAATCTATTTATGCAGTTTTGTTATTTATAGAGTAGAGAAGCGCCTTTAAAAATAAAATGGCTGCAATGCATTTGACGTTATTCGACACTGCTATGAATAATTTGCAGGCGCAGCGCGTCTGGCTGTGAATTTGCGATTCTTGAGAATCTGAAAAAATATTCTTATTTTTTTAGCCTGAATTATCCGTGTGCGTCAGAATGGCTGGTTGTCTGTAACGGTTCGCGTCAGGCTGGTGACCAAAAATTGCTACCTATTTGCTACTTTTTACTACCTATACTCAATTAATTGCTACCTAACTTGTAAACAAAATAAAGGGACTTCAAAATGACCAGCCATTCTGACATCAGGATAGCTGGTCAACTCTCCGTTTGTGTAAACTACTCAAATTTGAGTTATTATTTTTACTTGAGCAATTACTACCTGATTGCTACCCTCACGTCTTTCAATGTCCACCTTGTAGCTTTAACAAATAAAAAGTTATGATCATTTGAAATTTTACAGGGAATGGATTACGATTAGAGAAATTTAGACAGATTTAGAGAAATGGCGGATTTTAGGTGCCATGTGGGGCGCCCAAAATCCGCCATTTTTACCCGACTGCCGAAGGAGGGTAATGTGTTTATCAGTCTATGTATGTATGTTTGTTCCTATGTGGCGTTCCAGAGACCAAACGCGTTGGCCGATTTTGATGATTCATACGTCAATCGATTTGTCTTAACCCTGCGAGTGTCATAGGCTACGTTAAAATTGGATAATAGAAAAATGGCGGATTTTGGGCGCCATATTGTGGGGGTCCAATTTTTTTTCTATTGTCCAATTTTAATGTAGCCTATGACACTTGCAGGGTTAAGAAGAAACGATTGACGTATAAATCATCAAAATCGGCCAACGCGTTTGGTCTCTGGAACGCCATATAGGAACAAACATACATACATACTTACATACAGACATACATAGACTGATAAACACATTACCCTCCTTCGGCAGTCAGATTAACGTTTTCAAACAATAAAACAAACTAACACCTCTGCTTTATTATTTAGAACAGTTTTGATAAAGTAAGAAATGCTTAATAATTTTGCTTTTAAGATAATATTACAAAATAAATTTTGTTACTGTAGATATTTAATCAGCATGTTACCTAACAAATAAATAATACATATTTACATAAAGGTATCAGTAATAATCAATGAGGTTTTATTTGCGTACAATATACACTGAGAAATATTTTTCAACAACTTTTTGTTATTTTAGTATTTTGGTCATTTTAACACTCCCACACCGAACCTCGTTTGCAGTGAGCTTTAGATATAATGGCCAAAGAGTATGTAACACTACGTTTATAATGGTCCTTCCCTGTAAAAAATTAAATGATCATATCTTTTTACTTGTTAAAGCTACAAGGTGGACATTGAAAGACGTGAGGGTAGCAATCAGGTAGTAATTGCTCAAGTAAAAATAATAACTCGAATTTGAGTAGTTTACACAAACGGAGAGTTGACCAGCTATCCTGATGTCAGAATGGCTGGTCATTTTGAAGTCCCTTTATTTTGTTTACAAGTTAGGCAGCAATTAATTGAGTATAGGTAGTAAAAAGTAGCAAATAGGTAGCAATTTTTGGTCACCAGCCTGACGCGAACCGTTACAGACAACCAGCCATTCTGACGCACACAATTATCCCACTCCTGGGCAAAGAACGCCTGCCATTCCTTTCATTTCTTTCTGTGTGTTTGTTTATCATGTTTTTACGCCTAAACCGCTGATTTTTTAAATGGTTTTTTTGTAAAAAAGAGATTGGATCTTGGAGAAGGATATAGGGTGCTTTTTATCCCGGAAGTACGTTCCCTTTATTTAATTACGAATTTTCACGCGCATATTTACCAACTGTAAATCTACCATTTAATGTACCTTTTGAGTCGTTCGTTGACTTCTGTGTCCTGGCAAGTTGATAGTGTGCCGTTCTCTCTGATGATGGCACATGTGTTGGATGATTCGGTTCCCTTCATGATAGTTGAGCTGAGTGGTGCCGATCCATGTGTCATGTTCGTGAACGGGCGCCATCAGTTGGGATTGGTCATAACTTAGCTGCCTCGGCCTGTTTAGTATTTTTTAATTGTTTGTTTTACTCTAGACTCTAGACGATTTTACGTGCACGCCTTTTTACATCGTTCTCACATATATGATTTTTTCCAACAAGAATTATGTTACCAAATACTTGTAAAACACTTTTTTTAAAAGAGTAAGTGTGGCGTTTCTTGACCGTTCTTCTCCATAACAAGCTATTTTTCCGAATGGACGGTAGAATCAATTATTATAACTTAAAAAAAAAATTTTCGACGTTCAAAAGTTAATGGCCTAATTCAATTAAGAAATTTTGATTATGATTTTGAATTAAGTCACTGGCACACTTCTTTCAAAAGAAGATACAAGTTTGATAAAAGAGAGGAGCCATGATAGAAGAACCCTTGAACCTGCAAGCCACCAATTACCTATTCGTAGGGGAAGCTACAAAAAGAAAAAAACAATCAGATTGAAACATTTTTATTGTGATGTCAACTATTAAAAGTTACATTAGTTTGATAAACATTGCATCTACATAGAAAATGTGTCACATATTCTGTTAACGCGTTTTCCAGGATCTATTGGAACAATGAGATCATTTTGAAATATTTATTCTTCAACAAGACCTTGCTAAATAGGGTAGTTTGCTAAAAATTAGTTTTTTGTCCGTCAAATAGATTAATAAAAAATATTGGACACGTATTTTTTCTTTTGACACGTAAACATAAAGTGACGACGATATAATTCGTTGAAATATCGTGTGACGTCACGCCGCTTGTACACTTTATACTGCCTTAGTGACGTCACAAGCCCCCCACTCCTGAACTTTGATGCGCTTTAACTTTGTCAATTTAGATTGATTTGGTAAAGCAAAAAATACGTGTCCAATATTATTTGATAATCTCACTGACGGATTAAATAGAAATATAATTTTTCTACCCAGGAAACATTGCTATTGTGCGCTTTTAAGCGGCTATATGCAACATCACTGGCCATTAAAGTCCTGGAAAACATTAAAACGAAACAGTACAATCACTCCTTAAATATAAATAAATAAGTTAAATCAAATACACGATTTTAGTAAACTATAAAAATAAAAGTTCTAAGTGCAGTCTTTTCATTTTTCTTCTCTTAAATATAATAAAAGTACCGATGGAGATATGTAAATGGCATTAGGGTACTATAAGTATCATTAGTGATTAAATAAGAAGCTACTTTAGAAGTACAGTCGGCAACATTGTTAAGTATGCAAGCCCGCATTTATTGCTACGTTTGTACTGTACTTATTAAAGGGAAATTATTAACCCGGCGAAAAATATACTAAATGGGCGACTTTTATACTAAGGAAGTAACTTTTTATCCGGTTTGAGTAATACCTTTAAGGAGGTTGTTGTGAGCTGCGGTAACAATATTCTTACATACTTTAATTGTATTTGGGGTCATTGATGTATTAAAAAGAGGTAGATACGGGACTAGTCACAGCGCTTGGTCCTACTAAAACAAGTGATTGCCTGTAGTGGGCACTCAGTCGCGCACGGCACATGGTTGATCACACAGCTCAATAATTTCAGTGTTTTTATGTTTTTTTTGCAATCAATACGCATCAAAATGACTTCTTGTGTAGCTAAACAGTGTTTAAATAATACCAGGAAGAAAAATAAGTCACACTATAGTCAAAAATGTTAATTTGTTGAAAATTACAATAATATTTAATGTTTGCTTCGCCATATTTGTGAGAGGAGATAGATATTACAAACATGCGTTAGAGACACGATACGCACATATTGCAATGTCATTTCATTCATAATAGTAAACATTCGGCCAACATTCGGCGGCTAAAGCGATTATGCTCGCACTACAGCGCCGTCTCCTATCTCTGTCCTTGTCTATCGGTAACTGTAGGTTTGGGACTGGTGATGACACTGAACACAGATGTGTGAGTTTCGGTGCATGTAGTCGTGCGCCGAGCCCAGGTTTTCTGATAGCGATGTTAGTGCGTAACGTATCTTCCTCTTTTTAGTACACCAATGTTTGGGTTCCTTTTTATATTATAGCATATTATTCTTTTGAAAATAGCTGAACAAACATCGAGGCGACATCGCTGTGCAGCGCGGGAGTTCGGGTGTATTCGACGAATTAGTCCAAGATCGAGCGAAGCGAACTCGGGAGCTTAGAGAACCCCGACACGGATAGGTTAGGTTCGTATGTTAGCTTACTTTAGACCCTGGAGACAGATATAGGAGCCCCAGCAGCGGGGTTCCGTCTACAACTTTTACTAACTTACTACTTAAGTCGCTGTTTTAAACATTTGTATTCGCCCACTGTTTGACACTCACTTAGTATTTCAGTAAGCCTTAATCAGTATTTTTACACCTTTAATTTGAATTTATTTTCGGTCGTTTAAATACTATCCCATATTTAATGGTGTACAATAAAGTAAATTATAAATAGTAAATAATAATAAAACAAGCGCCCACAGCCGATTCAAAGTTGAAAAGGAGGATTTTTAACCCCTGCCGAAAAAAGAGGGGTGTTATAAGTTTCACGTGTGTTGCTGTGTATCTGTGTCTGTCTGTGGCATCATAGCGCCTAAACGGATGAACCGATTTCGATTTAGTTTTTTATGTTTGAAAGGTAATTTTGTCGAGAGTGTTCTTAGCTATGTTTGAATAAAATTGGTTCAGCCATTCAAAAGTTATGGGCGTTTAACTGGTCGAATCGGGGTGTTTTCGCAAGATAAATGTGTCGGGGGTTTTTTAAATTTTGAAATTTTACTTGTATAGAGTTTAGATCTTTGACGCGGAACTTAAGCAACCATTTTTTTATGACAGTTTCCACAGATTTAATCACATGTCTACCAATAATAACGCCTTCACAATATCACTACAGCTCCATCCTAGTATTTATAAATTCATTATATACTTGAATTTAGACGCTGCGATAATTTACATTTATTGCATGTGTACATGTGGCCTAAGCACCTTTATTTCTGTGACCATTTGTGATTCTCAAATAAAAAGTGCCTGAATAACTCTTCGCTGCAACGGAATATGAATTTTAACATGTGTGACATTGAGTTTATATTGCCTCAACATTATTTATTATTTAAGCTTCTGATGGCAAGGTAAATCTAAA
Organism: Orthosia gothica; assembly: GCA_949775005.1. Lineage (NCBI taxonomy): Eukaryota > Metazoa > Arthropoda > Insecta > Lepidoptera > Noctuidae > Orthosia > Orthosia gothica. The sequence continues at coordinate 9,917,317 of OX459066.1, forward strand.
TTAATTATTTTTGTTTTTATTAATATTAGCTGATATCAAAACATATTTAACCACTAATGATATAGTATTAAAGTAAAATTATATTTTACGATATGTAGGGTAGTACAGTCATCACAATAAGACACAAGTTTTGCTTGTGCGTGTGTTTGTGTGTGTTTCATTAAAACTTTTTTATGTATCTAACGCATAACTAGCATCTTATTAGGAAGACAGACTCATTTAAAATCACAGACATGGAGAATGGACTGAGCGATACCCTTACAAATCTGAAGAAAGAGACAAAGCGACTGTGCGGTGTGATGACTATGACACTGCCTAGGCAGGCGTAATTAGAATTCTAGAAAGACAGTACCTGTACGCACGATCGCTTTAGGCCTTGTCCAGAGTGTACGCGCGGTGACTAGGGCAAGAATGGACCCCAGTAATGTGCCCTAACAGGCGTTGCTCAGATGGGGTTTCGGAGTGACCTTTTCTGATGTCACGGGGCCCTTTTTTTGATTACCGGGGTGCTTTTAGTGAGGTCAAAGTCTCACACTCCTGCTCCAAAGGTCCAGGTGCCTTTTGAAGTGCGGAAACAGTAGCTGGCGCGATTCTGGTCACATTGAATCGCAAGTTACTTTAGTATGGATTCAAACGACGGTTTAGTGCCGGGTTTAGTATGTTTGATACTTCACGCATTCTACTCACCCTGACTGAAGCCTTATTTCTGGCACTCTGTAAGCGTATGCAGATGCATACGCTTCATACGAATAAGGTAAAATCAGTCCATTCTCTATATCAATGTTAAAATAAATAAAACTATAAAAATAACATTTAAACGAGATCAATTAAGGCTAAGTCTATAAAAATTATCATAAAGATATAAATTAGTCTTTAAGTATTAAAATTGATATGCTTCTATTAGCTACACTTAATAATCTCATTAATTTATAAAAAAAATAATCTCATAAATGCCTCCTGTACTTTTTAAGGGTGACTTTCATTGACAACCTTTTAACGGTGAACTGCCTGTCAAACCTTTTCCCAATGTTGGGCTCATCTTACATTTTTATATCCCCGTCACAATACGCTATTTTGTTTAAATAAATACTTTTAATAAGTAATGTAGCGCCAATTCACTCAACAACAAATAATCTAGGGATGTCGATCTGAGATCGATTAATCAACGAATCGATTTTAAGATAACAAAATGATTTTTTTATCGATATACATACATACATAAACTGACGCCTTTTTCCCATGGGGGTAGGCAGAAATTACAGAACGCCACCTGCTACGATCCTTACATACTTCTTTTGCTTCACACACATTCATACATCTAGTCATACACACACGCCGGTTATGGGTACTGCGCACTTGGCCTTTCTGAAGAACGTCACCTATAAGGTCGATGTATGTCTTTCTAGGGCGTGCCCTCCCGGCGTTTCCATCAAACTCAAAATACCTATTTCTTGGATTTATATTTTGCAAGTTATATTATATTAGACCTATATTTTTTTGTATATCGTTTTTTCAGATTACGATTCGAATCGATTCAAGAATCGATATTTTTGAAAAGAATCGCGGCGCCCATCTCTAAAATAATCCCAAATTCAATCAACTCAAAGTAACATACGTGTGATACGAAACCAACGAGCAATTTCAATTGGTCGGGTAATATTTTAGTGATATATAGCGCTGTCCTCTAATGTTTAGTGTACTGTACTGGAACGCAAACAGTACCACATAACAATTGCCAATTAATAAGTCACCCTATATGTAAGTACCTAACGTAATAATTATTTAGCTTAAAATATAAACAAATAAAATTCACTAGATCATATCATCCCAAACAAAAAAAAAAAATTTTTGTAAAAGTCAAAACTTAGTAGATATGCTTGGAGTTCCCGTAGCTTGCGCACGCGTCTTTGAAGTTAGTGACATTAAAACCAGCGAAATAATCGTCGTGTATGAACCGGACTATGTTTTCTATAGAACAGAGATATGTATTGTAAATCTTAACATCATCAATCGGGTCTACAACTTTCATAACAACATTTTGCCTAGCTCTGCAGAAACTTAATTTATTTGTGACATCTTCACCGTTATAGACTACTCGGAAGTAAAAATCTTGCGCGATCGCTTTTCGTTTCGTGAATTTGAACTCGTCGCGTAAATCCTTCTTTCTGTAAACCTCAAAGATCATTCGCGATGCGTATTGTATGTTGTAATGTTGGTAGTTGTTGAGGCCTAAGGCTAGTATCAACGCTTGTAGCGTCTTGTCATGGCCAGAATACACAACAAACTTCGGTTTATTCTCGGAAATCATTCGTATCATATTCTGGACTATATTGTGTATTAATCCATACGCTACCAATAACCCTCTTCGTCTATTATGTACGTTCTTAATTTCCTGCCGATAGCTCCACTCTAAGTACGCGAATAAAGACATGACATGTTCTTTCTTTATACAGAAGTCTTCGGAGCTTTCCGGTGTAGGTTCCTTGTAGTCTTCGTCAAAGTCCGTATCCATTCGGGCGTCGTTCGGGAAATTGAAATCGGCGTCTAGATTCTTCTTTACAATTACCACATCTTCATAACCGTCTGCGTTGTCTAGGTACCTTTGTTGGTAATAAAGTAGCTTTTCCCTTTCCATTTGAGCGTCAAAATCTAAGGGTGCTTTTTGCTTGCTATCGTAATACTTCCCGATGATATCTCGAGCTTTTCTTCCGATTTCATTATTGAAATCTATTTGGTTGTTGATGTAGTCTAGCTCCATATTTAGCGTGTCAATGTCAACGTCGAGAATTTTTCTGGAAGAGATGGTGTTTGGTCGAAATTTTCTGTGTTTTTTGTCTAGAGAAAGTTTGGTCTTACTTGGGGATTTGGCTTTTTCTGAGCAGGGTAGTGGAGCATCATGGCACATGTAGGCGAGGAGTGCGTCCCTCACTACGTCCGCGTCGGGGTGCTCTTGAGATTCGAACAGGACTTTGGACAGCTTGCTGACTAGCTCTTTGATCGCTGGGTGAGATTCGAGGCGGTTCTTCGCTTGTGAGTTGATTTTTCTGGAATTTGAATAATGGTAGCTTAGAATTCCTCAGCACATTTGATATAATAATAAATAATAATAATATTTTCATAATGGACTAAATAAAATTAATAAAACAGTGCAAGTGGCCGTGGGCCCCAAACTAGGTAGAGTCTGTATCTTCATGGCCCAGGGTTTTGAAAAGGCAGATAGTTTTAAATAATTAATTATAATTTCATGATTTGTGTTATTTTACACAAAGCAACTTCTAAAACATAACTGCGTTTAATGTACGATTTTATTACGTTTATTAATTAAAATCTTTTTACTGATTTAATTAATTAATCCGAAGTTCTAAAAATAGTTAAAATACATAAAAATAAATGGCTTTGTTGCCTTAATAAGTGGTACAATAGTTATTTATGCTACAAGTGCGGAAGGTAGGTGATTTCCGATGAGTGGCATTTTTATTCACGAGCGAGCGAAGCGAGTGAGTGGATAAATCGACACGAGTCGGAAATCATCTTACGTACGTGTATCATACAACATTTTACTATGCATTGTGCGAGGAAATAAATAAATTAATAAAATGAAATTAATAAAATGGCGGGCTTATTCAAGTGCGTTCAGCATATCCACAGATTAACTAATAGTTCCTCGGGCATATCTACTGCGCATGTGCGAATAGCTGTCACATCGTAACGCAATAAGGCACGAGCAAAATATACGTTCTGCCAAACATTTATAATGAATATTTAAAATTAATTTTCTTCCAACTACGTAGTAATGTTATCATTAATCACTACAAAACTGATCACAAAGTACGTATTTATTGCTTAGAACCAAAACAGTGCAGAAAAGTTATATGAAATCTCATTGTTGCACTGTTTTACTTTAATGCACTGTTTTGTATATTTTATCTAAACTAATATTATAAAGCCGAAGAGTAGGTACTGTAGTTAGGGTAGGTAGAGTAGGTAGAATAGATAAAGTAGGTAGAGTAGGTAGGGACGGTAGAGTAGGTAGAAAAGGTAGAGAAGGAAGCTAGAGTATGTAGAGTAGGTAGAGAAGGTAGAGTATAGAGTAGGTAGAGAAGGTAGAGTAGGTAGAGAAGGTAGAGAAGGTAGAGTATAGAGTAGGTAGAGAAGGTAGAGTAGGTAGGGTAAGTAGAGTAGGTAGAGAAGGTAGAGTAGGTAGAGAAGGTAGAGTAGGTAGAGTAAGTAGATTATGTAGAGTAGGTAGAGTAGGTAGAGAAGGTAGAGTAAGTAGATTAGGTAGAGTAGGTAGATAAGGTAGAGTAAAAAGAGTAGGTAGAGAAGGTAGAGTATAGAGTAGGTAGAGAAGGTAGAGTATAGAGTAGGTAGAGAAGGTAAAGTAAGTAGAGAAGATATAGTAAGTAAAGTAGGTAGAGTAAGTAGAGAAGGTAGAGTAAGTAGAGTAGGTAGAGAAGGTAGAGTAAGTAGATTAGGTAGAGCAGGTAGAGTAAGTAAAGTAGGTAGAGTAAGTAGAGAAGGTAGAGTAAGTAGAGTAGGTAGAGAAGGTAGAGTAAGTAGATTAGGTAGAGCAGGTAGAGTAAGTAGAGTAGGTAGAGTAGGTTAAGTTGGTATTGTAGGTAGAGAAGATAGACTAAGTAGGGTAGGTAGAATAGATAGAGAAGGTAGTGTAAGTAGAGTTGGTAGAGTAGGAAGAGTATGTGGAGAAGGTAGAGTAAGTAGAGTAGGTTGAGAAGGTAGAGTAAGAAGAGTAGGTAGAGAAGGTAGAGTATAGAGTAGGTAGAGAAGGTAAAGTAAGTAGAGAAGATAAAGTAAGTAAAGTAGGTAGAGTAAGTAGAGTAGGTAGAGAAGGTAGAGTAAGTAGAGTAGGTAGAGAAGGTAGAGTAAGTAGATTAGGTAGAGCAGGTAGAGTAAGTAGAGTAGGTAGAGAAGGTAGAGTAAGTAGATTAGGTAGAGTAAGTAGAAGAGGTAGAGAAGGTAGAGTAAATAGAGTAGGTAGGGTAGGGAGGGTAGGCATGTTAGACTAGGCAGGGTAGGCAGGATAAGCTAGGCAGGGTAGCTAGGGTAGGCAGAGTAGGTAAGGAAGGCAGGGTAGGTAGATAGTGGTAGGTAGATTGGTAGCCAGTTGACGGGAGCGAAGCCGCGGGGGTTAGCTAGTTTAGATATAAATTTATCACAGAGGTTTAATGTCTCCCATTAAGTTTAATATAATATATATGCAGTAGATCAAAAAAGGTACTGGCGTGGCGTACGAGTACTGGCTGAGAAAAAAAATCGGCGTATTAAACCAATTAGGTGAAAAAAATGCCCCGCATTTTGTACCATTGTAAAACTTTGATAGGTAGGTACTTCATATTTAGCAAGAAAAGTGTAAAAAAATGGAAATAGATGAGAGGTAGATTGGTAGTTGAAAGAAAAGTAGATTACGCACCTCGCTTAAGTGAGTAATAAATGCACTCGTGTTAATTTAGTGCCCTCGCATGCGCTCGGGCACCAACATAACACTCGTGCATTAATAACTCACTTTGCGCTCGATGCAACAATCTACTAAAAATCTAAATCTAGAATAATTAAAAACGCCTAAAATAAAGTATTAGTTTTATTTTACCTTTTATATGAATGATAATATGTACATAACTAATTTTTAAAACTTTTCTCAAATAATAAAAACTCTATGCGTCGGGCTGACGATGGAGTTAAAAATTAAAAAAAGTACAGGAAAGTAAAAAGCACTAGTGAAAAAAAGTGACACTTTCCGCACAGTTTGGCTGCTTGGAAAACCGCTCTTTTCGAGGACATGCATTGTAAATTCTATAACCGAACAACAAAAAAAGTATGCGGTACGAAATCTGCCGTTCACCTTTCAACTGTCTAGCTAACACGGTTCTTGAGATACCTCCATAGCCTGGTGACAGACAGACAGTCAGACAGACGGACCTCGAGGTCTTAGTAATACGGTCCCGTTTTTACCCTTTGGGTACGGAACCCAAAAAATTAAATTAAAATAAAAAATTTAAAAAATTTTTTTTTGCAGTAAAAGCCAAAATCAACAATGAGCAGAAATTAAATTCAACGTTTTAATATCAGCTGATGTAAGGGGGTATACTCCCTGTCTCCTTCAAAGATGTTACGGACCCTTCCAAAAGTACTCCGAAACTTTGGAGTGAAAAAAATAAATGTTGACTTAAATTTTTCGGACGGGTAAAAACACACAGGTACAACTGTCAAATTGTGTTGTCATTCATAACCCTTCGGGACCCGAACTTATTTCGGGTCCCGAAGGGTTATGAATGAATCATCCGTCCGTGGGTGATACGGAGTAGGAAATGCCCGCAACGAAGGTCGAAACTACGGACTTCGTGCTTAGGGAGTAGATCCCTAGATCACGCGGTCAAATAAAGAAGCAAGTGGAAGGGTGAGGAGAGAGTGCAGAGTTATGGTGTGTGTGTGAATGTTGGATGTGGATGGGTACCATCTAGGCGAGAGTGAATTAATTCTGGTGCTGGACATCTCAACGGGCATAGATAAATTATATGTCCTCATACGTTAGGTCTTGTAACAATCTCTTTAGTATAATCTTGGCTTCAAAAACATTTGCAGTGACCCGTAGTAAGGATTTGTTAATTAAATTGAATACTAGTATCGGGAGAAATAGGGAGAACCGGGTGGCAAAGGTTGTTCTTACTCTTGGAATAGTTAGTCTGTCAGCTCCAACCCTTCCTCTTTGGGGATATGTAAATTGTCTCCCTAACACGGAGACCAATGTTAGAAGGAACCTCAGAATATAAAGTTGTCGGGCACTCAGGATACCCGCCTCTCTGTAGAATGTGTCAGTTGAAAAAAGAAAGAAATACTTTTAGAACAGCTCGTTGAGCACGTTCAAGTTCGAGCAAATATGACTTAGCCTTCCTACCCCAGACGCGCACGCAGTACTGTAGCAGCGATTAACAAAAGGCCAGGTAGACTCTCTAGCATAAGTCTTTTGGGGCACTGGAACGCAGGGAATTCATAATTTAAATACATTTGCGGATTCTTTTGGAGAGCTTAGAGATATGTTCTATGAAGGTCAGATTCTGGTCAATCATAACCAGTGATCGGAATAGGTAGAGCTAATGTACCTAAAGTTCAAAGAACAGACTCTAAAAGTGGAGCCCACTTTTCGACTCTGTACTTTTAACTTTAGGTACATCAGCTCTACCTATTCCGATTACTGATCATAACACCTAAGTACTTGGTTGATTTGACCCTGTCTATAACTTTTCAGTTACAGCTATGGGCATGATACTTGGTGCTGTGAATGTTTATTTTCTCTTTGTCTGGGCAGGAGGAACGATTGATGTGGAACGTTATAAAGTTGGTATTTTCGACATTCAGGGTTAATAAGTGCCAGCGGCCTCGCCCGCTTGATAAGTGTTTTTTTTTACCCCAAGGGAGAATTATACCAGGATGAAAAGTAGCCTATGTACTATTCCAGACTATAATCTACCTATGTGCCAAATTTCATTCAGATCAGTTCAGCCGTTCTGGCATGATTGAGTAACAAACATACATCCATTTAAACTTTCGCATTTATAATATTAGTAAGATGTACACAGTAAATAATGTCGGACCCAGGACACTGCCCTTTGGGAACCCGAAAGAAACTGGAAGGTTTTCGCTTACACTATCTCCGATAGCTACATGCTACGACGCCAAGACATTGGTAACTTTTTGAGTAGCATTTGAATAGATACTGTGTCGAATGCCTTGGCCAGGTCAAGGAAGACCCTAATCGACCGTAGGCCCTCATCGATTCTTGAAGACACAGTGTCAGTCAAATGCCTATGTTAGGTCTTTTTATATCATGAACTGCCCTACTGCTTGCTCTGTGGACCTGCCATGTCTGAACCCATATTGGCGTTCGGATAGCAGGTTGTGTTTTACAAGGAAGCTGATGAAGCGGTTATTCACTAGTTTATCCAAGATCTTTGAGGTGACACATAACAGAGAGATAGGCCTGTAGTTGTCTGGACAGTTTTTGACACCTTTTTTGTAATCGGCGTAACAAAAGCCATTTTCCAAGAGTCAGGAAAACTTCCCGTTGACATTCTAAAGTTACATATATGCGTTAGAGGGTCCAATATAAATGGTTTTATCTGTTTAGGTAGGAGTGGGCGGATTTCGTCAGAACAGGGTGCACTTTCGTCTTTTAAATCAGAAATGAGATTACCTATTTCTTGGTTATCAGTTGGGTGAAAGAACAGTGAGTTTTCGGAACAGATACTTGAGACATATACTAACTTGTTGAGCGCATGGTGTGCAGCACAGGCGCAGTCCCGGAAGCAGAAGGCGACGCTGTGCGCCTCCCGCGCCCCCCCCGCGCGCGCCGCCGCTCCCTCTCGTGCCGCGCCCCACCACAGAGACACTAGAGACTGGTACGTGCGGCGGTAGCGGGTGCTGTACGATATTACTTCGCCTGCAAAATGGAAATAGTTATTTATGCTACAAGTGCGGAAGGTAGGTGATTTCCGATGAGTGGCATTTTTATTCACGAACGAGCGAAGCGAGTGAGTGGATAAATCGACACGAGTCGGAAATCATCTTACGTACGTGTATCATACAACATTTTACTATGCATTGTGCGAGAAATAAATAAATTAATAAAATGAAAATAATTAAATGGCGGGCTTATTCAAGCGCGTTCAGCATATCCACAGATTAACTAATAATTCCTCGGGCATATCTACTGCGCATGTGCAAATAGCTGTCACATCGTAACGCAATAAGGCACGAGCAAAATATACGTTCTGCCAAACATATTTAATGAATATTTAAAATTAATTTATTGATCAAAATCAAAATCTAGAGTAATTAAAAACGCCTAAAATGAAGTATTAATTTTATTTTACCTTTTATATGTATGATAATCTGTACATAACTATTTTTTTAAACTTTTCTCAAATAATAAAAACTCTATGCGTCGGGCTGACGTTGGAGTTAAAATTAAAAAAGTACAGGAAAGTAAAAAGCACTAGTGAAAAAAAGTGACACTTTCCGCACAGTTTGGCTGCTTGGAAAACCGCTCTTTTCGAGGACATGCATTGTAAATACTTTTTTATGTAGGGATTCTACTAAGACTCATATGATGACATGAAAAATCTTTAGTGGATATTATATCTGAATTTAGTACATACAATGCTGGAGTTGTCGAATCTGTCTATTTTTTTTAAAATAAGTACCATCATTTCATAAGGTTTAATAGGGAGGTACATAACATAGAAAAAACTAGTATTTTGATTAAAAAAAACCCTTACACTAACTTTGCCGTAAGTCATTTCTTCATATAATTTGAACCTTATTATCGTCACAATCGACATCGGACATAGGAGGACATCGAAAAAAGAGTATATATCAAATGCGCAAACTATAGACGCATTAAACTTAAGTCCCGTACCGCGAAAATCTGGGAAAGAATATTAAATCATCATATCCAGTTACATATTACCATAAGCCAAAATCAATATGGCTTCACACCCTCAAGGTCTACAACTATACAAGCGGCCAGAATTTTGGAAAATATCGTATGAACCGGGAGGACCTGTACCTAATTTTCATAGACCTTGAAAAGGCTTTTGACCGAGTGCCACGGACGTTAGAGTGGCAAGCGCTTAGATCACAACAGCATCCTGACTGCTATGTACGTAGCATACAAGATATGTACCGTGAATTTACATACCAAAGTTGGAGCGCGGCTGGTCTGAGCCAAGAATTCACCGTGGGGGTGGGAGTGCATCAAGGCTCTGCACTGAGTCCCCTTTTATTTAACGTCGTGATGGATCTTATAACCAAAGAAATCCAGGCTCCACTTCCCTGGAATCTATGCAGACGCTATCGTTCTGGTTTCCAGTAATGCGGAAGATATGCAAGTTGCTCTTTTCCGTTGGATGAACTCCTAGGAAATTGCTGTTCTAGGATTAGCAGAGCGAAGACTGAACATCTCGTTTGTAATTACAGTGGAAGCCAAGACAACACAGCTAAGGGAGTCTTTTACCCTGACAACATATCGGTACCGATGAAAATTACCCAAATCTCGTCTCAGTAATTCCCGAAAACGAGGACGTAGATGCAGACGTGGCTAACAGAGTAAATGTTGCCTGGTCTGAGTATTATGCTACCCGAATGCCAAAACGCACAAAAGGCAAAATATACAAGACGGCGGTTAGGCCGGCAATAATATACTGTGCCGAATGCTGGGCCGTGAAAAACACCCTCGTCCAAAAATTACCCACCGTAGAAATCAAAAGGTGGTTTGGAAGAGTAACGAGAATGGATAGGGTGCACAATGAATGCATCCGAGGTACTTTTAGTGTGGCTCCAATACAGCATAAGCTGACGTATAGTAGACTGAGATGATACGGACATGTCAAGAAAAGGCCCGAAGAACACGTCGTGAGAATAGCCCTGCGCCTGCCTGAAGGCAAAAGAGGGCGAGGACGACCTCCTTTGAAAGCTTTTCAAGAAGGAGAAATTGCCTGACCCCACAACTCTTGACAGAACGTCTTGGCGCCGTGAAGTAAGGAAAGCCGACCCCACCAAAAGTGGAAAAAGACTAGGAAGAAGAAGATGATTAGCGGCACTAATCGAATGGTTTAATACGTGCATGTGTATTTTTTTCAAAATCAACAGTTTATTCCTGGCTAGGAATATTGATTTTTCAAAAGATCCAATGAAGCAGTTTTAGTTTTCATCAAAATCGGCCTCGTGACTCCTTTAAGTGTTTTTCGTTATTCCTCGTAGTTTTGGATTTGGCCATCCACGCCCACTTGGAAAACTCATCCTGTAAAAGTACGCCATTCGCTGCGCTGCTTCAAACTGTCAAATTTTCGCCCACGCACTTGTTGTGTTGAGTCAGCGTACTTAACAAGATTTAACGAATCGGAATTTTGCATAATAGTCCAACCAAAATCATAACTAAATAAAAACGAAATTTATCTTACCCGTATCCTTTTTCCCTTGCGGTTCCACAGCTTCCAGGTTCAATTTCTCCCCATATGCTTCTCTTAAAATGTTACCTAAAAAAGATCGAATATATTTTACTTTTTAACAAGCCATGGATTGGTCAAAAATCATTCATACACTACTAATTAGTGTTCGTTTTATGCACAAGTCAATGTAGAGAATGCATAAATATATGTACCTCCCTCGTAATCCAGAGAATGATGGCTTACCAACAGTGATCATCTGCAGCAGTCCCCTCGGCGTGAGCTGCCCGAGCGCGCAGCGAGTGCCAGCCGCACGCGCCGGCAGAGACGGGAAGTTGTGGAACGGACCCGCCACGGACACCCACCACGCTCGCCCCGTCGAACTGCCGTTGGCAACGAACTCTTCATAGCTAGAACATGGTATCACATTCGATATTTATTTATTACCAGACTCTGAATGAAATTTTTTGTGTAGGTCCTGAGAAAACCTCCTGACCCATAATATGATATAGCTCATATAGCAAACTAAATGTAGGTATGGGTGTATCTTCTTATCTTGTTGAGGGACCGAGAAATAACTCGGACACTTCGACCCATTGGGAACTTTTGTGGTCCCCTAGATTAGTTACTCCTCACTAATCTCGTTGAAAACCTTTAATATTGTTACGAGGTGGGGTTTAGGGATAAATTATTTAAACAGCAGACTTCAATTAATCACACTTTATTACAAAAACACTTCTTAATTTTATTACTTCGCACTATTTTCCTTTTCCGATCGCTGTGTCGCTTCCAAATCGAAACTAGAAGATGTTTCTAGAACGTTCCATACGTTCCATAAATATGGCGCTACTAGATACTACTAGTTCTTCTACTCGTCACTAGATGGCGTTGCCCTATCTTGTAACAATATGTATGGGTGTCGAACAAAAGGGCAACACTCGAAAAACACGATGAAAGTACCCATAGGTTTCTCAAGAAAGAACAAGTCCTAGGAGAGACCCTACCTTTTCAGAAGAGGCGAGACCGGCTCTGCATCGCATGGCAGTTTATCTCCGTTTTTGAGATGTGTCAGTGGTCCTCTATCACCATGCCGCGTCACGACCAAAGCTCCTTGCAGCAACCAGGTATCACTGTCGACGACTCCTGAGGAGAGATAGAATTTAATTAAGACAGTGTTTTTTATGAGGATTGATGTTGTTACTCTTTCATGCAAAAACTACTGAATACATCAGAATAACACATAGTCTGTAAGTTAAAAAGATATTGTGTAGAAGTACTAACTCCACACGGGCGGAATTCCCAATACACACCTTCAGATCCTCTCACAATGCTGTCCGGGGGGTTGCAGGCTCTCAAATAGATCTTCCTAAACTTAGCGTCACTCTTCGATATGTATTCATTTCGTATTATCTTCTTTACTGCTATTGTTTCTTCTCCAAGTGACATGTATTTATACATTACTAGAAAAACGAGAAATAAAATACATTATCCCTTCATCTGTTGTAATTAGCAAACACAGTAGTAAAATAATGGCGTCACACCTGGAGGTCTACTCCCTAAGCACGAAATCCGTAGTTTCGTCCTTCGACGGGCGTTTCCTAGTCCTTAACACATACGGACGCATATGATTTATGATTCGTTCGCTGCCCGAACTACTAATGAATAACAACACAATTTGACAATTGTATCTACTCTCGATCTTTTTTTACCCGTCCGATTTTTTTTATCATTACTGCGTAGGATTCATTCCGAAGTGCCGGATTACTTACAAGCCCATCTCACTTATTAGCCATATCTACAAGCTGTTTTCAAGAGTCATCACGAATCGTCTCGCGGGCAGGTTTGAAGATTTCCAGCCTCCCGAACAAGCCAGATTCCGTAAAGGCTTTAACACCCTAGAACACCTACATACGCTGCGGCAGGTTATACAGAAGACCGAAGAGTACAACCTGCCTCTGCTTAGCGTTTGTGGACTACGAGAAAGCCTTCGATTCGATCGAGACTTGGGCTATGCTGCAGTCTCTTCAACGGTGCCAAATTGACTAACGGTACATCGAAGTGCTGAAGTGCTTGTACAAAAACGCCACCATGTCAGTTCGGCTTCAGGATCAGACCTCGGAACCAATCCTTCTGCAGCGAGGTGTGAAACAGGGAGACGTCATATCTCCGAAACTATTCACCGCTGCACTGGAGGGTGTCTTCAAGGTTCTGGACCGGAGAGGGCTAGGCATCAACGTCAATGGCTAGTACATCACTCACCTTCGGTTTGCCGACGATATAGTGGTCATGGCATGGCATTAGACCATGGAGGACCTCAGTACAATGCTCGATGACCTCAGTAGAGCTTCTGAAAGAGTGGGTCTTAAGATGAACTTCGACAAAACCAAGGTGATGTAGAATGCCCATGTTGCACCCACTCCTATCACGGTCGGAGACTCTATACTCGAAGTTGTGGATGACTATGTCTACCTGGGACAAACGATCCAGTTTGATAGGGCCACCTTTGAGAAAGAGGTCAACCGTCGAATCCGACTCGGCTGGGCAGCGTTCGGGAAGTTACGTTGTATCTTCTCGTACAACTTACCACAGTTTCTCAAGACGAAAGTCTATAACCAGTGTGTGTTGCCAGTTATGACCTATGGCTCTGAGACGTGGTCGCTCACAAGGGGCCTCACAAGAGAACCAGGGTTACCGACATAGCCCAAAGAAAAACCAAACTTAAGTGGCAGTGGGTACATTGCTCGCAGGACGGATGGCCGATGGGGCAGAAAAGTTCTGGAGTGGCGACCACGAACCGGAAGACGGTGCGTTGGAAGGCTTCCCACCAGGTGGACTGATGACCTGGTGAAGGTTACGGTGATCCGCTGGATGCGGGATACACGGGACCGGTCAATGTGGCGACGCTTGGGGAATATGATGATGATGATGATTGTTGGTCTAGTGATCACGGGTTCTACTGCTAAACATGAAGTAGTAGTCGTGGGTTCCATTTGCAAGCCAGGCAAAATGCTATCCGATCCTGAATTTCTCCATAGTAACCTTGTGTCAGGCTTTTGCCTGAGTATTGGCAAGACTCACCCTCTATTAGGATAGGATAGATGGACACCTTTTGCTGCACTTAGACTCCTATTTGGTCCATTGTGTGTACAGACCTCCTCTCTGTAAGAGGGAATGGGCCATAATCGACTACGCAGGCCCAGTGCGGATTGGTGGATGTCACATGTCTTCGAATTTTTGGTTCTCAAACATGCCGGTTTTCACACAATGTTTTCCTTCACCGTTTTGAGAGCAGTGGTGATGAAACAATTTACACAAAGTAAAACGCCTGCCTGGGGTTCGAAGCCACAACCTACAACTTGTAAGTTGTGGCTGTTACCACTGCGCCATCTCTACTGCTCTCAACCCCGTATTACAAGGGACTTAGATGTCATGCAGGTAAAATAATATTATAAGTTCGGGCTTACTTGAGACCCATAACTAAGGACCAGCAGCGGACAGGAATAGTCTGAGTTGAATATAAATAATATATAAAATTAATAATAATAAAATGTTAAAAATAAAAGTACCCATCTTTGAGCCATTCACATCACATCACATCATCAGCCTATTAATTCTGCCCACTGCTGGGACACAGGCCTCCTCACTGTGAGAATGGGCCGTAATCCACCATGCGGGCCCAGTGCAGGTTGGTGGATGTCACATGTCTTCGAATTTTTGGTTCTTAGACATACCGGTTTCCTCACGATGTTTCCCTTCAACGTTTTGAGAGCAGTGGTGTTGAAATAATTTACACAAACTAAAGCGCCTGCCTGGGTTCAAACCCACAACCCTTTTAAGTTGCGGCCGATACCACTGGGCCACCACTGCTCTCTATTTGTACATAAGTGACAATACAAAACCATGTGCAAAAGATGTGTACTGGGCAAAACAAAATAGGCATTGCCTCATATATTTATATTGTTTTTTTGCAAGTTATAAAATATATTCAGCCTGTAATGTTGCCACTGGTGGCACTCATAGCTTGTCCTGCTCTTTTGTTTATCACTGTAAAAGGAACAAAACAAGTGCACAAGCTATGTAATAAAATAAGATAGAAAAGCAAGCTGTTTCATATATTTCCTAGATCTTTCAATCCTTTTTTGGACTTAATTTGACACTAACAATTTGACACTACAAACTAGTTCAACTTATGAGCACTTTTTCTCTTAAGTTGAACTAGTTTTAACTAAGACTGCATAGCCCACATGTCGGTAACACCAGTGTGAAGCAGAATCTTTACTACAATGTTCATCAATTTACATTGATGCATTTTCCATCCTGTAATTTCTCTAAACATTGTGGTTGGCAAAGTACCACACAATAACACTATGAATAAACTCTGATATTTAACTGATTAAAAAATAATTATCTTGGTGTGACCAAAAGATTAAGTTATGCCGAGTATTGTACTCACTGAGTACTGGACTCAGATTCAAGCTGACAAACTTCAATGAAGGTATTATTTTCTTTAAATGAAAGGTTAAAAAATTGCAATGCTTATCTATTGTGAAGATCATATCTGCTAGTTTGGTCGTGATATGCCTTGTGATCGACCATCAAGAACAAATATTATGGTACAGAGTATGAGAAAATATAATGTTATATTTATAATAATACAATAGTATTTACCTGTTATTAGAAAGAATATCCAAACACTCATGCCAAGGTAACAATAAAAAGCTCTGTGGTGAAAAGAAAACTTCATCATTTCTGTTAAGATCTTACTTCTATTTGCGAAAGTTGTAGACATCGTAGATCCTAGCAAATACTCTAATATATTATAAAAGTTGTAGATACTTGGTTCACATTTTTAAAATAGATGAATAAAAGGAGTTATATGAACTTATAACCAACCCACAAAACAAACGAGACCAGACAAATGTAAATGATCATTATGAATAAAGATAAACGTTGATTGCGTATCTGTTTTTTGTAAACAATTTTACAACAACAATCGATTGAATCTTGACGCCTGCTAAGAATTGACAATTGACATTAAATTAATCATAGAGAAAATAAAACTACGTGAATTAATAGAGGTGTTCATAGTGCAACCAGAGGGTAAAAAAATCCATATTTTCTTCCATGCAACTATAGCTTTTGAGAAATGATTTTTACGTTAAAAAGACATTTTTCTAGCGCTATGTGTTAAATTGATAATATCAACGAATTTTTATTTTCTTATAAACGCGGAAAACAAAGTAAACAAACCCGAAAAAAATTCTGCCGAACTGTCAACTGCCAAACCGTATCCAAGGTCAGAGCTGTCAAAGTCAAAATACTCAAGCTGTCAAACAAAGTGTCAAACTTGTTGGAACTTGTTTTGCTATTTGTTTGATAACAAGAAACTACCGGGAAAACGGAAAACAAACTGTGAAATATAAATAGATAAGTTAGGTATTTCTGCGACCTGCGTATTCATTTGTAAGAAAATTCAAGTCTGTGCTTGGCTTGCCCATAGTTCAAGATGTCTCAAGCTACTTTAATTATTTTGGATATAGGACGAAATGTTTCCACTGTAGACGAGAAAGACCATAAAAGTTTTTTTGAAAAGGCAAAAGAATGTACTGCTGGTATCCTCGAACGCAAAATATTGAGCCAGGACAAGGACTTGGTTGGTATATTGCTGTTAGGATCCAAGAAAACCAAGAACAACATGGCAAGTCAATATGAAGGAGCTTTCAGACACATAGAAGTATTATCAGAATTGCAGACTCCCACTTGGAAAATGATACGGAACCTACCGGAATAGGTAATTAAAACGCACTAGTCATCTTCACAGTACACTACTTACCATCTTAAATCTTATTTTCTATAATTTTATTATCAACCATCAGCTATTATGACTCCACACACCTTTAACTTGTATCTACTTGCGAGTACTACACCACGTATTGACCATTTCTGTAAGACCAAGTTATCTGTTTTTCCAAGACCTGTGTGATTTAATATTTATATTCTGTCAATAGTTACTTGCTGTAAGATAAGATAGTAATAAATAAATTCTGCCTGTTACTGTCCCACTGCTCAGTGAAGGACAGAAATATATTTTTATTATAAAAAAAATAACCCTCAGAAGCTCGTAGCTAAATAATAACAGCCGCACTGGTTGATCGTCAAGGTTAAGCAACGCTTGACGAGGTCGGTCCGTGGATGGGTGACCATTTCTACATACCGAGTTTCCTCCGTGCCTCGGAAAGCACGTTAAGCCGTTGGTCCCGGCTGTCATTTGAAGATCTTTGACAGTTGTTACGGTTACAGACAGAAGCTTTAGCTCTCACACCAGTCTTGCCAAGGGGTACCGTGTTACCCAGTTAATGGGTTGTGCAGGCAGTTACTGGGTTAGGGAGACAGTTACTGGGTTAGGCAGTCGCTCCATGTAAAACACTGGTACTCAGCTAAATCCGGGAAGACTGGAAGCCGACCCCAATATAGTTGGGAAAAGGCTAGGCAGATTGATTATCCAATTAACCTCTGCCAGTAGCTTCGCCCGTGTGAACGTCGAAAATTTTCCTCAGGTAACATATCATATATAAAAATATTGTATGTGCTATTCCTGAATATAATCTATCTCTGTGCCAACATATGGAACTGATGTCAATATGTTCCTCAAGTATCCACTATTTGATTTAAATCCTATTTTTTACATAAATCCATGGGATTATATGAATAAAAAATCAATTTGTAATAATTAATCTATACTATACTAATATTATAAAGCTGAAGAGTTTGTTTGTTTGAACGCGCAAATCTCAGGAACTACTAGTTAGAATTGAAAAATTATTTTTGTGTTGGATAGTCCATTTATCAAGGAAGGTTATAGGCTATATAACATCACGCTACGACCAATAGGAGCGTAGCATAAATGAAAAATGTTGCAAAAATGGTAAAAGTTATTACTTTTTGAGAGCTTCCGTTGCGTGCACTGCATAAATGGTTTAAGTTATGCAACAATCATGTATGTAGGGTAGATGGGTAGGTAGTTAGCCAGTAGACGGGAGCGAAGCCGCGTGGGACAGCTAGTTAAACTATATTTTCATTTTACACTTGTAATTTTTTAACCCCCGCCGGAAAAAGAGGGGTGTTATAAGTTTCACGTGTGTTGCTGTGTATCTGTGTGTCTGTCTGTGGCATCATAGCGCCTAAACGGATGAACCGATTTTGTTTTTTTTTTTGTTTGATAGGTGATTTTGTCGACAGTGTTCTTAGCTATGTTTGAATAAAATCGGTTCAGCCGTTCAAAAGTTATGGGCATTTCACTGTTTGAATCGGGGTGTTTTCGCAAGATAAATGTGACGGGGGTTTTTAAAATTTTGAAATTTTACTTGTTTAACATTGTGGTTATATTACAGTACAAAACATGAGTATTTTATTCATAAAATACCACTTATAATGTAAGTGGTATTTGGCCTTAGTTCTTGAAGTAGTTTAATTTGTATTTAATACAATTATCCAATTATCTTGTTACACATACATGAGGTAATAGTTTTGTTATTGCTGGCCTGTCCATAGAGTGTATTGAGTGATCCGACCTTTGAGAATTCATTAGACCGCTACTGTGCCGGCATTATTATCAGGCTCCTCTCACAATTAATTAGTAATTATACAAAATATATAAAATGTATTTCAACTTTAATATTATTACAGTGCTCATAGTAGGCAAATAAAAATAGCGAGTGCATTATAATTGCTCGTCTATTATAATATTGTTTAGCAGCTGCGCCGGCAGATTAAAATCTATATGACGACCCGACCTATTCCCATGTACCATGTAATTGATATGACATGAGCACAACTTCCTAAAGTGCGACTGCCTGTCAAGCAGTTACTGTAATAGTGTGCAATAGCGATTTATAATATATGCTTGATCTTAAATGTCTCTCATAATATTGCATCTTGACAAATCTATTCGGTTCAGGTTAATTTTCAATTAACGCCTCTTGTAAAATGTGCCGCCTTTGTCGCAAGACAGATCTCGGGCACATTTTACACCGGCGTCCGATTTCCATAATACACAGTATCCAATCCAGTTATCACTAAGTCCTTTATCGTGCCAGGGCCAATCGAAAAGCTATCAATCAGTCCAGTAAACAAGCAGAGGTCGTACCTAGTTGTAAAGTTTAAACCGATACCTACTTAACACAATGTTATTTGAACCGACTGTCTGCTGATAAGAGAAGGTCGGGACGGGACGGGGGGGGGGTTTAGCCGCTTATCATTAAGTGCATGACGCCGCCCCTTTGCACAAATGAATAGATAAATAAGTAGGTATTTTACAATAACTCGTCAATAATACGATAACGAAATATTTGTAAAATGATTAGATATTATGAGAACCCCATGCATTTGGGCAATGTCCCCATAGTAACAAATTATCATCTTGCCAAGATATACCAATTAAGCTACATTTCATTTTTGTTCATGGGTGGGGACGATTCCGCCCATGGTCCTTTCATCCAGATCCGTCTAGCCATTTGAGTATGAAGTATTGTACCCAGAGTGCCCTCTGGGACAGTATACCACTTATTTTTGACGTGTGTTCCCTACTTACTGAGTCTTGCGACTCTGCTAGTGGCACACGTCACCACGCACTCCTGAATGCGTATGTAGGGTAGTATGAGGACAACCCAAGGACCCTTTTTTTGACTGAAGAAAAGTAACAGGAATACGGCTTTTCTTGAGAGTTGGTTCAGTGTTTACATTTTGATTAAAATAATATGCGATTGTCTTGAAAACGTGTGGACCGATTTGCATGATTCAAATGGAAGATAAAATGGTTTTAGGCCAAGACCTTTCATTTGACACTAAACTCATCAAAATATCTCCACAAACAAAATATCACGTTTTCAAGTTCCGTTCAAATTAGGATTACTTAAACCTACATGCTACGCATGTATATGCGTGCATGTTATGCTTATGCGTGCATGTTATGTACATGCTAGTTAGATATAAAACAAAACAATTACAACACTAATTACGTGTAAGCACTGGTCGCGTCAAAGCCAGTGCTGCCAACTCGTTTAAGCAAAAACGCGCTGTTAGCTCTTTAAAAAAGCGCAAGAACGCGCTAAATGGTCGCTGTCAAAAAATCGCTCCAAAAATCGGTCAAATTCGGCGCCAAATTCAAACAAAACGCCCAATTATTTGCGACTATAAATGTATAAACGCAGATTTTTATTTTTTATTCAATCAAATTATGTCATATAAAGGAGATTAGAGTACTTGTTTAGTAATAATAAAAAAGCAGTGACGTTTTAATGTAATTATTTTATAAAATAAAGGGGTTAAATTAATTCATCATCGTCTGATTCTACTACAATTGCTTCTGAGGCTGAAATAAGGTTGGTCTTGATCAGTTTTGACTTTTGGACTTCAATTTATATTTATCTGTGGATGAAATTGTCCTCAACATGTCGTTGGGAAGTTGAAAGTTTGCGCAGTTACTCTTTTTTTAAAGAAAGTACAGATTTTCAAAAAGCGCTAGATTTAGCGCTAGGCGCTAGAACGCGCTATTGACCAAAAAAAGCGCTAGACCTGGCGCTAAAAGCGCTAAGTTGGCAGCACTGGTCAAAGCTCCAAAGCCTCGAACATCGATATCGAGTTGCCAGCCTGTCGGTTTTTTATCGGTTACATTTTGTGGAGTGTGCGACGGAAATGCACAATTTGACTCCGCCTAGCCCTTGCCATCATCGGACTACAAGACGTAGGTACGGCCATGCGCCATCGGTACATGGTGGACATCCCACCCATACGCACAAAGCGTTTTGCTAATACTTTCATTGTGCGCACAGCTAAGGAGTGGAATTCCCTTCCGAAGTCTTTGTTTCCTGATAGCCTTGGGGTCTTTAAGTCAAGAGTGAATAGGTTACTTCTAGGCAAGCGTGCTTCACCGTAGGCCACATCATCGCTTACCATCAGGCGAGGTAGTGGTCAAACGCGAGCCTATCGATAATAATAAAATAAATAAGTACTTTGCATATAAGGTACTTGCATGAGTACCTAGGTATTGCATAAACATTGATGTTTTACCTAATCAGCTTGCAGATGGGGTTTCGTCGCCTGCAGTTATAATAGTGTAACAGTGCAGCTACACATACGGTAGTTACCTAAGTCCTACTCTTAGTACCTGTTTTCCAGGATAAAAAGTAGCTTATGGCTCTTAGCGATATTGTAGCTTTCTATCAGTTCAAGCAATCATTTTATTAATTCCAGTGATTACCATTTTAGTTCTTACAAACAAACAATTTTACCTCATTGTAACATTAGTTTAAATTACAGTAGAGTCCGTTTATTATGACATCGAAAGGAATTGACAAACACGTCATAATATGTGGACGTCATACAAAGCGTTTTGTGAAAAAGACACTTTTATGTAAATATGTACTTAAGTATTTACAAATTTTCCCGCCAGAATGTTTTGTCGAACTTTAAAACGACTGATCCTGATCGATGAAATTGAAGTCGAGAATAACAAAACGCGCGGCAAAAACATTCACAAACATTTTTTTAGCATAGGGCCGCTGACAGGTATTCCTTTGTTTCTTATGATAAAATGGGTCATAATAAGCGACATATCCTGTAAGGGAAGTCATTGTATCCGACTTTTTTATAAAGAACTAGCTGACCCGGCAAACTTTGTTTTGCCATAAAAACACCAAATATTCGTCTACTCTACCTACCCTACTATCCTATGTCCTTCTACTGGTTCTAAGCTACCTCCCCAACAATTTTCAACCATATCGATTCAGCCGTTCTTGAGTTATAAATAAATAGTGTAACTAACACGACTTTCTTTTATATATATAGATTTTATATGAAAACCAAACTTCGTAGTGTAATTACGTCATAATAATCGGTTGGTCAATATAAGCGGAGTCATAATAAACGGATTCTACTGTATTAATATTGTTTTGTGTTTCAGCCATCTGAAAGTAGAGGCGACTGGTTTGATGCACTCTTAGTCGCCGCAGACTATTACAAGAATTGTGTCAGCAGTATCAAGTTAGCAAGTAAGAAAAATGTGCCTTCGAATCAAAAAGAAAAAGAAAAGAAAAGTAAGATTATACTGATGACAAACTTCAAGAATCGGCCTTCTTTTGATCCTGACAATGTTGATGAGGTAAAGTATAAAATAACACAGAATATATTACCTAGAATTATTATGGTCTTATGGTACGAGCACTCTCGACAATTTTATGCTAACGCCCGCGATCACATGTACTTACCTTTATTCATTATTACATGTGCATTACCGTTATTACTGTTAGTTCAATAAAGGTGCTAGGTGAATACACATGTCGGTGTTTTCTTCCACATTACACATAAGAATTCCTGGTACACATCATGGCGCACCTCAGCGGCAGGATTCCACATCAACCTGGAGCTGAATATATTATCTTTAAATTAAGACCATGATATCTTCACATTGGTGATTAAAATGGTACCTGAAAAGTACTGTTATTTGTAGAAAAATTTAACTAAATTAAATTTAACTGCGCTTTCTCGCTCAACGATTCACAAGAAGCTAAAATAAAGTTTTTTTCTGATTTCAAGATTCCGATATTGAGTCATTCAGTATCGGAATTGAAATATCGGTAATTTCCTTCCGAGTAGTTCCGAGTTTCCGATATTCATGCCCTAGTACGAGGACGTTCGACAATTTTATGCTGACGCCCGCGTTCACATGTACTTACCTTTAGGCTGGCCGCATACGTACGTTTTCCGCGTTCGATTTCCGAATACGGAATACAGACTCGGAATTCCATGAACCTAGCGCAGACGTTAGTTTTTTCCTGTTTGGAATTTTCACTGCCAATACCTTCAGTGACGGCTTTGTGAACGCACGGCGATGGAGAACAATAACTTAATATTATTATGATTGCATTTCTGTTATCATTATCAAAAAATCCGGCCAAATGCGAGTCGGACTCGCGCACGAAGGGTTCCGTACTATTATCGCAAAAAACGGCAAAAAAAAAAACACGTTTGTTGTATGAGAGCCCCACTTAAATATAAATTTTATTCTGTTTTTAGTATTTGTTGTTATCTAGTTTATTTATTTATTTATTCAATATATGCATACACTATAACATTCAAAAAATCTGCCAAACTGTAAAACAGTTTGTCGGCAGTTGCTCTCGTGTCACAATACATTACAAATAATGTTTGAACAATAACTTAAATACCTAATTATGTTAAGCAAAATAAATTAACTTCCATCGGGATCAGACAATCCCACATTCCACACCCATGATCAACTTGTATTGCCCAAGGCCGCACAATGCGAGGCCTGTTACAAAACATGGCTAGGGACAGAGTGACAGATAATGTTTTTTTAATATTTTCCTAAGTTGGTATTTGGATCTACTACACGACACCAACTTTGAGGGTAGTTCATTCATCAACATCGGCGTTATATACTTTCTTGTGCGTTTACCATAATAGTTAGTGACCTTGGGAACAACAAACAACTTTTGTTTAGATAAACGAGTTGGGTACATATGCTCACGTTCCACTTTGTAACATTCACTATTAAACTGTTCTGCTAAAATGTTCAACTTTATTTTGTCATGAACTGGAAGGACTTTACAGATTTTGAACAATCTTTCGTATTTCTTATTGAGGCTTTCTTTGGTTTTTTTGTCTACGAGTAGTTTAAGTGACCCGCTAATTAGCAGACATAATAGAAATTACCATTCTCTGCCGCCACAATGGGTATTTCGACAGACATACATCTGAGAAAATGTCAACTGTCTAGCTATCATCGTTCATGAGATACAGCCTGGTGATAGATGGACAGACAGATAGACATTACAGGTGCTTGGTGAATACACATGTCGGTGTTTTTTTCCACATTACACATATGAATGCACGGTACATATCGCACCTCAGCGGCAGGACTCCACACCCAGGAATCATCCCTGGCGTGCCCTGTTGAATCAAGAGTCTAGCTGACCACATAAAAATATGCAAACTAAAATTGAACTTTATATAAATGTTTCAGGTTTTAAATGGATTTAAAGATGACTGCTATGAAGTTAATGTTATTGGTCCAGACATAAACTCCAAAGAATATGATAATGAATCCACAGAATTAGTCAAGCAGTTTGTCGAAGCCACTGATGGTAAAACAGATACATTCGAAAACATCATGAAATATGACTTACTATTCCACAAAAAGAAGATTGCCAATGCCATACCTTGGAATATAGACCTAAGCATTGGCCCAAACATAAAGATTCCAGTATCTAGCTATAAAAGACTAAAAGATGAACCTGTTGTTAAAAAATGGCAGAAAGCTGTTAAAGATCCTACTACATCCACATCCAGCACATCAGAAGAAAAAAAAAATGTAATTGCAGAAAGTGGTACAAAAGTTGAAGCATCTGAAAAAGTTCAAGGCTTGCAGTATGGACAGACGATTATCCCATTTTCAAAGATGGACAAAACAATGCTTTACCAACCTGGAGAAAAATGTTTATCAGTGTATGGCTTTACTTCTGCTGATAACATTAAATGGCAAAACTTAAATGGAGATGGTTTGAACTATGTACTTGGCAGGAAAGGTGATAAGAGAGCACAAAAAGCTGTTAGATGCCTTGTAGAATGTCTTCATGAGTTGAATCTTGTTGGCATTGTGCGGAAAGTACATTCAAATAACAAAGACCCCAAAATGTTTGCACTAATGCCTGTCATTGGTAAAGAAAATTGTGTTTATCTGTCATTGACTGCTGTTTGCTACAAGGAAGAAATTAAACAGATGACTTTCCCAGCAACCAACTTGAAAAAACATAAATGTTCACAAGAGCAAGTAGATGCTTTTAAGGAACTCATTAATGCTATGGATTTGACTAAAGCATATGATGATGATGAGAATGATACTGAAGGATTCCCTATAGCTGAGTGTGTCAGTCCTTCTGTACAGTATGTACTAGATTGCATTGCCTTTCGTGCTTTGAATCCAGACAAACCATTACCTAAACCAAGAGAGGACATACTAACTCTGTTCAAAGTGCCGCCACTGCTGGAAGAGAATGCAAAAAAGCCTTTAGAGAAATTGAAGAACTTGTTCACATTGACTAAAGTTGAAGTAAAGAGGAGGAAAAATAAGAATATTCCATTGGATATTGATGAATTTAAAATTCCTTTTGGTGACTTGCAGGCTGATAATCCAGACGTTCCAAATTTGCCTAGAGTTCATTTGCCTACTAAAGATGTTGTGGATGAAATTAAATCTATAAGCACTGTAAACCCCATTGAAGACTTCAAGGCCCTTCAAAATAAGAATAAACCTCTGTCAGAGTTGGCCACAGAAATGATGAAAGCAATTGAAAGTCTGATTCACAATAACATTGATGGCAACTATTCTAAAGCGTTAGATGCTATGAAACATTTGAGAAATGAATTTGTGAAGACAGATCCTACTAATTACAATGATTGGATAAAGCAATTGAAAGCAGAACTGGTGGAGGGTGATAAAACTAAGGTAATAGATCTGATGGCAGAGAAACATGTGAGTTACATTTTGAAACAAGAAAATAGTTTGAGTACCTATGTAGACGAGCACAGCCATGAAGAAAGTCAGATGTATGAAAATGATACAGTTCCTAATTCCACTGAATTGCCAATCAGCACTGATGTTCAGAATATGTTTGATGATTAGGTTTGCGAAAGTTGTATGTAGATATCGTAGATCCCTCAGCAAATACTCTGATAAAATATGATAATTCTAGATGTGCGTTTCGACGGCGCGGCCACGGCGATATTAAAAAAAACTGCCACAATTTAAAAAAAAATTTTGTTTATGCGCAGGTGAGTACTAGCTGGCTAGTGGTTGTATCTCCATAGTTTATATTTAATTAAGAAAGGGGGCAAGAACACAAGATTGAGAAAGGCTGCTGATTTCGCAACTAAGCAAAGAAAATTGACCAACCTCAGCACCACGGTGGTCAGTCCAGCTCAGGGCCTCGCTCCACGTTTCAACGCTGCTGCAGCCTTGATGCGCTCTTCGCGGTCTTTTTGATGATGAGGACAATATAACGGTTGTGTATAGCACGAAACAACCTCAAATGGTAGTTTTAATCCGAAATTGTGGAAAAACCAATCGGAGCGGCACGGACACGACCACGAACAGTACAAGCCCAAGCAGTGAAAATTGAAAAATATCAAGTAAAAAGCGGGTAGAATAAAACTATACCTAAAATAAAGGAGCGCCAATAAACGGCGCGAACAATTGTAAAAGTTGATTCCGAAAACCATAAATTTGTCAAAGTTATGGTTAAAAAGTTTAAGAGTTTGAACGTGGCCGCACCATTGAAACGCGGCGAACCGCGCGGCCACGGAGATCTTTAAAACTAATTTCAGATTCGGCCGTGGAACGTCGCACAGTGTGGACGCTTGTCGATCGTCCCTACAGAATTTCAAATCTAAATTCTGTGATTGGTCATCTTTGCCAAATTTCGATTCCTTGTCGCTCCTTAAGCGTTTATACCGGCCGGCACCTCCCTCTGGGCAGTCCTAGAACGAGACATCAAGATTTTTGTTGACAACATCCAAATTGGAATCCAAGAATATTTCTGTGATTGCTGGATTCGAACTCGCGCCTCACCGAGCTTGGATCCGTGCGCCTGCGCAACGCGCCACCGAGCCAGTGGTGGGCGGTGACGAAACAACGCTGCCAGTGCTACGTGCAACGGACGTCATACCGGCTACGAGAGCTACGAGTGCTACGCTACAAGTGCTACGACCGTGTTATCTGCTACGAACGCCCTGGCCACGTCTCATCGACTACGCGGTTCGCCCGGTATTGAGTTTCAACTTTTACTGACTTATATCCAAATCGTTTCTTATCAGTTGGTACCTTTGTTTACAATTGTACCTGCATAAGATGCCTTTAGCAAAGCGCACTCCGCCTAAAACCCCGCTAACCAAATCAGAATCTGACATAGCCACAGCTGTTCTCCAAAGTGATTATGTAAACAAAAATAGGAACAAACGTCCACGTGAAGATAACTCGCCTCAAAGCGAAACACAGTTGACTTCTATAAATTTACAAGAAGAGCTGGCTGCCTGGCAAACGGAACAAAACAGCAATATGTCTAAATTTTTGGCAGAGCAGACTTCTATAATGTCCAAGCTTGCTTCCGATATTGGTGAAATTAAGGCTCAAAATATCCAGATACAGTCTTCCAATGCGGAATTTCGGAAATCAAATGAAGAAATGATCCAGTCTATCGTCTTCATGAACAAAAAATTTGAAGATATGAAGAAGGAGGTGGGAGAGTTAAGAAAAGAACGCCAGGAACAGCATAAATATATCCAAAGGTTAGAACAAAAGATTTCAGATCTTCAGCGAATGTCTCGAGGGTCGGGTATTGAACTTCGTAACATACCACTAGAGAGTTCGGAAAATATAGATAGTCTGACCAAAACCGTATGTACCATCGGTGAACTTGTTGGATTACGCATAGCGGAATCTGATTTCCGTGACATACACCGTCTACCAGGAAAGCATACCACCTCAAACACCCCACGCCCCATACTGGCGGAGTTCACCACAGTAAAAACGAAGCAAGCTCTTATGTCAGCAGTCCGCTCGTATAACAAAGGAAAGGGGAAAGAAAATAAGCTCAACACGAAACTTCTTGGAATGCCAGGTGAACGGAAACCAGTATACATCGAAGAACAACTTTCCGCCAGTACTAAGAAACTATTCTACCAAGCTCGAGAATTCGCAAAACAAAACTCTTACAAATACTGCTGGACTTCAAATGGTAACATTTTCTTACGCAAAGCTGAAGGTGACAAACAACAACTTATCAACTCCGAAAAATTCCTCCAGGTACCCGACAGTAATAACCTGTGACTAACCTTTCTTAATTACGCAACATCTTTTTCCTATTTGTTTTATTATTCAACATCAACAACAATCTCTCTCATTACTCAAAACACGCACAAAATACCAACACACACAAAAAACCAAAACATTTACTGCTTAATAACACATTACTCTCTCACAAACATTCAGTCTTGTTACGCCAAACAATTTTTTAGTGTAACCAACAACTGCATATATAAATGGCTAACATCACTAACATAAACAATGACCTCGACCAACTCTGTGTAGGAGATGCGTCTATCTGCAGCCCTGATAATTGCAAAGCATACATAAAACATTTTGGCACAAACAATTTTAATCTTTTGCACATAAATATACGCAGTATAAATAAAAATTTTGATTCACTACAAGCACTATTGAGCCGTACTGATATAAATCATGACATCATAATATTGACCGAAAGCTGGCTCAGTAAAACAAATAATTTACCTAAACTGGACGGTTTTCAATCGTACTGTACAAAAACAAATTCTAATCAAAATGATGGCGTAGTTTTTTATATAAAGGAGGGCCTAAAAGGCACAGTGTGGGAACCGGACTTTGAGTGTGGCAATTGCCTGGTATGTCAACTGGACAATAAACTCGCAGTGGTGGCAATCTATCGCTCGCCATCGTACAACTCTAAGGAAAATTATGATAACTTTCTAGTTAGTCTAAATAACGTTTACAACAAAATGCCCTCTTTTCCTAATATCGCTCTTGTTGGGGATCTTAACATAGATATAAGTCAAAATAACAGAAACCAGCGAAGCCTGGATTACTTATTCCTTAATGCCTCTCACGGGCTTCTCCCTACCCACTTATTCCCTACCCGGCTTGACAAGTGCCTAGATCACACATTCCTAAAAACCACCTTACCCGTAAGCACACTTGTGCTGGACACCCACATTACCGATCATAGACCCACTCTTTTATCTATTGCGGACCCCAAACTTGTGCGAAAGCTACGCCACTCAGCCACCCGTATAAATCATGACGCTATTGTGCAGAATCTACAGAACACGGACTTTTCGGCTATTTATGAAACGACCGATCCAAATCAATCCATGAATAATTTTATCACTATAATAACATCTATAATATCTAATAATTCAGTACAAATCAAAATACCAAGACGCAAACGACCTATAAAACCATGGATAACTCCAGGTCTCCTAAAATGTATGAAAAACCGTGATAAACTTCATGATAAATCCAAAAAAGCACCCGATAATCTAATACTAAGGCTAACCTATACTCGCTACAGAAACTTTTGTAATTCCTTACTTCGAAAGTTAAAAATTTCATATGAAAAAAGCGAACTAGAGAGAACGAGAAATAATCCCAGAGAGTTATGGAAAACCATTAAGAATATTACAAACACATCGAAAACTCGAACTATACCTGAAGAGCTACTAAGCTTATGTGACAATCCGCATTCTTCCGTTAACAAGGTATGCCATTTCTTTGCTAACATTGGCAAAAACCTGGCGGCTAATATCAAATCAGGTGCACAATCCCTCCTGCTCCAAGAACGGTGTTCATCCTCTTGTAATATCTCCAACCCAACTATCAATTCATTGGCTCTGTTAGATGTAGACGAAGCCGAAGTAGAGTCACTTATACTTCAATTAAATAATGACAGTGCTGTTGGCTGGGATGGAATTTCACCCTTACTGTTAAAGAACTGTAGAAATGTATTAGTTCCTCACATAACTTACCTTTTTAATTGCTGTCTGCAAAAGGGTGTCTTTCCTAAAGCTTTAAAAAAAGCTATAGTGCATCCTATTCATAAGGGAGGAGACAGAAACTGTGTCAATAATTACAGGCCCATTTCAGTGCTACCGGTACTTTCTAAACTTCTCGAAAGGATACTCAACAACCGTCTCAAAGATTTTTTGGATAAGTATAACATAATAGCTGAGAATCAGTACGGCTTTCGGAAAAGAATATCAACAGAAGACGCAGTACTTGACTTGACGAAACATGTAGCGAAGAACCTGGATAGCAAAACTAAATGCTTAGGTATATTTCTAGACCTGTCTAAGGCCTTCGACACAGTTTCTGTTTCCTTACTGATTTCTAAACTCGAGTTGATTGGTGTACGAGGAATAGCCCTAGAAATTTTTAAAGACTACTTGAGAAACCGCTCTCAACGTGTTAAAATCAATACTTACCTCAGTGACGAAGAACTGGTCTCCATCGGCGTCCCACAGGGTAGCATTCTGGGACCTAGTTTGTTCCAAATTTACATAAATGGCCTATGCAATTTAAGGCTCCCACAATGTAAAATTTTTACTTACGCTGACGACACGGCGTTAATAGTACATGGACCTACATGGGATAGTGTTAAAACTGCAGCGGAGTCTGCTTTAAATACGATAATGACATGGCTAAACTCTAACTTACTTACACTCAATTTACTAAAATCCAGCTACATACCGTTTGCTATAAGACGTAACAATTTACCGTCAGACACTTTCTCAATTACTGCTCACTCTTGTCAGGCCCTTTCCACTTCGCCCACGTCGTGTTCTTGTTCTAATCTTACCCGAACAGTCAGTGTTAAATACCTAGGTGTACTAATAGATAGTGAACTCAAATGGGATAAACAAATTGATGCTCTTACCACCAGAACCGTGCGTCTTTTACATATCTTTAAGTCCCTGAGAGAATCCGCTAATCTCGACACTTTAAAATTGGTGTACTTTGGCTTGTGTCAATCGGTAATAGCATATTGCATTACGGTGTGGGGAGGGGCGAGTAAAACATTCCTTCTCAAACTAGAGAGAGCACAGAGAGCTATACTTAAAGTAATGACCAAAAAACCCTTCAGATACCCAACAACTCAACTGTATTCCGACTGTAAAGTTCTCACGGTACGTCAACTCTATGTGCTCTACTCAGTTCTTAAAAAACATTCATCTATACCCCCTTCCAACCGAAAAAAACGCACCTTTATCCCTCCAAGTACTCCTCATAGAACAGCCTTTGCCGAACATCAATATCTGACTTTGAGCTCCCTCATCTACAGAAAAATTCATAATCACCTAAACATACTTGATCTGACAAAATGGGAAATTAAACGGAAACTTACTGAGTGGCTACTTCAACTAGACTATGATCACACAGAATCAATACTAACCTACATAACCTAGCATACGCACATACATGCACCACACACACACACGTACATACATGCACACACACGTACATACATGCACACACAACACATACACACATGTACACACACACACACAAGCACACCTACAAAAACTAAGTTCAGTAACATTTTTCTCAATTTATTACCATTATCTCAAAATTGTTTAATTATGGGTGGATCGTCAGAGTTCTCACTAAATAAAAGGTAATATTTAATCATAACATAATGGCCGTCCACTGTCTCTTAAGATACAGGTATACCCTAGTTTAAGAGACAGGGCAACGCAAATTGTCCACAGATGTACCATGTACTTCATAACATGTTCTACCATCATAATATATTATACTGTAATTTTTCATAACCTTGCTGTAACTATTTAGTGTAAGTTTTCTCACCATCTGTACCTTTTTGTTCAATAAACAATTTATTATTATTATTATTATTATTATTATTATTATAACCGACCCAAAAAACAAACGAAACCAGACAATCCAAGTCAATCTCCGTTAATAGTAATGCACCATTCAGTGTCTGGGCTACCATTGGTATTCATAAAAGTAGAACACGGCTTTATGAGCTGTACAGTGAAAGGACTTATGTAAACACTGCTGAATTTAATTTATATGTTAGATACTATTCAAAATTATTTAAAAAAGTTTTTTGGCCAAGTCGCGTTATTTAAGTTCGAAGATTAAAAACAGTAGTAATGTTATTAAAACGACTTGGAATATTATCAATAGTAAACGGGAGGATCTGGTAACCGAAATATTGACTACAGCCTGTCTATTAATGACAACATCATAAAATCAGACTCACAAGTCGCACTGGCCTTTGAAAATTTATTTTCAGATATTCCCGTTTCAACTACTAAATCCTTAATTAAACTCATCACCTTCTGTTGCTGAGTCTTTGCTAATGTCATTTCTGTGCTAAAAGAAAATGTTAATGTTTGCGAATCGGAATTTATTTTTGAACATATTACGTGTAGAGACATAATTAAAACCTTTCACACTTTAAATGTTAAAAAGACTGCAGATCTGTGGGGTCATTCTGTTGAAGTTGTTAAGTCTATTATTGATATTGTCGCACTTAGTTTAGATATTATCTTTAATAATTGTATCAACTGTGGGGAGTTTCCTGACCTAATGAAAAATAGTAAAATAATACCTTTGTTTAAATCAGGTAGTACATCAGACCCAACAAATTATAGACCTATTTCAGTACTACCTACTTTTAGTAAAATATTTGAGAAATTAATTTTAGAGCAATTGCAAAGATTTTTTAATAAACATAAATTATTACATAGCAAACAGTTCGGTTTTACAAGGGGTAGTTCAACTACTGGTGTTGAGCTTTTCGGACATATTTATAATTCATGGGAGGATAAATGCGATGCCTTGGAAATCTTTTGTGATTTGTCTAAAGCATTTGATTGTGTTCTTCATGAAACCCTAATCAGGAAACTCCGCCACTACGGGATCCGGAACAGCGCTCTGGATCTTCTTACTTCATACTTAAGTAATAGGATTCAGAGCGTTGACGTTAATGGAAAAAGATCTCCCGGATCTATAGTAACAATGTGCGTCCCGCAGGGCTCAATTCTTGGTATTTTCTTGTTTCTTATTTATATTAATGATTTGCCTTACCTCATAAAGGATAACCATGATATAGTGTTGTTTGCGGATGATAATTCACCTTTTTTTAAACTTAAACGTCAGCAGCTGGTTACTGACAATGTAAATAGGGCGATCTCAAAAGTAATTCACTACTTAATGAAAAAAAAATTTTGGATACTAAGCTTCATCCACATATAGATAAATTGTCAAAGAAGCTAAGCTCCGCAGCATATGCTGTTAGAAAAAATCGTAATTTAATTGACATAGACAGCCCGTTTAGTATACTTTAGCTATTTTCATAGTGTAATGTCGTACGGTATTCTGTTGTGGGGAAATGACGCCGACATCCAGACTATCTTTGTTTTGCAGAAAAGAGCTGTTCGATTTATAAATTCGAGACACTCTCTCAGAGAGAAATTTAAGGAGATTAATGTAATGACTGTGCCTTCTTAGTATATTTATGATAATCTTTTATATGCCCATAAAAATATAAAATTGTTTGAAAAATACAGTGATATTGTACAGTCTAAACTGTTATTTTGCTGACGCGGTTACATGCACCTTACGTGCGTCATTCCAATAATATTATAAAAACACTTGTAACACATTAAATCGACGAGTACGATAACTGCTACGCGGTGACTAACATTAGAGAAAGGAATCGTCAACAGTATTACTTGTAAACACGAAAATACGTAATAAACCTAACGGAAACTGAGTGATCTTTTCTCTTCGTGCTTCAACCTCAACAACAACAACTCTGCAAGTGTACGAACCGTACATTTTTGGTCCTTCGAGCCGGATATTTGGTGCCACTGTGTCTCTTTACGGTAGCGAATCGGTTTAGCTGGTCGCCCAGAAGCGGGTCGCCCCAGTTAGATTGAGAAGTCGCATAATATCGTGACCGAGGTGCAAGGGTGCTGAGTTCCATTGACCATTTCAAATCAAGTAAGTCAACGATTTCAAGATTTGAAACGGAGAAGACTACAAGCAACGCAGTAGCCTTCGGAATACAACGCAACGCTCTCCTGTCATCGTCAACGACGTGTCAGCAAGCATCAACATGGATATGCTAGAAATGCAGTCAACGTGCTTCGATAACATCAAAGCATTATGTGTCAACTATCGAAAGGATTCATCATCACGAAAAACTGTGGAATACCTGAAGATACGCTTGTCGTCGCTAGAAAACCAATGGCAAGACTTCGAAGACAGGTATGCCAAACTATTGCTCGAACTAGAAGATAAGAACATAGCATATTTCAAGGATGACATCTACGAGAAAACTAAAGAAATGTTCTTATCAACTAAAACAGATATCGCTAGCAAACTGACAACTTCGAGAAAACAAAACGTGAAGTTCGACCTAGGTGGGACTTCAGAAGATGACGACAGCAACATACAACTCTTGATTAACAAGCAAGAATGCAATTTCAACGCTATTCACCGTGTCATCTCCAAGATTGGCTTAATCACTATTTCGGAAAGATGGGAACTGAAAGACCACGTCGCAACCTTGCAATCGCAATGGGAGCCCATCGATAAACTTCACTGGGAAATAGACTTTCAACTGAAAGGATCCAACGAGCGTTACTACCAAACGTTCGCAGACATTGAGCAACAATATGATGAGCTGAAGAGGAAAATCCATGCCAAAATCTGGTCCACCGTCTACTACCAGTCATCGACACCTAAGATCAAAATCCCTCCGGAAACTACAGTCAATGGAACTCCTTCAAAGACCTATTTCTGGAAGCTATTCACAAAAACCCTATGATCAACAACGCGCAGAAAATGCAATACTTAAAGACCAAGCTGCGAGGAGATGCTGAACGCTTAGTTCAGCATCTAAACATTAGCACTGAAAACTATAACTCATGCTGGGATATATTAAATCAGCGTTACGACAATCGTCGCCTCCAGTTTACTTCATTTATGAACAGCATGCTAAATCTGCCGATCATACAACAGGCAGACTCATCCAATTTGAAGAAGATGCATGATGTCATTACTAAATGCCTGAACATCGTTATTAATACATCAACTTGGGACCCGATCATCGTGCACATCATGTCACAAAAACTGGACTCCAGTACTTTGAGTGACTACATGAAAGAACTTCAAGATCGCAGAGAACTACACAACCTCCACGACTTCCTGTATTACCTCGAAACACAGTTCATGGCATACGAAACGATGCAATCAGCTAAAGGGGCGAATTCTACAGCCTCATAAAAATCATCCAACTGGAAAACATACAACAAGCAAACCCAGATGAGGAAACATAACTATCTTAAATCAAAATAAAACAAAAA
This sequence comes from Orthosia gothica, assembly GCA_949775005.1. Lineage (NCBI taxonomy): Eukaryota > Metazoa > Arthropoda > Insecta > Lepidoptera > Noctuidae > Orthosia > Orthosia gothica. The sequence goes on from OX459066.1 coordinate 9,952,287, forward strand.
ACTGTCACGCCACTTATGGAAAATGCCCATTTTGCAACGGAAGTCACGTATAACGCCAATGTGACAAATTCCTACAAATGGACTTTGGCAAACGAAATGACACCGTTTCGAAACTGCAGCTCTGCAAAAACTGCTTATTCAGCCACGGAAATGAGGTGTGCAAATCAACGACAACGTGCAAATAATGTAACTTGAAACACAACACACTATTGCACAATCCTGACAAACAAATTATAACGTCAGCGACTAGAAAAAACAATATTGAGCAACGCCCTTAATCTTTAACTCAAGAACCAACATCTAACCATTTGTCTAAAGACAACATGGAAGTTCTACTGACTACGGTCCAGCTGAGAGTAATATCTGCAGATGGGACTTATGTAACACTACGTGCGCTGCTCGATCAAGGCTCACAGGTGAACTTGATAACAGAAAACGCTGCACAAATACTACGTCTTCCTCGGCACGGAATCAACGCATCAGTATCGGCAATCGGCTCTGTTTCCAGAGAATGAAGGGGAAAACTGAAACTTACCTGTCAATCGATTCACTCCGATTATAACTTTGAAACTCAAGCACTTATCATGACGAAGCTAACAAACAACTTGCCTATCAAAACGTTCGAGATAGGTGCATGGACGCACTTGGAAAACTTGAAACTAGCAGATCCTGACTTCAACGTATCTCGGCAAATCGACCTATTACTAGGAGCCGACGTATACTCCGATATTATCCTAGGAGGTGTATTGAAAGGCAATAACAGCTCCCCAGTTGCACAACAAACGCAAATTGGATGGTTTTTATGCAGAAAGGTGAAACAAACGTTTAACTGCCACGTTACTTTAATCAACTTAGAGGATTTAACAAAATTTTGGACGAATGAAGAAATTCAAAAAACTATCTTATATATAAGATATCCCCAAAAACGACCAGTGCGAACAATTTTATAACGAAACTGTGAGAAGATCGTCTGACGAAAAGTACATCGTCAAAATGCCTCTAGTTCGAACGAAACTACGAAGAGGAACTAGGCAAGTCTAGAAAAATTGTGGTTTCGCAGTTTCTACAGTTGGAAAAACGGCTAGAGAAGAACTCCATGTACAAACAATTCATGGAAGAGTATGCGGATCTGGGTCACATGAAACCAGCACCATAGATACCTACTGACATCTACTTCTTCCCGCATCACGGGGTCTTGAGAGAAAACTCGGCAACAACAATGTTGAGGGTCGTATTTAACGCCTCTCAAAGAACTACGAGTGGCGTCAGTTTAAACAACGTCATGGAAAAAGGTGCCAACACACAAAAGGACATTCGGGCCCTTATCCTGAAATGGCGAACAAGGCTCCACTAACTCAGAAAACAACTCTACCAAGACTGGAACTGTGTGGTGCTCAGCTACTGGCTGACTTGATGGAAAAAACTAAGCAAACATTCTGTGGATATAACATATCAAAACGGGCTTGGTCAGATTCTCAAGTGGTCCTGGCGTGAATTCAAGGTGAAACATCAAGATGGGAAACTTACGAGATCAAAAACGTCATTCCTGCAGCTCAGTGGCATTATGTCAAATCAGAGCAGACTTCCTGTATTTCCTCGAAACACAGTTCATGGCATACGAAACGATGCAATCAGCTAAAGGGGCGAATCCTACAGCCTCAGAAAAATCATCCAACTGGAAAACATACAACAAGCAAACCCAGATGAGGAAACATAACTATAACTTAAATCAAAATAAAACAAAAAACTGTCACGCCACTTATGGAAAATGCCCATTTTGCAACGGAAGTCACGTATAACGCCAATGTGACAAATTCCTACAAATGGACTTTGGCAAACGAAATGACACCGTTTCGAAACTGCAGCTTTGCAAAAACTGCTTATTCAGCCACGGAAATGAGGTGTGCAAATCAACGAAAACGTGCAAAGAATGTAACTTGAAACACAACACACTATTGCACAATCCTGACAAACAAATTATAACGTCAGCGACTAGAAAAAACAATATTGAGCAACGCCCTTCATCTTTAATTCAGCGGACTGCGCCTCAAGAGGTCTTTTGCCAGGCAAACTAGTAAACTTCAACCTGTGGTGGCAAGGCCCAGAGTTCTTAACAAAACAAGATGCGCCGGCAGATATTCCATGCACTTTCCAAACGAATTTTGGCTGCATAATACACCACGCTAAAATCACGCCAGAAAATACAGATCATAATTATCCAATTAGTGAGCAAATGCAGCTCATTGACACAAACAAACAGGGCCATCGCATGGATATTACGCTTCATTACAAATGTGCGCAATAGAACGAAATCGGAAACTACGTACCTAACAACAAGTGAACTAAGCGCAGCGCGTATAAGTATCATAATTCAAGCGCAGCGATTGCAGTTCAATTCTGAATACAAACAACTCGTTAACAACAAAACAGTATCAAAGTAAATCGCAATTTGCATCATCTGTGTCGGAGGTCGTCAGCACTCAAGGCTAACTGAAGATCCAGAAGAGTTCTACAACTGCCTAACTCTTGGAAATTTCCTTACAGGAAGCCCAATATTGTCCATGCCACTCTCGGATTACAGTGACGTAAATAACATTGATTTACGCTGTATCTGGCAGCTTACCGAGCATATGTTTCAACAATATTGGAAAAGCTGGTCAAACGATTACCTTACCACTCTACAAACACGTAGTAAGTGGAACAGGCCTACTAGAAACGTCAAAGAAGGCGATATAGTACTGGTGAAAGAAAACAATCTACCGCCGGGTAAATGGGCCCTAGGTCCGATTCTGGAGACTTATTCAGGATCTGATGTATATGTTCGAGTAACTACTGTTAAAACTCAAGCAGGAATCATAAAGCGCCCAATAACAAAACTGACGCCATTGCCACTGAACTCTGAAACTGAGGACACCAAAGAAAACGAAATGCATAATAATACACACAAAATTCTAAAAATGAACGGCGGAAGAAGTCAAAGAATCCTATCTCAACGTTACTAATAACAATGTTATCATTGTTTATATTTGTAACGGGATCATATAGCGCCACCGAAGGCACGCGCGGGGCGCCGGCGTCGACCACTCAGATTACAAGTTCGGAACGCGAGCGGCACCTATATTGTGACACCGTCGGCAAAATGCAAGTAGTGCACGATGAATGGATACTAATGATGTACTACAACCTAACAAACTATTGGGAAGGGACTCGTCGTACTCAAACTTACTTCGAGAACATCAAAAACTTATGCCATAAAACGAATCTACAAGACTGCAGATCGACCATGGAACAATTAAATCACGAACTAGAACTTCTAAACTACTACAACTCTATACTTATAAATCCCCACAAACACCTGAGCAACAGGAAGAAACGGGGTCTAGTCGACGGAGTCGGCTACATAGCTAACAGTCTCTTTGGAATATTGGACCAACAATTCGCTAAAAAATATCAAAACGATATACAATCTCTGCAAACCAACGAGAACTACTTACTTAAGTTAATCAAAAATCAAACAACTATTGTGGAGCTTGAGAATCAAGTATTGAAACAAACTGAAGACAATATTCAACGTCAATTCAACTCCATTGATAACTTTATCATTCAGACCAATAAAAACATAGCATCCATCGAAACGGAAATGGAAATACTTTCGGCTACCACTTACTTCAACTCTGCTTCGTTAACAACGTACCTACTGATCAGCAGCTTGAGGACGTTCCAGGAGATTCTGTTCAACACTCTAACTAACGTCTACCAAGGACATGTGGACATCTACATGTCCTTGGTAGACGTTAGTCTGATCTGATAACTCCGGTTCATCTGGTACAATAACTAACGGAAATATCGGGAAGCCTTCCGAAATCTTTATCGCTACCAGTTGAGAACTACAAAGAAAATATTAAAGATATCTACAAGCTGATCAATGTGAAAGCACGAGTTACTGAAAATTACTTTCTTTTCGAAGCACATATTCCACTTGTAGCTAACGAAGATTTCGTAATATACAATGCGATACCTTTACCGGTTTACATTGCTAAGGGAACTACATTATGTGCAGTTATCAAACAAGTACATCGCTGTCAACTTCAAGAAGAACATTTACGTGTCTATGTCCGAAGATGACCTGAAACACTGTATGCAACAAAAATCGCAGAATTTCTTGTGCAATAAAAATCTGCCATCATTTGACCTACACAGCAAAAGCGCTCCTTGTGAGGCAAAACTGCTATCACATCAAAACAGTGAACCTTGTGACGTCGAACGCGCGTCATGCAAAGACACTTGGATAGAGTTACTTGCTGCAAAACGTGTTCATTACGAATCTTATGAAGCAACGACGTCACATCACAAACCATTGCATCATCGAGCATAGTGACATTATCTCAGGGATGCGTACTGCAATCCACCGACTTAACTATCTACGCTCAACGCTAATACAGCAGTCATATGAAGATGGATTATGAGCTCACAGCGCCAACAATTGATACATCTATCAACAAGATAGTGAATTTAAAATTCAAATTCAAATTAAATTTATTGCATCCATAATGTACACACAGGTGGTAAATATAAGTTACAGAAACAATTATGGACCCTGTCGGGCACAGCAACATTCTAGATACAGTCAGTGTCTAGGAGAGAGGAATAGCGCTTAATATTATTACAAATAAAAATATTTTCCTTATCTATTAACATTTTAGCTATCTATTTGTTTTGTTTAATGTACTAATACGTAAATCTTTTTATTTTCATGTCAAATTAAATATTAATCTTAAATATTAATTATTCGTTTAAGTTTTTATATTATAACATATCGTTATTCTCCCAATATCCTTCAGTCTCAATAATCCTCTCCTTAGTCTCAATAATCCTCTCAATCTCCTCACCTTACGTCGTGCGTCATTCCAATAATATTATAAAAACACTTGTATTGTAACACATTAAATCGACGAGTACGATAACTGCTACGCGGTGACTAACATTAGAGAAAGGAATCGTCAACAGTATTACTTGTAAGCACGAAAATACGTAATAAACCTAACGGAAACTGAGTGATCTTTTCTCTTCGTGCTTCAACAACAACAACTCTGCAAGTGTACTAACCGTACAGATATCCATAACATAAATACTACGAACAAACACAAAGTAGTACCTACAACAAGGCTCAAGAAGATAGGTGGCTCGTTTAGATGTCAATGTGTACGCTTTTATAATAAGCTTCCAAGCCACGTACAAGATCTAAGTCTTAATAAATTCAAATCATTCATTAAACTTTAGTTGTGCCAAAAAGCGTTTAATAGCATTAAAGATTACGTTGAGGATAAAACAGCTTGGGAGTGAGCTGCTCCAATTTTTTTAATATTTTACAAATACAAAAAAAATACAAAAATATTTATTTCATCTCATACATTGTGTCATACATAAACTGAGGCAGCCCCAGTAAGTTACAATAGTACTTGTGTCGGAGCTGTCTCACTCTTCCTTTAAGTGGTAACTTAACAATTAAATTAATGAAGCTAATAAATATTTAGAAAAATTAAGGAAAGTAAAATTGACAAAATATTTTTATTTTAGATTATAATTATATAGCTAATATTTTGCACCATGAATTTTGTTATTTTCTATAAAACAAAAAATATTTGTTTTCTTGCAATGACAAGAATATTTACTTTTTAAAGTGTTATATTTTTTTTATGTGTTGTTTATTTTATTTTATTATTGTGAATGTGAAGACCACAGAACAGATAACAGAGCTGATCTCTTTTATCTGTTCTGTGGTGAAGACTATGTGGATCATTATTTTGTTTTTAATTTTAATTTATCTTAGTTTTTAATCATGGTCTGGCAGTTTGAGTAGTTTATGCGGCCTACCCGAATGTCCTTTCTTTGGTATTGTTCGTCGAAACGTTGAGCTCCTTAAATTCTGAGTTGAGCTGCTCGGTTATTGACAAATGCGTGCACTGACTGGACAGGTCCACTCAATCTGGCTGGGTCTTTCCTCAAAAGACCATTTCAGACATCAGTCTACATGGTCTTCACATAATCTAACCAAGATTTTGTCAGGACTTTAAAAGAGACTGTGACCTCTGAGTGTGTTTTGGCCTTTCTTCTCAGAGTAGTCAGATAGGAAAAGCCGACCTCATCTAGTTTAAAAAAAAAAATATGTTAGACATGTAAAAGTGTTTGTACAAACCATTGAGGTAATAATGTACTACGCACTACATATTATTTCAATGGTACAAACCAACTTACAGAAATAAAATCATTTATCATAGACAAATGTAAATGATCATTATGAAAAAGATAACGTTGATTGCGTTACTGTTTTTTGTAAACAATTTTACAACAACAATTTTACAATTGTTAGCGACGAGACACGATTAGCATAAGAGGTCGATCATTTAATGAAGCGTAGATACTTAGATACATAAGTTGTTTAAAAGTAAGTTTGAGCGTTTATGTAATTTATGTGTAGGTCTTTTATATGAATTGTATGTATAATGATAGGCTAGGAATAATGAATTAAGTTCAGCAAGGCATAAGTAACATAGAATTAAGAATAAATATAAGATTAAAATGTGCCGAGGTATTTTTTTTTTTTATAATATTAGTTTTATGGCCTGGTTGCTAGGACCTTATAGCCAAGTGCCGAGGTAAACACAGTAGGGTTCACAGACTACTTAGAGATAGTAGGGTTCAGCAATCGCGATGCCGAACCGAGTGCCTTAAAAAAAAAGTTTTTTTCATGCAAAACCCTGTGGTTGCACGAACATCGTGCAATACCTGTTACAGTTAGAATGTTGATCAGATCACTATACAATTGTGTATCTTATTGTGGAATCTTAAGTAGAATCTTTTAACAATTAAATTAGCATTGTAACTAAGGAATTAGGTAGAAACTAACATTTTAAGTATAACGTACACGTGCGTTCAAATTTACGCCAGCAGAGGCGCCACTTGTAGCTTGATAGTTACGTAAGCATAACTGCGGTGTAACGTTACCTAGGTGAGAGCCGTTTTCGGTTTTTCGGCGTTTTTGTGTTTTAATTAAGGTTTATCGTTGATTTTTTTTTGTAATTAGATAGAATAAGTGTTTCAAACATGTAATAGTCATAAGTTCAATATTGTAAGGGATGTTTTACCGCAGAAAAGAGCCATAGAAAGTGCCCCATACAACACTGCACGGATTTCGCGCTAAAAAGTAAGTGCGCCCGGATTGGCCAAAGTCGTAAGGGCAGATTCCCGCGCGAATTGCTGTGTTGTGGTTGGTTGGTCTGGGGTCAGCAGAGATCTCGTTTTCCCGCGTAAACGTGGAGATGAATCTTTTTAAAAGAGTAAACACTTCTGTGGTCAAGCATTCCGAATTAGCAGTGTCACCAGCGTATCATCTAAGAGAAATAAACAACAAGAAGTAATCATCGCGCACCACACATCAGTTTATTTAGGCTGATATAACTCAGTGCACGGTATGATCTCTTTAGTGTCGACCAGACATTAGACCTGTGGGGACGCTAGCCATTTCTAGTTTTAATTCTGTTTAAAAAATAGTTACCAACGGTTTGTCTTTAAAAAAAAAACGAATTGTGCAGTAATATGGTGTGGAAAATCAACCAGCCCTTCAAGATAAAAAAAACATGGGATAATATTCCACCGGTAGGCAAAGTAATAAATATTTACCAATCTAAAAAAGGTCAAGTTGTAATGGTTAACAAATCAAAATTGCACACTTTACAGTAGCGCTCGTTGATGTCTTTTGTGAAAGTCCCTTTCACTCATACGGCATTAATATATTGCTATCTTTTTCCCACCGAAGTAAAAATGTTGAGACAAATTCGTTTTTTGCATATCGAAAAGTATCGATGATCGATATTTAATTAGGTATATAGGAGAATAAAATAATCTTGTTAAAATTGATTATTTAAAAATAAAAATTTTAGTTTATTTTTAGTTTGAACTAATAGTGCTCTACTCATAACAAGAGCTCAGTGTGACCCTGTTTACAGAGGATTACAATTAAATTAAATCATTTTTGTCTAAAATGAAAATCTTTTCTCGATCGATGTTTTTCTTCATTATTATTAAGTAATTATGAAATCGCCGCCTACGAAATTTTACATAAAATACCATTCTGTTTGAAAAATATCGATATTTTTATCGACCTTTAATGCGTATGTCCCATCACTACGACAGATACCGTGATCTTGAACAGCCAATCACGGCGCACTTGTCACTCCCCGCGCAACCCGTGCCTTCCGCCAAATTTGGTGAACTCGGAATCAAACAAAACAGTAGGCAAGCGGTATCTATTGGGAGGTAATCTGTGGGTGTGAATTACATCATTTTTATAATATGCTTCCAAGCCACGTACAAAATCTAAGTCTTAATAAATTTAAATCATTCATTAAACGTAAGTTGTGCCAAAAAGCGTTTTATTAAAGATTACGTTGAGGATAAAACGGCTTGGGAGTGAGCTGCTCCAATTAATTTAGTTTTTTTGTTTAAATATTTTGCACCATGAATTTTGTTATATTTTATATTTTTTATTTGTTTTCTTGCAATGACAAGAATATTTACTTTTTAAAGTATTATATTATTTTATTTTAATTATTGTGAATGTGAAGACTATGTGGATCATTATTTTGTTTTTAATTTATCTTAGTTTTTAATCATGGTCTGGCAGTTTGAGTAGTCTATGCGGCCTACCCGAATGTCCTTTATTTGGTATTGTTCGTCGAATCGTTAATCTTAAATTCTGAGTTGAGCTGCTCCGTTATTGACAAATGCGTGCACTGACTGGACAGGTCCACTCAATCTGGCTGGTTCCATCCTTAAAAGACCATTTCAGACATCAGTCTACATGGTCTTCACATGATCGAACCAAGTTTTTGTCAGGACTTTAAAAGAGACTGTGACCTCTGAGTTTGTTTCGGCCTTTCTTCTCAGAGTAGTCAGATAGAAAACGCCGACCTCATCTAGTTTAAAAAAAAATATGTAAGACATGTAAAAGCGTTTGTACAAACCAACTTAAAGAAATAAAATCATATATCATTTATCAAGGCGTAAATAACCCTGAGTAGGTAGCTGATTGTATAATGAGAATTACGTCTAAACGGCTAGTCGTAATGTTTTGGAAAGAATATAATGTTACAATGACTTGATTAGACCATTTTCATAATAATTTGTTCCAAGATAACATTGAGTTTTATTCGTATTTTTTTTTTTTTCATAGTGTAATTAATTTGTGAAGTTGTCTAAAACGGACATAAACACGTCAATCTCACCAAAACCGCTGGGGGTATAACTATATAAAAAAGTAGGTACTCTGTGGTATTTAATTATGAAATCGACACCATCCCAGAGATAATTTCATTATCTACATTTTGATAAGGCTTTTTTTTTTAATTTAAAGTCATAGAATGTTTTGGAATGTATGTACAAAAAACAAGACTGAATTTAGGGCCGCGCGGGTGTGAAACGAGTGCGTTTTGTTCCCTCAAGGTCGCTGGCGACTGTCGTGCATCTAGAGGGTCAAAGCATTCCATAATTCTTCCATGGAATCTAGACAAAGTTTATAATTTACTGTGATGTAACGATAGCTTTTGAAAAATGATTTTTACGTAACAATATTATTTTTCTAGCTTGATTTATGGTGATAAGTGTAAAGTTGGAACCATACTTACGTGTCGTGGCGTGGCACAGGATCCACCAATCAAACGACTCTGTTTCTGCCTACGTCATAACGCAACGTGTTTTATAGCTAATCAACTGCATCAGGCGCCACGACACGCCACGCCACGTAAGTGTGGTTCCATCGTACCATTGAGATAGGAGATATATGGAGGCGCCGCGATGTTCTATACATACATTAGCTTATACAAATATGAGTGAAATACGATACAGAATGTGAAACATCGTTTTGTTTCATTCTTTCTAATGTACTAATCGTATTTGATAAAAGAGACAACAATATTTCTGTTGTTGCTCATAATGGCAACATTTCGTTGTGACGTATTGAAAATTTTAGGTACGTGCCGTGTCCGCCATATTATAGGACGAGTTTCGTGGTAGTTCTGCTGTCAAATGGTTGTTTACTTTTTGTATTTTTGAGATTTGTGAGATAAATACGAGGACTTTTCCTTTAAAACTGCATGTTTATGTTGGAAAATAGCTTTTCAACATGCCTGCGTGTTGTATTGTGAAGTGTCGTGCAAGAAGGAGTGAAAATCAACCACAATTGTCTTTGCACAGGTTTGTAGCCGGTTTTTATGCAATAGTACACAAAGTAATACACTTTCGATGAAAAAAATGGTAAGCGATCATGAGTTTATGGCTCAAGTGTTAATACTTGGGTTTATTTCCGTCCAACAAACCATTTTATTATTTCATAATTTCATTCGTTTGTTTACAATAAAATGTCAAGGTAGAATAGTGTTGGACCATTGCCGTAATAGTTTCCGATACTAGTTCCTAGATGCTGTGTGAAATTAAATGTTCCATCTATCTCTTCTTTTAAGATATAGAAAAAGATAATGCATTAATGCGACCAATTGCAATACATACTCAAAAATGATCAATAACCTTTATTATTATTTCGTTTATTCATTTAGCTTCATAATTTTTACATTTTCAAATATTTCTTCAAATATACATTTCATAAAAAATAGTATTCCGCCAGTGTCGGGCACAGGCCGCATTATTATTATTATAACTAGTTTGCTTGTCTCTTTCACACTTATGTCCGCTTTTATTTTCCCACAGAGTTTTAAGATGGTAATACGTGATCCGAAAAACATGTTTTGATAAAAAAAAATACACCTTTTTTACAGGATGCCTAAAAATGAAGGATTACGGAAAAAGTGGTTAGAGGCTATTGGTGAAGAAAATATTAATCCTCGACAAAAAGAATGGCAAATCTGTTCACTTCACTTTGAGGAAAGTTGTTTCAATAGAACACTTGATGTAATAAGATTGCATGATAACCCTGTTCCTACAATATTTCCTGTAAGTGTGTATTATAATTATTGATTAATAATAGCTTGGCCCTTTGGCCTGAAATAAGTTAATAGATATATTTCACTACATATTATAAAACAAAGTCGAAAATTGTTGGAATTGTCGGTAAAAGTCAAGCTGCCTGGGATCTTTCATTGAAAACGCTGACTTTACCCCTTTGAGATATAACAAAACAATGCATGATGGAAAAATGTAGGTTTTTTCTTTAATTTAAATAAAATTTGATTAAAGAGAAAACCAAAGTGATAAACTTTAAATCGATCAAACATTGAGTTTTAAACACACATATGCACCTGTGCGAAGCCGGAGCGGGTCGCTAGTTACATAAATAAAAAAAACATATGTATATTGCGTATCAAACTAATTAGTTCCTAATTCTTTCAGGCATCCAACAAAAAACATCAAGAGCCATCTGTTTTTTGTGAAACGAGCAACATTCAAAAATCTGATGTGCCTTGTACATCTACTGTAAAAGCTCCATTGCAGTTATAAATAATATAATAAATAATAATAATAATAAAATCGTTTATTTCTCACCACAAACCAATTACAAAACAAAAAAATAGTATGTTTAATTGTAATTTACAAATTTGGTTGTGGATCGCTGGTGCCTGTGGTAGGTAAATAAAACCTGTGTTACAGGTCACCAGGCCTCCACCTCACATCGCTTCTTATAAACAATTACAATTGCAGATAATAGTGACATAGACGAGTATACAATGACAAGATTAGAGATCAGAAAACGGTTGGTGAGTAAGCTAGGGTTACAATATTTAAAAAAAAAATCTTATCCCATCGAATTGTAGAATCAGTGCACAAAGAGGTATGTATCTATCTACTTAGAAGGCGACTTTTTAATGGTTCGCTGGCCTTCTTGCAAAGTACAAAATTGGTTCTAAAAAAAACACCGGGAGTAATGGAAAGAGAAAAGGGAGGCCTTTGCCCTGCAGTGGGACAATAAAGGCTAATGTATACTAATATTATAAAGCTGAAGAGTTTGTTTGTTTGTTTGTTTGAACGCGCTAATCTCAGGAACTACTGGTTGGAATTGAAAAATATTTTTGTGTTGGATAGTCCATTTATCGAGGAAGGCTATAGGCTATATATCACGCTGCGACCAATAGGAGCTGAGCATAAATGAAAAGTGTTGCAAAAACGGGCAAAAATATTCCTTTTTGAGAGCTTCCATTGCGTGCGCTGCGTAAACGGTTTAAGTTACGCAAATATCATGTATGATGGAATTGTTTCTCTTAAAAAGTTCAAAAAAAAAGTCCGTGACACCATATATCTATCTTTTAAGGTTGACTCACAATAGCAACTTTTATGTACTAAATTTTAATTAGATCAACGCTGCCGGTAGAAACAAAAGTTGGTTGCATTCGTATAGTAGTATATTATTTCTTATTCAAATAAATAGTTCAACAAGTTGGTAGGTAGATAGGGTAGGGTAGGTAGAGTAGGGTAGGTAGGGTAGGGTAGTGTAGGGTAGGGTAGGTAGGGTAGGTAGATAGGGTAGTGTAGGTAGGTAACCTGTTGACGGGAGCGAAGCCGCGTGGGACAGCTAGTAATAAATATAAATAAAATAAAAATACAAGGCTAATGTTACTTGTTAATTCTCAAAAAAAATTTGAAATCCAAATGAATCACTTACATGTACAACGTAGAAAATAAAGTAGTTTTGGAAAAAATATTTACCCACAGGTGTAAATTCAATTAAGTAATATGATTTTATTTTTGATAAATTATCAAAAATAAAATGCGGGCATGCCATGTTGTGACTTATTAAACGTGACGTAAGAAGTCTACCGTACCGTTTAATGAGAGCAATGGTGACTTATTGGCAATGGCCGCGACTTAGGAGTTGTAGGTGGTAGGTGGGTTCAGTTTAGACACTTTTCTTTTTTTATTTAAACTTCATGTACAATGGTGATACATAGGCGGACTTAATGCAGCAGGGCATTCTCTACCAGTCAACCTTTGGGTTAAAAAGGACACAACAGTGGTAGGACTACAAAAAAAAAAAAAAACAGATATTAACAAACTACCTAACTAATAAAATACAGTATTCTTTGTGTAAATTGTTTCATCAACACTGCTCACAAATGTTGAAGGAAAACTTCACTGTCTCAGCAGTGGGCATCTTACAGGCTGATTATTCTACCGCACCAATGACATATCCTCTCTGTTCCGTAGTTGTACTACAGGTGCAAACTACAGGTACAAAGCAGGATTTTCAATTTAATGAATAAAATAGTCATCTTTTCTTTTTCAGGTTGAACGAGCTGCGGCTTTAAAAGAAAAATATGTCAAGCAACAGAAAAAAATTAAACGGCTCAACGAAAGGATTCGAAGGAAAAATAAAAATATTGCCAATTTGAAAGACATTATAGAAGACCTTCAAAGAAAAAATTGTATCAACGTGGAACAGGCTGTTGTTATGGAAGAATTGGCGGGACCAAAAGACTTTTTAAAAAGGCAAATTAATAAGTCTAAAGGTTTACCTGTACCAAATAAATACTCTGAAGAAATCAGAAAGTTCCCATTAACGTTGCATTTTTTATCCCCCAAGGCCTATAATTATATAAGGCGGACTTACAATACATGCTTACCTCACACAAGAACTTTGTGCAAATGGTACCAGCATGTGAATTGCGAACCGGGATTCACGGAAGAAGCATTTAAAACTTTAAAAATTAAAGTGCAAGGAAGTGCAGAATCTGTGATATGTGCCTTGGTTTTTGACGAAATGGCTATAAGAAAGTCTTTGACTTGGGATCCAAGAGCTCAGAAATATTATGGTAGAATTGATTATGGACATAACTTAGATAATGAAAGTGCCGAAGAAGCTAGTCAAGCCCTAGTAGTCCTGTTAACAGCTATCAACGGCAGATGGTATGAAATGAAATACCTATTGGTTATTTTTTCATAAAATCCCTCACAGGTGAGCAAAAAAGTATAATAGTGAGAACGGCTCTAAAATTGTGCGAAAATGTGGGTGTAAAAGTTGTTAGCATTACATGCGACGGTCCTGCCGCAAATTTCAGCATGTTCTCTTCTCTTGGCTGCGATATTATAAGGAAACAAGTCGTTACTAGTTTTGACAGCGGTAACACTCGCATCCACGCTTTTATTGACTCATGCCACGCAATAAAATTAATTCGTAATGCATTTGGCGAACTAAGAGTTTTTATCGACTCATTTGGTCGAAAGATAGATTTTAAATTTCTAGAAGAATTGCTGGAACTTCAAGAAAAACAGGTCCTACATCTCGCAAATAAAATTAAAAAGCCGCATGTATTCTATCACAAACAAAAGATGAAAGTGAAGCTGGCGACACAATTGTTAAGTAGCTCAGTAGCAGATGCTGCATGGATTATTGATAAACATGAAAAGCGCATTGGCACTATACATTTACTTTGTGGAAGACACAAAAATGCTGAAATACATACCACTATACAAGATCAGCCAAGATCACATCGAGCTCTTCTTCTCGGCTGTGAGAGCAAGGGGGGGTTTCAACAATAATCCCAATGCCATTCAATTTCGTGCCGCTTATAAAAAGTTGCTGGTGAGAGCTGAACGAATACGATTTTTGCTGGAGCAAGTCAATATATTGACTTGCTCCAGCAAAAATCCTATTCTAGCTTTAAACGAGCTAACTGTCAAAAAAAGTTTTGTAGAAATCACGGAGGATCATAGTGATTTATATGACGAATATCTGGAATGCATTTTAAATACAGAAGCTAATGCATACACCGATAGAGTTTTAGAATATATATCTGGTTTCGTTACGAAAAAGTTAATGCGTCAAATTAAATGCGATGTCTGTGTTTGGTTATTGCTCGGAGAGGAAGACACCAATAGCCTGATTTACATAAAATCAAGAGGAGGACTTAGATATGCTTCTTCTAGTGTCATAGACATACTTAAAAAGACAGAATTTTTTTTAAAAACTCACCTAGAAAAAAAAACGAAACCAGAGCTATATTATCTGTACATTTTGCAATTCATGTGTGAATTGTATGATTTTAAGACTTTTTCTTCTCTTCTCTTCATACTCAGATTACAAGTTCGGAACGCGAGCGGCACCTATATTGTGACACCGTCGGCAAAATGCAAGTAGTGCACGATGAATGGATACTAATGATGTACTACAACCTAACAAACTATTGGGAAGGGACTCGTCGTACTCAAACTTACTTCGAGAACATCAAAAACTTATGCCATAAAACGAATCTACAAGACTGCAGATCGACCATGGAACAATTAAATCACGAACTAGAACTTCTAAACTACTACAACTCTATACTTATAAATCCCCACAAACACCTGAGCAACAGGAAGAAACGGGGTCTAGTCGACGGAGTCGGCTACATAGCTAACAGTCTCTTTGGAATATTGGACCAACAATTCGCTAAAAAATATCAAAACGATATACAATCTCTGCAAACCAACGAGAACTACTTACTTAAGTTAATCAAAAATCAAACAACTATTGTGGAGCTTGAGAATCAAGTATTGAAACAAACTGAAGACAATATTCAACGTCAATTCAACTCCATTGATAACTTTATCATTCAGACCAATAAAAACATAGCATCCATCGAAACGGAAATGGAAATACTTTCGGCTACCACTTACTTCAACTCTGCTTCGTTAACAACGTACCTACTGATCAGCAGCTTGAGGACGTTCCAGGAGATGCTGTTCAACACTCTAACTAACGTCTACCAAGGACATGTGGACATCTACATGTCCTTGGTAGACGTTAGTCTGATCTGATAACTCCGGTTCATCTGGTACAATAACTAACGGAAATATCGGGAAGCCTTCCGAAATCTTTATCGCTACCAGTTGAGAACTACAAAGAAAATATTAAAGACTAGCTGTGCCCGCGACTTCGTTCGCGTGGTTGTCGAGAGCAAAACAACGTCGTTTAGATAAGAGTATATCACCTTTTTGATGATTTAGATAAGAGTCCTGACTTTGGTATAGTTGATTACGTTAATGCTTCTCTATATACTATGTTAGCGGTGGAATTACCCGGAGCATATACAAAAAGGTTGTTTGGGTTGCTAACACGTGATAGAGAAACATAGAGTTGGCCGTGTGAAAAACAATCAAAAGTAAGGTCTACACCCGCAACGGATAACGTCTGGCCTTGGGCTTTATTAATAGTCATAGCGTAACAGAGGCTTACAGGAAATTGCACACGTTTGAAAGTAAACGGAAAATTATTGGGGATAATGGGTATCCTGGGAATGAAAACAACATCACCGGAGCCGCAACCTGTTAAGATTTCGGCTTCGATGACATTTCGTTGGAGATTTGTTACTCTCAACCGAGTTCCATTGCATAGTTTTGGTGGGCTTAAATTTCTGAGTAGAATGATTGGTACTCCGACTTTTAAATAAATTTTGTGTGCTGGAAGACCTGGTGTATTTAGAGAGTCTAAAAACTCTACTGGATAGTGGGTGGCATCTCCTTCTTCTAAAACCGTGTTAATAGATAAATATTCCCTACTTTCTCCAGAAACATGTACCAATATTTGAGAATTTATTGCTGCTGCTTGGTCGTTGCGAGGTGCCAAAATAGCTCGTTGGCATAGCCAAGCAGCGTCATGGTTCGAGATCTCTGATGGATCTCCGTATACAGAGGAAATGAGTTCCTGCTGTGAGGCAACAGAAGAACACAGGCTTTCGACTAAAGTTACTTTACCTCCTTCTTGAGTCGGGTATGTGCCGTTACCAATTTGAAGTAGTAAATTTGAGAAAACCTGCGCGTTTGCGTCACCTCCCAAATATGCTCGCATATTAAAGCTCAAATTAGTTAATATGACACTACGCCATAAAATAGAGCTCTTTAAACAGGCACCTATTTCATCGGCCCTCGTTCCTCTGGGTATTATAGGGAGTGTCTGCCTGAAGTCTCCACAGAATAGCACCGTTAAGCCTCCCATCGGTCGGTCATTTTGTCTTATATCTCGCAACGTTCTATCTACAGCTTCCACAGCTTTACGATTTGCCATCGTACACTCGTCCCAAACGATAAGGGCGCAATCGCGTAAAACCCTTGCTTTATCACTATTGCGAGACACGTTGCAAACAGGGTTTTCTGTGCGGTCCAAGTCGATTGGTATTTTAAATGTTGTATGTGCAGTTTTTCCTCCTGGTAATAAAGTGGCAGCTATTCCTGAGGAAGCGACGGCAAGGGCAATTTTGTTTTGGCTCCTTATTTGAGCCAAGATAACTTTAGTGAGGAAAGTTTTACCTGTTCCACCAGGTGCATCTAAAAACAGCATTTCTCCTAATGAATGTTCTACACTACAGCATACTCTATCAAAGATTTGACGTTGTTCTGACGTCAAATTTGAACAGCCATTTCGCAATATTTCTGCTAACTCTTCGGGGTTGTAATTTATTTCAGATGTATACTCCCTATTAATTCGTTCCCCACCAACTGTCGGTGTCGGCAAGCCGTATTGACTGAGGGGGTTCCCTCCTATACTTGTAACTATATCTTGTATAGCCAGCAAAGCCCTATTATGGCAGCTTTCACGTACTTGGTCAGAAGTTTCACTATTTATATTTTGCTGTCTCAAAAAATCTTCG
Source organism: Orthosia gothica (assembly GCA_949775005.1). Taxonomy (NCBI): domain Eukaryota; kingdom Metazoa; phylum Arthropoda; class Insecta; order Lepidoptera; family Noctuidae; genus Orthosia; species Orthosia gothica. The sequence continues at coordinate 9,969,914 of OX459066.1, forward strand.
GCAAACGCGTCTTTATATTTTTGCCACAACTGCCCAGCGTCCGATAGGCCACAAAATGTCAACAAAATGGCAAATAAATGGCGCAAACGATGTGGACTATCACTGACGCATGCTTCGGCTAAAGCATCATCCCAATGCTGATCGCCATCTAATAAATGCCGTGCGCGGCAAGCAGCTTGAAATGTGGGATATTCTATATCGTCCACTTTGCGGAGCTCAGCAAAAGAAGTAGGTCCTCGCACTGTGTGAAGAAGAAGGCGTAAATAATAACACTCTGCATTATTTGGGTGCACCGTGTATACTCTTCCAATCACGTGTTCTTTAAAAATGCCGGACTCGCCTTCTACAGCAGTTCCACGTCTCCTGCGATTAAAAACACCTTGCTGCTTGTTATAAGTATAATAATGTGGCACTTCATTGTACAACAGAGACTTAGCGAAATTGTCTCTTTCGCAAAGGCGAAAGAATGCGAGCAAGGTGGTTTGTCTTGGGTTGTTCATTCTTTCTGCCACATTTTCTGGCTGAAAGTAAACTCGCTGCCCGCCTTCCAGGTGCACGTCAAGATGGATGACTGGCGGATACCTTTCATGAATAGGGAAACTCAAAATGCGCCAAACTGCCTCCGAAGAGCTTATGTATCGGCCAGATTGATACCTTGTCACTTCATCAAATTGGTTGTTATTTCTTAGTGCTATCATGGCTTGATCACTACCTTTATTAACATATTTACATATATATTTTATAGATTCGACGCTATTACAAATTTCAACATTAATGTGTGCTTGAAAAGCGTTTGACAAAACTGGAGAATACGGTACCACCCAACTATTATTTAGAATTATTTCTTGTCCACGGAATCTGACAGTAGCTGTGAAACCACCTTGTGACGGTGATCTTCGCCGGTATTGCGGATACCCATTTTCCCCAGCCATAGTTAGTTCTTTCAGTGCTCTGGGGTATTTTTTTGAGCATTGACCATCTTTCATGCACGGTGATTCCCTGTTTAAGAGGCCACATGGCCCGTGAACCATATGTGTTTTTACTATGTCATGCAAAATCGGATCTGCATTATAGTCCGGAAATTCTGCACTTATGACACTGTCTATAGCATCGGGACGAATTTTTTCTTCCAGCCACAGAAGAATGTGCGCGTGGGGTAAACCACGCTTTTGCCACTCGACGCTATACATAAAACAAAGAGTTGAACCGAAAACTTTCTCCTTTGTAAGTAGATTAATCAAGACTTTGAGTTTTAAATGAAAAATCCTAGCAATAATGTCATGTCTGTCGTATGACGCCTGTCCTGTGAGAAGTGCCTGGCAAATCTCCGTCCACTTTGGATTTGTTGTAAATGTTATAAAAAGGTCCGGCCGGCCGTATTTACGGACGTAACAAAAAGCATCTTGCGTTCGTTCGTGCATATACCGCGGACCGCCTGTGAAACTGGATGGCAAAATAACCAATCGACCCAAGTTTTCGACGTTATTATCTGATTGCATGGCGTCCCGCAAGTGCACGTATTCTTCAGCGCGTAACCGTCGCTGGTTAGTGCGAATATACACTAAACGTTCAGTTTCTATTTTTGCGTACATGTCCACAATAAATTGGCTGAACAAACCACGAAATCGTTGCAAATATACGAAACTGTTTTGCCTTATTTGTAAAAGGTAGGAATAGTATTGTTGAGCAGATATTTTTTTTTGATAATTAGTGACTCTCGTAGTAGGGTTCACTTGGTACAGCCCAAAATTGTACCCATCTTCACCATGACAATAGATTAGTGGATATTGCAGGGCGTCGTAAGCTCGGTGGGTTTCCAAAATGCGTTGAAGGCGATCGTCGCGTGTACGCAACACGATATCACGTCTCTCACACTCCTGGTCGACTAAAACAACTGCAACTTCATCTGCGACGGGTGCATTGTGTCTTCCACGGTGTTCACCCACAGGACGTCTATCGGCACTTATAACAATTTTGAAATCATTGCTGCCTTGTGGAATTGACTCCAATGCAGCTTTGAATTCACGAACGTACTGGTTAACGCGATGCAGCAATTCTTGAAGTTGACCCAAAAGCTCAGCATTGAGCTGGGGAAAATTGTGATTTCTAACATTGAGCTGTTGCGTGTAATCGGATACAAAATAAATTTGGAGAAATTTGGGTTCATTTTCTGGCAGCAAAGATCCAATAAGGTGATAAACTTGACCTTGTACTTTGAAGGTTGGCATGAACGGTCCTTCCGTTATTTGTTTTGCCCCAAAGGAAGTCATTTGGAAAGCACTGTTATATAAACGAATATTATCCAAAAAACGGTTCGACTGGGGATGATCGCCATTCAGGAGACTTATAAGTAAGTGTGGTGGATCTTGGAAATTTGGAAGAACAATTTTTCCATTTGAGCAGCACATTCCATCTGTCTCTTTCCTCCATTTCAAAGCATGACAAAAATTACAAATTTCTCTCATGTCACCCACGAAAGTAAAGCCAGCATAATTAATTCTAGACGAATATGTGAACCCTGATTTTTCCCTATTGTCCCAAGGTAATAAAATATTTGCATCGTCATTTTCCATGGACTCATCAGCTCCGCTATTTGTTTCTCTATTCATATGGTATCGAGCTCGTTCTATTTCTAGGCGAGATTGACGTTGTTCTGCTGTTTCTGCTCGTCTTAGTTCATCTATTCTTTCCCTTTCAGATGCAAGATAACTTTCATTGTTTCTTTGTACACCTACATAGTTATGTCTAGCTATTTCTAATCGTTCTTCTCTTTGGGAGAGAGATTCAGACTCGCGCGAGAGAGCGTGTCGCTCTCGGTCAGATGACAGACGTGCTTGGCGTTCCTCGATACTCTCTTGAGAACGCAAAGTCGCGGTCCGAGTTCTTTGCGAACTTAAGCGCGACTCCCTTTCTGTGAAAGTCTCTGACTCGCGTGAGAGAGACTGGCGCTCCCGATCAGCAGACAGCCGAACTTCGCGTTCCTGGATATTCTCTTGAGAACGCAAAGTCGCGGTCCGAGTTCTTTGCGAACTTAAGCGCGACTCCCTTTCTGTGAATGTCTCTGACTCACGTGAGAGAGAGTGGCGCTCCCGATCAGCAGACAGCCGAACTTCGCGTTCCTGGATATTCTCTTGAGAACGCAAAGTCGCGGTCCGAGTTCTTTGCGAACTTAAGCGCGACTCCCTTTCTGTGAATGTCTCTGACTCACGTGAGAGAGAGTGGCGCTCCCGATCAGCAGACAGCCGGTCTTCGCGTTCCTGGATACTCTCTTGAGACCGCAAAGTCGCGGTCCGTGTTCTTTGTGAACTTAAACGTGACTCCCTTTCGGTGAACGTTTCCGATTCACGTGAAAGAGCGATGTGCTCTCGGTTAGCAGATAACCGTGCTTCACGATCTTCTTCCGATTCCTGAGACCTACAAAGTCTCATCCTTTTCGCATTTCGGCTACGCAGCGAAAGGTTAGTTTTTTTTCTTTGAGGCATTTTCAAGGAAAATTAAAGCAATAAACAAAACTAACAACACTTATGACTGAATAGCCTACAAACTTAAAAGAACGGTGCGTCGAACAGTCTAGTGTGACAACGTATCGTCTGTTCGTGGTCGTGACTCAACGAATTGGCAACACTAACTTACTGTATAACGATTGGCACTATTGGATTCAAACTACGAAGTAAATCAAATACAATCTTAACTTCGTACTTCAAACCAATGACCAAAGTTGACCAAACGAAACCAATAAGATAAGCAAATACTTTTTTTTCGACCAATTTAGAAAATCGATAAACCAAGCAACCAAAGAACTTTTACGACACACGCAAGAACTTTTAAGACACCTAACGAAACCCAATTTGCCTAGTAAACACGGTGGACGTCATCCTCGCGCGGAAAATCTTAACACCGCGATTCAGAAAATGACGTCATTTGCACAACGCCATCTATCGGATTTAGATTTCTACTATCAACATTAGTTCTATTTTTAGTCTTAAGATGTCGTTGCAAGTACTATACTTAATTGCGTAACGTAATATTTTACTTCTTGAACTCACTAAATTAATCATATCTTTTGATAGAGTGAACCGATTTCGATGAAACAAAAACTAAGTTAAACCTCAAGTTGCGTATAATTTTTGTATATAAACATTGTCAGCATTGAATTCGTAGATTTTACGTGATGTGCGCACAAACAAACAGACAAACAGACAAACAGACAAACAGACAAAAATTTCAAAAATGATGGAAATGGGTTCTGTTACTTATCTTTTCACACGCTGGCTATTTTTTGTTTCAATTTCTTCAATGTACAAAAATGACTTTTCTACAGATTTATTATATGTATAGATATCTACAAGCTGATCAATGTGAAAGCACGAGTTACTGAAAATTACTTTCTTTTCGAAGCACATATTCCACTTGTAGCTAACGAAGATTTCGTAATATACAATGCGATACCTTTACCGGTTTACATTGCTAAGGGAACTACATTATGTGCAGTTATCAAACAAGTACATCGCTGTCAACTTCAAGAAGAACATTTACGTGTCTATGTCCGAAGATGACCTGAAACACTGTATGCAACAAAAATCGCAGAATTTCTTGTGCAATAAAAATCTGCCATCATTTGACCTACACAGCAAAAGCGCTCCTTGTGAGGCAAAACTGCTATCACATCAAAACAGTGAACCTTGTGACGTCGAACGCGCGTCATGCAAAGACACTTGGATAGAGTTACTTGCTGCAAAACGTGTTCATTACGAATCTTATGAAGCAACGACGTCACATCACAAACCATTGCATCATCGAGCATAGTGACATTATCTCAGGGATGCGTACTGCAATCCACCGACTTAACTATCTACGCTCAACGCTAATACAGCAGTCATATGAAGATGGATTATGAGCTCACAGCGCCAACAATTGATACATCTATCAACAAGATAGTGAATTTAAAATTCAAATTCAAATTCAAATTAAATTTATTGCATCCATAATGTACACACAGGTGGTAAATATAAGTTACAGAAACAATTATGGACCCTGTCGGGCACAGCAACATTCTAGATACAGTCAGTGTCTAGGAGAGAGGAATAGCGCTTAATATTATTACAAATAAAAATATTTTCCTTATCTATTAACATTTTAGCTATCTATTTGTTTTGTTTAATGTACTAATACGTAAATCTTTTTATTTTCATGTCAAATTAAATATTAATCTTAAATATTAATTATTCGTTTAAGTTTTTATATTATAACATATCGTTATTCTCCCAATATCCTTCAGTCTCAATAATCCTCTCCTTAGTCTCAATAATCCTCTCAATCTCCTCACCTTACGTCGTGCGTCATTCCAATAATATTATAAAAACACTTGTATTGTAACACATTAAATCGACGAGTACGATAACTGCTACGCGGTGACTAACATTAGAGAAAGGAATCGTCAACAGTATTACTTGTAAGCACGAAAATACGTAATAAACCTAACGGAAACTGAGTGATCTTTTCTCTTCGTGCTTCAACAACAACAACTCTGCAAGTGTACTAACCGTACAGATATCCATAACATAAATACTACGAACAAACACAAAGTAGTACCTACAACAAGGCTCAAGAAGATAGGTGGCTCGTTTAGATGTCAATGTGTACGCTTTTATAATAAGCTTCCAAGCCACGTACAAGATCTAAGTCTTAATAAATTCAAATCATTCATTAAACTTTAGTTGTGCCAAAAAGCGTTTAATAGCATTAAAGATTACGTTGAGGATAAAACAGCTTGGGAGTGAGCTGCTCCAATTTTTTTAATATTTTACAAATACAAAAAAAATACAAAAAAATACAAAAATATTTATTTCATCTCATACATTGTGTCATACATAAACTGAGGCAGCCCCAGTAAGTTACAATAGTACTTGTGTCGGAGCTGTCTCACTCTTCCTTTAAGTGGTAACTTAACAATTAAATTAATGAAGCTAATAAATATTTAGAAAAATTAAGGAAAGTAAAATTGACAAAATATTTTTATTTTAGATTATAATTATATAGCTAATATTTTGCACCATGAATTTTGTTATTTTCTATAAAACAAAAAATATTTGTTTTCTTGCAATGACAAGAATATTTACTTTTTAAAGTGTTATATTTTTTTTATGTGTTGTTTATTTTATTTTATTATTGTGAATGTGAAGACCACAGAACAGATAACAGAGCTGATCTCTTTTATCTGTTCTGTGGTGAAGACTATGTGGATCATTATTTTGTTTTTAATTTTAATTTATCTTAGTTTTTAATCATGGTCTGGCAGTTTGAGTAGTTTATGCGGCCTACCCGAATGTCCTTTCTTTGGTATTGTTCGTCGAAACGTTGAGCTCCTTAAATTCTGAGTTGAGCTGCTCGGTTATTGACAAATGCGTGCACTGACTGGACAGGTCCACTCAATCTGGCTGGGTCTTTCCTCAAAAGACCATTTCAGACATCAGTCTACATGGTCTTCACATAATCTAACCAAGATTTTGTCAGGACTTTAAAAGAGACTGTGACCTCTGAGTGTGTTTTGGCCTTTCTTCTCAGAGTAGTCAGATAGGAAAAGCCGACCTCATCTAGTTTAAAAAAAAAAATATGTTAGACATGTAAAAGTGTTTGTACAAACCATTGAGGTAATAATGTACTACGCACTACATATTATTTCAATGGTACAAACCAACTTACAGAAATAAAATCATTTATCATAGACAAATGTAAATGATCATTATGAAAAAGATAACGTTGATTGCGTTACTGTTTTTTGTAAACAATTTTACAACAACAATTTTACAATTGTTAGCGACGAGACACGATTAGCATAAGAGGTCGATCATTTAATGAAGCGTAGATACTTAGATACATAAGTTGTTTAAAAGTAAGTTTGAGCGTTTATGTAATTTATGTGTAGGTCTTTTATATGAATTGTATGTATAATGATAGGCTAGGAATAATGAATTAAGTTCAGCAAGGCATAAGTAACATAGAATTAAGAATAAATATAAGATTAAAATGTGCCGAGGTATTTTTTTTTTTTATAATATTAGTTTTATGGCCTGGTTGCTAGGACCTTATAGCCAAGTGCCGAGGTAAACACAGTAGGGTTCACAGACTACTTAGAGATAGTAGGGTTCAGCAATCGCGATGCCGAACCGAGTGCCTTAAAAAAAAAGTTTTTTTCATGCAAAACCCTGTGGTTGCACGAACATCGTGCAATACCTGTTACAGTTAGAATGTTGATCAGATCACTATACAATTGTGTATCTTATTGTGGAATCTTAAGTAGAATCTTTTAACAATTAAATTAGCATTGTAACTAAGGAATTAGGTAGAAACTAACATTTTAAGTATAACGTACACGTGCGTTCAAATTTACGCCAGCAGAGGCGCCACTTGTAGCTTGATAGTTACGTAAGCATAACTGCGGTGTAACGTTACCTAGGTGAGAGCCGTTTTCGGTTTTTCGGCGTTTTTGTGTTTTAATTAAGGTTTATCGTTGATTTTTTTTTGTAATTAGATAGAATAAGTGTTTCAAACATGTAATAGTCATAAGTTCAATATTGTAAGGGATGTTTTACCGCAGAAAAGAGCCATAGAAAGTGCCCCATACAACACTGCACGGATTTCGCGCTAAAAAGTAAGTGCGCCCGGATTGGCCAAAGTCGTAAGGGCAGATTCCCGCGCGAATTGCTGTGTTGTGGTTGGTTGGTCTGGGGTCAGCAGAGATCTCGTTTTCCCGCGTAAACGTGGAGATGAATCTTTTTAAAAGAGTAAACACTTCTGTGGTCAAGCATTCCGAATTAGCAGTGTCACCAGCGTATCATCTAAGAGAAATAAACAACAAGAAGTAATCATCGCGCACCACACATCAGTTTATTTAGGCTGATATAACTCAGTGCACGGTATGATCTCTTTAGTGTCGACCAGACATTAGACCTGTGGGGACGCTAGCCATTTCTAGTTTTAATTCTGTTTAAAAAATAGTTACCAACGGTTTGTCTTTAAAAAAAAAACGAATTGTGCAGTAATATGGTGTGGAAAATCAACCAGCCCTTCAAGATAAAAAAAACATGGGATAATATTCCACCGGTAGGCAAAGTAATAAATATTTACCAATCTAAAAAAGGTCAAGTTATAATGGTTAACAAATCAAAATTGCACACTTTACAGTAGCGCTCGTTGATGTCTTTTGTGAAAGTCCCTTTCACTCATACGGCATTAATATATTGCTATCTTTTTCCCACCGAAGTAAAAATGTTGAGACAAATTCGTTTTTTGCATATCGAAAAGTATCGATGATCGATATTTAATTAGGTATATAGGAGAATAAAATAATCTTGTTAAAATTGATTATTTAAAAATAAAAATTTTAGTTTATTTTTAGTTTGAACTAATAGTGCTCTACTCATAACAAGAGCTCAGTGTGACCCTGTTTACAGAGGATTACAATTAAATTAAATCATTTTTGTCTAAAATGAAAATCTTTTCTCGATCGATGTTTTTCTTCATTATTATTAAGTAATTATGAAATCGCCGCCTACGAAATTTTACATAAAATACCATTCTGTTTGAAAAATATCGATATTTTTATCGACCTTTAATGCGTATGTCCCATCACTACGACAGATACCGTGATCTTGAACAGCCAATCACGGCGCACTTGTCACTCCCCGCGCAACCCGTGCCTTCCGCCAAATTTGGTGAACTCGGAATCAAACAAAACAGTAGGCAAGCGGTATCTATTGGGAGGTAATCTGTGGGTGTGAATTACATCATTTTTATAATATGCTTCCAAGCCACGTACAAAATCTAAGTCTTAATAAATTTAAATCATTCATTAAACGTAAGTTGTGCCAAAAAGCGTTTTATTAAAGATTACGTTGAGGATAAAACGGCTTGGGAGTGAGCTGCTCCAATTAATTTAGTTTTTTTGTTTAAATATTTTGCACCATGAATTTTGTTATATTTTATATTTTTTATTTGTTTTCTTGCAATGACAAGAATATTTACTTTTTAAAGTATTATATTATTTTATTTTAATTATTGTGAATGTGAAGACTATGTGGATCATTATTTTGTTTTTAATTTATCTTAGTTTTTAATCATGGTCTGGCAGTTTGAGTAGTCTATGCGGCCTACCCGAATGTCCTTTATTTGGTATTGTTCGTCGAATCGTTAATCTTAAATTCTGAGTTGAGCTGCTCCGTTATTGACAAATGCGTGCACTGACTGGACAGGTCCACTCAATCTGGCTGGTTCCATCCTTAAAAGACCATTTCAGACATCAGTCTACATGGTCTTCACATGATCGAACCAAGTTTTTGTCAGGACTTTAAAAGAGACTGTGACCTCTGAGTTTGTTTCGGCCTTTCTTCTCAGAGTAGTCAGATAGAAAACGCCGACCTCATCTAGTTTAAAAAAAAATATGTAAGACATGTAAAAGCGTTTGTACAAACCAACTTAAAGAAATAAAATCATATATCATTTATCAAGGCGTAAATAACCCTGAGTAGGTAGCTGATTGTATAATGAGAATTACGTCTAAACGGCTAGTCGTAATGTTTTGGAAAGAATATAATGTTACAATGACTTGATTAGACCATTTTCATAATAATTTGTTCCAAGATAACATTGAGTTTTATTCGTTTTTTTTTTTTTTTCATAGTGTAATTAATTTGTGAAGTTGTCTAAAACGGACATAAACACGTCAATCTCACCAAAACCGCTGGGGGTATAACTATATAAAAAAGTAGGTACTCTGTGGTATTTAATTATGAAATCGACACCATCCCAGAGATAATTTCATTATCTACATTTTGATAAGGCTTTTTTTTTTAATTTAAAGTCATAGAATGTTTTGGAATGTATGTACAAAAAACAAGACTGAATTTAGGGCCGCGCGGGTGTGAAACGAGTGCGTTTTGTTCCCTCAAGGTCGCTGGCGACTGTCGTGCATCTAGAGGGTCAAAGCATTCCATAATTCTTCCATGGAATCTAGACAAAGTTTATAATTTACTGTGATGTAACGATAGCTTTTGAAAAATGATTTTTACGTAACAATATTATTTTTCTAGCTTGATTTATGGTGATAAGTGTAAAGTTGGAACCATACTTACGTGTCGTGGCGTGGCACAGGATCCACCAATCAAACGACTCTGTTTCTGCCTACGTCATAACGCAACGTGTTTTATAGCTAATCAACTGCATCAGGCGCCACGACACGCCACGCCACGTAAGTGTGGTTCCATCGTACCATTGAGATAGGAGATATATGGAGGCGCCGCGATGTTCTATACATACATTAGCTTATACAAATATGAGTGAAATACGATACAGAATGTGAAACATCGTTTTGTTTCATTCTTTCTAATGTACTAATCGTATTTGATAAAAGAGACAACAATATTTCTGTTGTTGCTCATAATGGCAACATTTCGTTGTGACGTATTGAAAATTTTAGGTACGTGCCGTGTCCGCCATATTATAGGACGAGTTTCGTGGTAGTTCTGCTGTCAAATGGTTGTTTACTTTTTGTATTTTTGAGATTTGTGAGATAAATACGAGGACTTTTCCTTTAAAACTGCATGTTTATGTTGGAAAATAGCTTTTCAACATGCCTGCGTGTTGTATTGTGAAGTGTCGTGCAAGAAGGAGTGAAAATCAACCACAATTGTCTTTGCACAGGTTTGTAGCCGGTTTTTATGCAATAGTACACAAAGTAATACACTTTCGATGAAAAAAATGGTAAGCGATCATGAGTTTATGGCTCAAGTGTTAATACTTGGGTTTATTTCCGTCCAACAAACCATTTTATTATTTCATAATTTCATTCGTTTGTTTACAATAAAATGTCAAGGTAGAATAGTGTTGGACCATTGCCGTAATAGTTTCCGATACTAGTTCCTAGATGCTGTGTGAAATTAAATGTTCCATCTATCTCTTCTTTTAAGATATAGAAAAAGATAATGCATTAATGCGACCAATTGCAATACATACTCAAAAATGATCAATAACCTTTATTATTATTTCGTTTATTCATTTAGCTTCATAATTTTTACATTTTCAAATATTTCTTCAAATATACATTTCATAAAAAATAGTATTCCGCCAGTGTCGGGCACAGGCCGCATTATTATTATTATAACTAGTTTGCTTGTCTCTTTCACACTTATGTCCGCTTTTATTTTCCCACAGAGTTTTAAGATGGTAATACGTGATCCGAAAAACATGTTTTGATAAAAAAAAATACACCTTTTTTACAGGATGCCTAAAAATGAAGGATTACGGAAAAAGTGGTTAGAGGCTATTGGTGAAGAAAATATTAATCCTCGACAAAAAGAATGGCAAATCTGTTCACTTCACTTTGAGGAAAGTTGTTTCAATAGAACACTTGATGTAATAAGATTGCATGATAACCCTGTTCCTACAATATTTCCTGTAAGTGTGTATTATAATTATTGATTAATAATAGCTTGGCCCTTTGGCCTGAAATAAGTTAATAGATATATTTCACTACATATTATAAAACAAAGTCGAAAATTGTTGGAATTGTCGGTAAAAGTCAAGCTGCCTGGGATCTTTCATTGAAAACGCTGACTTTACCCCTTTGAGATATAACAAAACAATGCATGATGGAAAAATGTAGGTTTTTTCTTTAATTTAAATAAAATTTGATTAAAGAGAAAACCAAAGTGATAAACTTTAAATCGATCAAACATTGAGTTTTAAACACACATATGCACCTGTGCGAAGCCGGAGCGGGTCGCTAGTTACATAAATAAAAAAAACATATGTATATTGCGTATCAAACTAATTAGTTCCTAATTCTTTCAGGCATCCAACAAAAAACATCAAGAGCCATCTGTTTTTTGTGAAACGAGCAACATTCAAAAATCTGATGTGCCTTGTACATCTACTGTAAAAGCTCCATTGCAGTTATAAATAATATAATAAATAATAATAATAATAAAATCGTTTATTTCTCACCACAAACCAATTACAAAACAAAAAAATAGTATGTTTAATTGTAATTTACAAATTTGGTTGTGGATCGCTGGTGCCTGTGGTAGGTAAATAAAACCTGTGTTACAGGTCACCAGGCCTCCACCTCACATCGCTTCTTATAAACAATTACAATTGCAGATAATAGTGACATAGACGAGTATACAATGACAAGATTAGAGATCAGAAAACGGTTGGTGAGTAAGCTAGGGTTACAATATTTAAAAAAAAAATCTTATCCCATCGAATTGTAGAATCAGTGCACAAAGAGGTATGTATCTATCTACTTAGAAGGCGACTTTTTAATGGTTCGCTGGCCTTCTTGCAAAGTACAAAATTGGTTCTAAAAAAAACACCGGGAGTAATGGAAAGAGAAAAGGGAGGCCTTTGCCCTGCAGTGGGACAATAAAGGCTAATGTATACTAATATTATAAAGCTGAAGAGTTTGTTTGTTTGTTTGTTTGAACGCGCTAATCTCAGGAACTACTGGTTGGAATTGAAAAATATTTTTGTGTTGGATAGTCCATTTATCGAGGAAGGCTATAGGCTATATATCACGCTGCGACCAATAGGAGCTGAGCATAAATGAAAAGTGTTGCAAAAACGGGCAAAAATATTCCTTTTTGAGAGCTTCCATTGCGTGCGCTGCGTAAACGGTTTAAGTTACGCAAATATCATGTATGATGGAATTGTTTCTCTTAAAAAGTTCAAAAAAAAAGTCCGTGACACCATATATCTATCTTTTAAGGTTGACTCACAATAGCAACTTTTATGTACTAAATTTTAATTAGATCAACGCTGCCGGTAGAAACAAAAGTTGGTTGCATTCGTATAGTAGTATATTATTTCTTATTCAAATAAATAGTTCAACAAGTTGGTAGGTAGATAGGGTAGGGTAGGTAGAGTAGGGTAGGTAGGGTAGGGTAGTGTAGGGTAGGGTAGGTAGGGTAGGTAGATAGGGTAGTGTAGGTAGGTAACCTGTTGACGGGAGCGAAGCCGCGTGGGACAGCTAGTAATAAATATAAATAAAATAAAAATACAAGGCTAATGTTACTTGTTAATTCTCAAAAAAAATTTGAAATCCAAATGAATCACTTACATGTACAACGTAGAAAATAAAGTAGTTTTGGAAAAAATATTTACCCACAGGTGTAAATTCAATTAAGTAATATGATTTTATTTTTGATAAATTATCTATACATATAATAAATCTGTAGAAAAGTCATTTTTGTACATTGAAGAAATTGAAACAAAAAATAGCCAGCGTGTGAAAAGATAAGTAACAGAACCCATTTCCATCATTTTTGAAATTTTTGTCTGTTTGTCTGTTTGTCTGTTTGTCTGTTTGTTTGTGCGCACATCACGTAAAATCTACGAATTCAATGCTGACAATGTTTATATACAAAAATTATACGCAACTTGAGGTTTAACTTAGTTTTTGTTTCATCGAAATCGGTTCACTCTATCAAAAGATATGATTAATTTAGTGAGTTCAAGAAGTAAAATATTACGTTACGCAATTAAGTATAGTACTTGCAACGACATCTTAAGACTAAAAATAGAACTAATGTTGATAGTAGAAATCTAAATCCGATAGATGGCGTTGTGCAAATGACGTCATTTTCTGAATCGCGGTGTTAAGATTTTCCGCGCGAGGATGACGTCCACCGTGTTTACTAGGCAAATTGGGTTTCGTTAGGTGTCTTAAAAGTTCTTGCGTGTGTCGTAAAAGTTCTTTGGTTGCTTGGTTTATCGATTTTCTAAATTGGTCGAAAAAAAAGTATTTGCTTATCTTATTGGTTTCGTTTGGTCAACTTTGGTCATTGGTTTGAAGTACGAAGTTAAGATTGTATTTGATTTACTTCGTAGTTTGAATCCAATAGTGCCAATCGTTATACAGTAAGTTAGTGTTGCCAATTCGTTGAGTCACGACCACGAACAGACGATACGTTGTCACACTAGACTGTTCGACGCACCGTTCTTTTAAGTTTGTAGGCTATTCAGTCATAAGTGTTGTTAGTTTTGTTTATTGCTTTAATTTTCCTTGAAAATGCCTCAAAGAAAAAAAACTAACCTTTCGCTGCGTAGCCGAAATGCGAAAAGGATGAGACTTTGTAGGTCTCAGGAATCGGAAGAAGATCGTGAAGCACGGTTATCTGCTAACCGAGAGCACATCGCTCTTTCACGTGAATCGGAAACGTTCACCGAAAGGGAGTCACGTTTAAGTTCACAAAGAACACGGACCGCGACTTTGCGGTCTCAAGAGAGTATCCAGGAACGCGAAGACCGGCTGTCTGCTGATCGGGAGCGCCACTCTCTCTCACGTGAGTCAGAGACATTCACAGAAAGGGAGTCGCGCTTAAGTTCGCAAAGAACTCGGACCGCGACTTTGCGTTCTCAAGAGAATATCCAGGAACGCGAAGTTCGGCTGTCTGCTGATCGGGAGCGCCACTCTCTCTCACGTGAGTCAGAGACATTCACAGAAAGGGAGTCGCGCTTAAGTTCGCAAAGAACTCGGACCGCGACTTTGCGTTCTCAAGAGAATATCCAGGAACGCGAAGTTCGGCTGTCTGCTGATCGGGAGCGCCAGTCTCTCTCACGCGAGTCAGAGACTTTCACAGAAAGGGAGTCGCGCTTAAGTTCGCAAAGAACTCGGACCGCGACTTTGCGTTCTCAAGAGAGTATCGAGGAACGCCAAGCACGTCTGTCATCTGACCGAGAGCGACACGCTCTCTCGCGCGAGTCTGAATCTCTCTCCCAAAGAGAAGAACGATTAGAAATAGCTAGACATAACTATGTAGGTGTACAAAGAAACAATGAAAGTTATCTTGCATCTGAAAGGGAAAGAATAGATGAACTAAGACGAGCAGAAACAGCAGAACAACGTCAATCTCGCCTAGAAATAGAACGAGCTCGATACCATATGAATAGAGAAACAAATAGCGGAGCTGATGAGTCCATGGAAAATGACGATGCAAATATTTTATTACCTTGGGACAATAGGGAAAAATCAGGGTTCACATATTCGTCTAGAATTAATTATGCTGGCTTTACTTTCGTGGGTGACATGAGAGAAATTTGTAATTTTTGTCATGCTTTGAAATGGAGGAAAGAGACAGATGGAATGTGCTGCTCAAATGGAAAAATTGTTCTTCCAAATTTCCAAGATCCACCACACTTACTTATAAGTCTCCTGAATGGCGATCATCCCCAGTCGAACCGTTTTTTGGATAATATTCGTTTATATAACAGTGCTTTCCAAATGACTTCCTTTGGGGCAAAACAAATAACGGAAGGACCGTTCATGCCAACCTTCAAAGTACAAGGTCAAGTTTATCACCTTATTGGATCTTTGCTGCCAGAAAATGAACCCAAATTTCTCCAAATTTATTTTGTATCCGATTACACGCAACAGCTCAATGTTAGAAATCACAATTTTCCCCAGCTCAATGCTGAGCTTTTGGGTCAACTTCAAGAATTGCTGCATCGCGTTAACCAGTACGTTCGTGAATTCAAAGCTGCATTGGAGTCAATTCCACAAGGCAGCAATGATTTCAAAATTGTTATAAGTGCCGATAGACGTCCTGTGGGTGAACACCGTGGAAGACACAATGCACCCGTCGCAGATGAAGTTGCAGTTGTTTTAGTCGACCAGGAGTGTGAGAGACGTGATATCGTGTTGCGTACACGCGACGATCGCCTTCAACGCATTTTGGAAACCCACCGAGCTTACGACGCCCTGCAATATCCACTAATCTATTGTCATGGTGAAGATGGGTACAATTTTGGGCTGTACCAAGTGAACCCTACTACGAGAGTCACTAATTATCAAAAAAAAATATCTGCTCAACAATACTATTCCTACCTTTTACAAATAAGGCAAAACAGTTTCGTATATTTGCAACGATTTCGTGGTTTGTTCAGCCAATTTATTGTGGACATGTACGCAAAAATAGAAACTGAACGTTTAGTGTATATTCGCACTAACCAGCGACGGTTACGCGCTGAAGAATACGTGCACTTGCGGGACGCCATGCAATCAGATAATAACGTCGAAAACTTGGGTCGATTGGTTATTTTGCCATCCAGTTTCACAGGCGGTCCGCGGTATATGCACGAACGAACGCAAGATGCTTTTTGTTACGTCCGTAAATACGGCCGGCCGGACCTTTTTATAACATTTACAACAAATCCAAAGTGGACGGAGATTTGCCAGGCACTTCTCACAGGACAGGCGTCATACGACAGACATGACATTATTGCTAGGATTTTTCATTTAAAACTCAAAGTCTTGATTAATCTACTTACAAAGGAGAAAGTTTTCGGTTCAACTCTTTGTTTTATGTATAGCGTCGAGTGGCAAAAGCGTGGTTTACCCCACGCGCACATTCTTCTGTGGCTGGAAGAAAAAATTCGTCCCGATGCTATAGACAGTGTCATAAGTGCAGAATTTCCGGACTATAATGCAGATCCGATTTTGCATGACATAGTAAAAACACATATGGTTCACGGGCCATGTGGCCTCTTAAACAGGGAATCACCGTGCATGAAAGATGGTCAATGCTCAAAAAAATACCCCAGAGCACTGAAAGAACTAACTATGGCTGGGGAAAATGGGTATCCGCAATACCGGCGAAGATCACCGTCACAAGGTGGTTTCACAGCTACTGTCAGATTCCGTGGACAAGAAATAATTCTAAATAATAGTTGGGTGGTACCGTATTCTCCAGTTTTGTCAAACGCTTTTCAAGCACACATTAATGTTGAAATTTGTAATAGCGTCGAATCTATAAAATATATATGTAAATATGTTAATAAAGGTAGTGATCAAGCCATGATAGCACTAAGAAATAACAACCAATTTGATGAAGTGACAAGGTATCAATCTGGCCGATACATAAGCTCTTCGGAGGCAGTTTGGCGCATTTTGAGTTTCCCTATTCATGAAAGGTATCCGCCAGTCATCCATCTTGACGTGCACCTGGAAGGCGGGCAGCGAGTTTACTTTCAGCCAGAAAATGTGGCAGAAAGAATGAACAACCCAAGACAAACCACCTTGCTCGCATTCTTTCGCCTTTGCGAAAGAGACAATTTCGCTAAGTCTCTGTTGTACAATGAAGTGCCACATTATTATACTTATAACAAGCAGCAAGGTGTTTTTAATCGCAGGAGACGTGGAACTGCTGTAGAAGGCGAGTCCGGCATTTTTAAAGAACACGTGATTGGAAGAGTATACACGGTGCACCCAAATAATGCAGAGTGTTATTATTTACGCCTTCTTCTTCACACAGTGCGAGGACCTACTTCTTTTGCTGAGCTCCGCAAAGTGGACGATATAGAATATCCCACATTTCAAGCTGCTTGCCGCGCACGGCATTTATTAGATGGCGATCAGCATTGGGATGATGCTTTAGCCGAAGCATGCGTCAGTGATAGTCCACATCGTTTGCGCCATTTATTTGCCATTTTGTTGACATTTTGTGGCCTATCGGACGCTGGGCAGTTGTGGCAAAAATATAAAGACGCGTTTGCCGAAGATTTTTTGAGACAGCAAAATATAAATAGTGAAACTTCTGACCAAGTACGTGAAAGCTGCCATAATAGGGCTTTGCTGGCTATACAAGATATAGTTACAAGTATAGGAGGGAACCCCCTCAGTCAATACGGCTTGCCGACACCGACAGTTGGTGGGGAACGAATTAATAGGGAGTATACATCTGAAATAAATTACAACCCCGAAGAGTTAGCAGAAATATTGCGAAATGGCTGTTCAAATTTGACGTCAGAACAACGTCAAATCTTTGATAGAGTATGCTGTAGTGTAGAACATTCATTAGGAGAAATGCTGTTTTTAGATGCACCTGGTGGAACAGGTAAAACTTTCCTCACTAAAGTTATCTTGGCTCAAATAAGGAGCCAAAACAAAATTGCCCTTGCCGTCGCTTCCTCAGGAATAGCTGCCACTTTATTACCAGGAGGAAAAACTGCACATACAACATTTAAAATACCAATCGACTTGGACCGCACAGAAAACCCTGTTTGCAACGTGTCTCGCAATAGTGATAAAGCAAGGGTTTTACGCGATTGCGCCCTTATCGTTTGGGACGAGTGTACGATGGCAAATCGTAAAGCTGTGGAAGCTGTAGATAGAACGTTGCGAGATATAAGACAAAATGACCGACCGATGGGAGGCTTAACGGTGCTATTCTGTGGAGACTTCAGGCAGACACTCCCTATAATACCCAGAGGAACGAGGGCCGATGAAATAGGTGCCTGTTTAAAGAGCTCTATTTTATGGCGTAGTGTCATATTAACTAATTTGAGCTTTAATATGCGAGCATATTTGGGAGGTGACGCAAACGCGCAGGTTTTCTCAAATTTACTACTTCAAATTGGTAACGGCACATACCCGACTCAAGAAGGAGGTAAAGTAACTTTAGTCGAAAGCCTGTGTTCTTCTGTTGCCTCACAGCAGGAACTCATTTCCTCTGTATACGGAGATCCATCAGAGATCTCGAACCATGACGCTGCTTGGCTATGCCAACGAGCTATTTTGGCACCTCGCAACGACCAAGCAGCAGCAATAAATTCTCAAATATTGGTACATGTTTCTGGAGAAAGTAGGGAATATTTATCTATTAACACGGTTTTAGAAGAAGGAGATGCCACCCACTATCCAGTAGAGTTTTTAGACTCTCTAAATACACCAGGTCTTCCAGCACACAAAATTTATTTAAAAGTCGGAGTACCAATCATTCTACTCAGAAATTTAAGCCCACCAAAACTATGCAATGGAACTCGGTTGAGAGTAACAAATCTCCAACGAAATGTCATCGAAGCCGAAATCTTAACAGGTTGCGGCTCCGGTGATGTTGTTTTCATTCCCAGGATACCCATTATCCCCAATAATTTTCCGTTTACTTTCAAACGTGTGCAATTTCCTGTAAGCCTCTGTTACGCTATGACTATTAATAAAGCCCAAGGCCAGACGTTATCCGTTGCGGGTGTAGACCTTACTTTTGATTGTTTTTCACACGGCCAACTCTATGTTTCTCTATCACGTGTTAGCAACCCAAACAACCTTTTTGTATATGCTCCGGGTAATTCCACCGCTAACATAGTATATAGAGAAGCATTAACGTAATCAACTATACCAAAGTCAGGACTCTTATCTAAATCATCAAAAAGGTGATATACTCTTATCTAAACGACGTTGTTTTGCTCTCGACAACCACGCGAACGAAGTCGCGGGCACAGCTAGTCAAAAATAAAATGCGGGCATGCCATGTTGTGACTTATTAAACGTGACGTAAGAAGTCTACCGTACCGTTTAATGAGAGCAATGGTGACTTATTGGCAATGGCCGCGACTTAGGAGTTGTAGGTGGTAGGTGGGTTCAGTTTAGACACTTTTCTTTTTTTATTTAAACTTCATGTACAATGGTGATACATAGGCGGACTTAATGCAGCAGGGCATTCTCTACCAGTCAACCTTTGGGTTAAAAAGGACACAACAGTGGTAGGACTACAAAAAAAAAAAAAAACAGATATTAACAAACTACCTAACTAATAAAATACAGTATTCTTTGTGTAAATTGTTTCATCAACACTGCTCACAAATGTTGAAGGAAAACTTCACTGTCTCAGCAGTGGGCATCTTACAGGCTGATTATTCTACCGCACCAATGACATATCCTCTCTGTTCCGTAGTTGTACTACAGGTGCAAACTACAGGTACAAAGCAGGATTTTCAATTTAATGAATAAAATAGTCATCTTTTCTTTTTCAGGTTGAACGAGCTGCGGCTTTAAAAGAAAAATATGTCAAGCAACAGAAAAAAATTAAACGGCTCAACGAAAGGATTCGAAGGAAAAATAAAAATATTGCCAATTTGAAAGACATTATAGAAGACCTTCAAAGAAAAAATTGTATCAACGTGGAACAGGCTGTTGTTATGGAAGAATTGGCGGGACCAAAAGACTTTTTAAAAAGGCAAATTAATAAGTCTAAAGGTTTACCTGTACCAAATAAATACTCTGAAGAAATCAGAAAGTTCGCATTAACGTTGCATTTTTTATCCCCCAAGGCCTATAATTATATAAGGCGGACTTACAATACATGCTTACCTCACACAAGAACTTTGTGCAAATGGTACCAGCATGTGAATTGCGAACCGGGATTCACGGAAGAAGCATTTAAAACTTTAAAAATTAAAGTGCAAGGAAGTGCAGAATCTGTGATATGTGCCTTGGTTTTTGACGAAATGGCTATAAGAAAGTCTTTGACTTGGGATCCAAGAGCTCAGAAATATTATGGTAGAATTGATTATGGACATAACTTAGATAATGAAAGTGCCGAAGAAGCTAGTCAAGCCCTAGTAGTCCTGTTAACAGCTATCAACGGCAGATGGTATGAAATGAAATACCTATTGGTTATTTTTTCATAAAATCCCTCACAGGTGAGCAAAAAAGTATAATAGTGAGAACGGCTCTAAAATTGTGCGAAAATGTGGGTGTAAAAGTTGTTAGCATTACATGCGACGGTCCTGCCGCAAATTTCAGCATGTTCTCTTCTCTTGGCTGCGATATTATAAGGAAACAAGTCGTTACTAGTTTTGACAGCGGTAACACTCGCATCCACGCTTTTATTGACTCATGCCACGCAATAAAATTAATTCGTAATGCATTTGGCGAACTAAGAGTTTTTATCGACTCATTTGGTCGAAAGATAGATTTTAAATTTCTAGAAGAATTGCTGGAACTTCAAGAAAAACAGGTCCTACATCTCGCAAATAAAATTAAAAAGCCGCATGTATTCTATCACAAACAAAAGATGAAAGTGAAGCTGGCGACACAATTGTTAAGTAGCTCAGTAGCAGATGCTGCATGGATTATTGATAAACATGAAAAGCGCATTGGCACTATACATTTACTTTGTGGAAGACACAAAAATGCTGAAATACATACCACTATACAAGATCAGCCAAGATCACATCGAGCTCTTCTTCTCGGCTGTGAGAGCAAGGGGGGGTTTCAACAATAATCCCAATGCCATTCAATTTCGTGCCGCTTATAAAAAGTTGCTGGTGAGAGCTGAACGAATACGATTTTTGCTGGAGCAAGTCAATATATTGACTTGCTCCAGCAAAAATCCTATTCTAGCTTTAAACGAGCTAACTGTCAAAAAAAGTTTTGTAGAAATCACGGAGGATCATAGTGATTTATATGACGAATATCTGGAATGCATTTTAAATACAGAAGCTAATGCATACACCGATAGAGTTTTAGAATATATATCTGGTTTCGTTACGAAAAAGTTAATGCGTCAAATTAAATGCGATGTCTGTGTTTGGTTATTGCTCGGAGAGGAAGACACCAATAGCCTGATTTACATAAAATCAAGAGGAGGACTTAGATATGCTTCTTCTAGTGTCATAGACATACTTAAAAAGACAGAATTTTTTTTAAAAACTCACCTAGAAAAAAAAACGAAACCAGAGCTATATTATCTGTACATTTTGCAATTCATGTGTGAATTGTATGATTTTAAGACTTTTTCTTCTCTTCTCTTCATACTCAGATTACAAGTTCGGAACGCGAGCGGCACCTATATTGTGACACCGTCGGCAAAATGCAAGTAGTGCACGATGAATGGATACTAATGATGTACTACAACCTAACAAACTATTGGGAAGGGACTCGTCGTACTCAAACTTACTTCGAGAACATCAAAAACTTATGCCATAAAACGAATCTACAAGACTGCAGATCGACCATGGAACAATTAAATCACGAACTAGAACTTCTAAACTACTACAACTCTATACTTATAAATCCCCACAAACACCTGAGCAACAGGAAGAAACGGGGTCTAGTCGACGGAGTCGGCTACATAGCTAACAGTCTCTTTGGAATATTGGACCAACAATTCGCTAAAAAATATCAAAACGATATACAATCTCTGCAAACCAACGAGAACTACTTACTTAAGTTAATCAAAAATCAAACAACTATTGTGGAGCTTGAGAATCAAGTATTGAAACAAACTGAAGACAATATTCAACGTCAATTCAACTCCATTGATAACTTTATCATTCAGACCAATAAAAACATAGCATCCATCGAAACGGAAATGGAAATACTTTCGGCTACCACTTACTTCAACTCTGCTTCGTTAACAACGTACCTACTGATCAGCAGCTTGAGGACGTTCCAGGAGATGCTGTTCAACACTCTAACTAACGTCTACCAAGGACATGTGGACATCTACATGTCCTTGGTAGACGTTAGTCTGATCTGATAACTCCGGTTCATCTGGTACAATAACTAACGGAAATATCGGGAAGCCTTCCGAAATCTTTATCGCTACCAGTTGAGAACTACAAAGAAAATATTAAAGATATCTACAAGCTGATCAATGTGAAAGCACGAGTTACTGAAAATTACTTTCTTTTCGAAGCACATATTCCACTTGTAGCTAACGAAGATTTCGTAATATACAATGCGATACCTTTACCGGTTTACATTGCTAAGGGAACTACATTATGTGCAGTTATCAAACAAGTACATCGCTGTCAACTTCAAGAAGAACATTTACGTGTCTATGTCCGAAGATGACCTGAAACACTGTATGCAACAAAAATCGCAGAATTTCTTGTGCAATAAAAATCTGCCATCATTTGACCTACACAGCAAAAGCGCTCCTTGTGAGGCAAAACTGCTATCACATCAAAACAGTGAACCTTGTGACGTCGAACGCGCGTCATGCAAAGACACTTGGATAGAGTTACTTGCTGCAAAACGTGTTCATTACGAATCTTATGAAGCAACGACGTCACATCACAAACCATTGCATCATCGAGCATAGTGACATTATCTCAGGGATGCGTACTGCAATCCACCGACTTAACTATCTACGCTCAACGCTAATACAGCAGTCATATGAAGATGGATTATGAGCTCACAGCGCCAACAATTGATACATCTATCAACAAGATAGTGAATTTAAAATTCAAATTCAAATTCAAATTAAATTTATTGCATCCATAATGTACACACAGGTGGTAAATATAAGTTACAGAAACAATTATGGACCCTGTCGGGCACAGCAACATTCTAGATACAGTCAGTGTCTAGGAGAGAGGAATAGCGCTTAATATTATTACAAATAAAAATATTTTCCTTATCTATTAACATTTTAGCTATCTATTTGTTTTGTTTAATGTACTAATACGTAAATCTTTTTATTTTCATGTCAAATTAAATATTAATCTTAAATATTAATTATTCGTTTAAGTTTTTATATTATAACATATCGTTATTCTCCCAATATCCTTCAGTCTCAATAATCCTCTCCTTAGTCTCAATAATCCTCTCAATCTCCTCACCTTACGTCGTGCGTCATTCCAATAATATTATAAAAACACTTGTATTGTAACACATTAAATCGACGAGTACGATAACTGCTACGCGGTGACTAACATTAGAGAAAGGAATCGTCAACAGTATTACTTGTAAGCACGAAAATACGTAATAAACCTAACGGAAACTGAGTGATCTTTTCTCTTCGTGCTTCAACAACAACAACTCTGCAAGTGTACTAACCGTACAGATATCCATAACATAAATACTACGAACAAACACAAAGTAGTACCTACAACAAGGCTCAAGAAGATAGGTGGCTCGTTTAGATGTCAATGTGTACGCTTTTATAATAAGCTTCCAAGCCACGTACAAGATCTAAGTCTTAATAAATTCAAATCATTCATTAAACTTTAGTTGTGCCAAAAAGCGTTTAATAGCATTAAAGATTACGTTGAGGATAAAACAGCTTGGGAGTGAGCTGCTCCAATTTTTTTAATATTTTACAAATACAAAAAAAATACAAAAATATTTATTTCATCTCATACATTGTGTCATACATAAACTGAGGCAGCCCCAGTAAGTTACAATAGTACTTGTGTCGGAGCTGTCTCACTCTTCCTTTAAGTGGTAACTTAACAATTAAATTAATGAAGCTAATAAATATTTAGAAAAATTAAGGAAAGTAAAATTGACAAAATATTTTTATTTTAGATTATAATTATATAGCTAATATTTTGCACCATGAATTTTGTTATTTTCTATAAAACAAAAAATATTTGTTTTCTTGCAATGACAAGAATATTTACTTTTTAAAGTGTTATATTTTTTTTATGTGTTGTTTATTTTATTTTATTATTGTGAATGTGAAGACCACAGAACAGATAACAGAGCTGATCTCTTTTATCTGTTCTGTGGTGAAGACTATGTGGATCATTATTTTGTTTTTAATTTTAATTTATCTTAGTTTTTAATCATGGTCTGGCAGTTTGAGTAGTTTATGCGGCCTACCCGAATGTCCTTTCTTTGGTATTGTTCGTCGAAACGTTGAGCTCCTTAAATTCTGAGTTGAGCTGCTCGGTTATTGACAAATGCGTGCACTGACTGGACAGGTCCACTCAATCTGGCTGGGTCTTTCCTCAAAAGACCATTTCAGACATCAGTCTACATGGTCTTCACATAATCTAACCAAGATTTTGTCAGGACTTTAAAAGAGACTGTGACCTCTGAGTGTGTTTTGGCCTTTCTTCTCAGAGTAGTCAGATAGGAAAAGCCGACCTCATCTAGTTTAAAAAAAAAAATATGTTAGACATGTAAAAGTGTTTGTACAAACCATTGAGGTAATCATGTACTACGCACTACATATTATTTCAATGGTACAAACCAACTTACAGAAATAAAATCATTTATCATAGACAAATGTAAATGATCATTATGAAAAAGATAACGTTGATTGCGTTACTGTTTTTTGTAAACAATTTTACAACAACAATTTTACAATTGTTAGCGACGAGACACGATTAGCATAAGAGGTCGATCATTTAATGAAGCGTAGATACTTAGATACATAAGTTGTTTAAAAGTAAGTTTGAGCGTTTATGTAATTTATGTGTAGGTCTTTTATATGAATTGTATGTATAATGATAGGCTAGGAATAATGAATTAAGTTCAGCAAGGCATAAGTAACATAGAATTAAGAATAAATATAAGATTAAAATGTGCCGAGGTATTTTTTTTTTTTATAATATTAGTTTTATGGCCTGGTTGCTAGGACCTTATAGCCAAGTGCCGAGGTAAACACAGTAGGGTTCACAGACTACTTAGAGATAGTAGGGTTCAGCAATCGCGATGCCGAACCGAGTGCCTTAAAAAAAAAGTTTTTTTCATGCAAAACCCTGTGGTTGCACGAACATCGTGCAATACCTGTTACAGTTAGAATGTTGATCAGATCACTATACAATTGTGTATCTTATTGTGGAATCTTAAGTAGAATCTTTTAACAATTAAATTAGCATTGTAACTAAGGAATTAGGTAGAAACTAACATTTTAAGTATAACGTACACGTGCGTTCAAATTTACGCCAGCAGAGGCGCCACTTGTAGCTTGATAGTTACGTAAGCATAACTGCGGTGTAACGTTACCTAGGTGAGAGCCGTTTTCGGTTTTTCGGCGTTTTTGTGTTTTAATTAAGGTTTATCGTTGTTTTTTTTTTGTAATTAGATAGAATAAGTGTTTCAAACATGTAATAGTCATAAGTTCAATATTGTAAGGGATGTTTTACCGCAGAAAAGAGCCATAGAAAGTGCCCCATACAACACTGCACGGATTTCGCGCTAAAAAGTAAGTGCGCCCGGATTGGCCAAAGTCGTAAGGGCAGATTCCCGCGCGAATTGCTGTGTTGTGGTTGGTTGGTCTGGGGTCAGCAGAGATCTCGTTTTCCCGCGTAAACGTGGAGATGAATCTTTTTAAAAGAGTAAACACTTCTGTGGTCAAGCATTCCGAATTAGCAGTGTCACCAGCGTATCATCTAAGAGAAATAAACAACAAGAAGTAATCATCGCGCACCACACATCAGTTTATTTAGGCTGATATAACTCAGTGCACGGTATGATCTCTTTAGTGTCGACCAGACATTAGACCTGTGGGGACGCTAGCCATTTCTAGTTTTAATTCTGTTTAAAAAATAGTTACCAACGGTTTGTCTTTAAAAAAAAAACGAATTGTGCAGTAATATGGTGTGGAAAATCAACCAGCCCTTCAAGATAAAAAAAACATGGGATAATATTCCACCGGTAGGCAAAGTAATAAATATTTACCAATCTAAAAAAGGTCAAGTTATAATGGTTAACAAATCAAAATTGCACACTTTACAGTAGCGCTCGTTGATGTCTTTTGTGAAAGTCCCTTTCACTCATACGGCATTAATATATTGCTATCTTTTTCCCACCGAAGTAAAAATGTTGAGACAAATTCGTTTTTTGCATATCGAAAAGTATCGATGATCGATATTTAATTAGGTATATAGGAGAATAAAATAATCTTGTTAAAATTGATTATTTAAAAATAAAAATTTTAGTTTATTTTTAGTTTGAACTAATAGTGCTCTACTCATAACAAGAGCTCAGTGTGACCCTGTTTACAGAGGATTACAATTAAATTAAATCATTTTTGTCTAAAATGAAAATCTTTTCTCGATCGATGTTTTTCTTCATTATTATTAAGTAATTATGAAATCGCCGCCTACGAAATTTTACATAAAATACCATTCTGTTTGAAAAATATCGATATTTTTATCGACCTTTAATGCGTATGTCCCATCACTACGACAGATACCGTGATCTTGAACAGCCAATCACGGCGCACTTGTCACTCCCCGCGCAACCCGTGCCTTCCGCCAAATTTGGTGAACTCGGAATCAAACAAAACAGTAGGCAAGCGGTATCTATTGGGAGGTAATCTGTGGGTGTGAATTACATCATTTTTATAATATGCTTCCAAGCCACGTACAAAATCTAAGTCTTAATAAATTTAAATCATTCATTAAACGTAAGTTGTGCCAAAAAGCGTTTTATTAAAGACTAGCTGTGCCCGCGACTTCGTTCGCGTG